>CAJHNH020005879.1:240932-453505 GCA_905116865.2 Candidula unifasciata | reverse complement strand
CTGCTCCCAAGTCCTCTATAATTCCCTTGAGGGCAATAATAATATCAGCATGATCTATAAGGCTGCCGTCGGTAGTAATACTGACCAGCAACTATCAGTCTTTCATTTCACGAAGACTGCGTTTCCCGGAACAAAAATAAAGGTGACTCATCGCACAGTGGACTTCTGTAATGATTCAAGCCATTGTCTTCACACCGAACCTGCCTGAACCCTCCGGATCATGCTAATTTAAACACTGAGTATACATACTCGGGTGTAGTTTTGTGTTTCGAGCCAGGCGAACGCTTGCGTTCATATGAAATTTTCCTTACTGACTGATTATCGGAATGAAGGCTCCAGCCACATATATTATATTTTCTAACCTCTAGGCCAGGGCTATTCAATATTCGGCCTGCGGGCCGAGGCTCAGCAATTACAAATTAAAAGGGACCTAGTGTATAATTAGGCAGGGCTAACCTTGTTTGGGGATATTTTCATAATGTTTACCAGAGTAGCGTAAAAAGCCCGAAAAAAATTTGGAATTAAAAATCTACCTCAAGTATTTTTAAGATTCCTGCCGGTGCTACGGAGTTCGTGCATTGCACTATAATTCTCTGGACTCAGGCTAGATTTAGAAGTAGAACGGATCACATATGGATTACTACCCTTGTGCCGTGATATTGATCCGTTGTTAAGAACAAGAAAATGAGCTGATCGTAGTATTGACTGACTGACTTTCTACCCCACCAGGACATCACACAAGCGAAAAACACCAGATGACACATAGTGCCACCATACGGATGAGGATCGCCGTGGAGAGGTCCCAGAAACCTCGTTCAGACATTTGGCATTATTTATGGCCTGTCTATATTGCGGCCCCTGGAAAAAGCCAGGGTGGGGCTTCAAATAACAAAAAATTTCGTCCTAAAAAGGACGAAACACGTGTATTAAGCGCCCGTAGAATTAGGCTCATGGAGGTATTTTGTTGTTAATCGTTGTGACAGTCAGCAATACAATCTAAAAACATTGCGGAAAACACGGGAAACCTGCCTGGTCATACATCCTTCTTCCACCACCCCGTGTGACCTTAAATGTGGGGTGAGGGTGGGGGAGAAGGGGGGGGGGGGCTGTAAAAAATTTCGAGTAAACAAGGGTACACTAGGCTTAACGAGATGGTTAATGCCGCCGATTCATTGTTAAAGCGGGCGGCTCTGGTAACGGGTCACCGACACACACTGAACATTTCGGGAACCAGTGGCAGCCTTCCCTTCCACCCACCTACCATCACATGTGACGTATAATTCAGGGCTTTTGTGGGAGTTGAATAAAAACAGTGGTTCTTGGGTGACGTTTAATCCCATATGTTTGTAACAGATCAGAGTGATTGTTGTGTGGTGAAGTAGTTACTTGGTGTAGCGGAGTACGTATAATGAGCTATTAAATACTGCGTTCGTGTATTCTCGTGAGTTTTCAGTATTTTATTCAATATTTTAGTAATGGTTTCATCTGCAGAAACGAGTTCAACTGCTAGTGATTGCCATTGTGGAAGAACGGAAAATAAGTAGAAGAAATATTCATAGCTAACGATTCTCACTAAACTTTTCCAAACTTCCAATTTTGTTTCTAAAGGGTTACCGTAAATTGCGTCGTACAAGTCGACCCGAGGTACACGGTTTAGCTGAAAGTTTAGGAATATATCAACCGCATTACATGCTATTCCCATCATATAAGCTGACCCATAGTTCTGTAAAGATAAAGGCTTGCAAACTCGACGTATTCCCTGTAATTTAGGGTATAATGATTTATTAAGTGACAACGAGCAATAGTTTTCACTACAATTCTTGTCTGTGGTAACTGCTGCTTTCATCAACGATAAACTACATTTTCATTGTCGGACTGTATGTGTTGGCACCTTTGATTGTTGTCTTAGGCATTTAGTGCGCAGTTATGCAGCTGGATTTACCAACAATGCAGTCTGCGTTTTTTTCGTTCCCTCTAACGTAACTGTGATGGCCATTTTATGTGGGTTTTTTTGGCACAGGAACGGATAAACTTGGGTGGGGGAGGAGGGGGGGGGGGGGGGCATTTGATACCAAGTTTGAACAGCTACTACCAAATTACCATTTTGAAACTTATTTTATTATAAAACTGTATTTTTTTAAATAAGACAAGTGAGATAGCGAGGATCGTTCGCGAAACAGGTCACTCAAAGTCCTTACCCGCACACAACTGCAGGTTGACACTTGAGTTGATGTGATTTAGCCTTTCCTATCATTCAATCAGTTCGTCTCCATGTTATTTTTAGGGCGCCCCTTTTTTCTCTTTCCCTCCTGTGTCCAGGTGAGAGCTGTTTTAGCGGGTATATATTTTTTTTCATAACGTCGCCAAGCCATTTCTGTCATTCTCTTTGTTATCTTTAACGGTACCCCAAATATATCTTCTTTAGAACTTGAACGCGATATCTGGGATTACTACCCTTGTCAGTCAGTCAGTCAGTCAGTCAGTCAGTCAGTCAGTCAGTCAGTCAGTCAGCTTGAACGCGATATCTGGGATTCGCCATATTGTTCTGCTATCCAGACCGATATTGATTTTTTTTTTTTTTAAATCTCGGTGTTGGTAAACGTTTTGGCAGCAAGCATCTCGAAGGGGACACATTTGGACGATCGGTCGTTACTAAAGATGTTGATGGATAAAAGTGTCAACGTCTTTACTTTTCATGACATTTACGATATATGTTGGAGCTATCTGGGAAACACAAGACAGTTTTAAAATCCGCCCTATGTGCAGACTGGAACCAAAGATCAGCAGACTCTAAGGCCAGAATGTATAATGGGTTTTTCTTAAATTGATCATGGTACCGATGATGGTACTTTAATTTTATACGACCACATCTCTTCGGCTTCGAGATTAGGTAGGTAAATCCTCACAACGTCCCATAGTAAAGGGATTAGTGTTAGGCTTAGTAGTAGTCGCTATTCATTTAACGCTAGCCCTAACCCTACCCCCCCCCCCCCCCCCAATATACTATGTTACTGTCCAGGAATACTCCTAGGGATCCCTATGAATTCCCTATGGTATCTCGAAGCCGACGAGATGTGATCGTACAAAAATTAAAGTACTCTCTGATAATCATTAGGTTGAGAAAAAAAGTTACACTCATGTGTATCACATATGTGAAAGTATCATTCTTGTGTGTTTCAGAAATTTTCAGGTCCGCAGCTGAAGCCAGCCCCGCAGATATTCTCAAGTTGTACACCCCTCGCAAAACCCTCGTCAACATATCACCGAAGTTACCGGAGAATACCCCCAGCACTCGTTACAGGCTTGAGGTTGTTGCTGCAGATTACAGTAAGTCTTCTTTCTCTTTCTTTCTTTCTTTCTTTCTTTCTTTCTTTTTTTCTTTCTTTCTTTCTTTCTTTCTTTCTTTCTTTCTTTCTTTCTTTCTTTCTTTCTTTCTTTCTTTCTTTCTTTCTTTCTTTCTTTCTTTCTTCTTCATTTTTTTCCGTTCAGTCTTTCTTTCTTCATTTTCTTTCGTTCTTTCTTTCTTCTTCATTTTCTTTCTTTCTTCATCTTCTTTCTTTCTGTCTTTCTTACTTTCCTTTCTTCCTTCTCCTACCCCTTCGCCTACTTCTTCATTTTCTTCTATTTCTGCTTCTTGTTCTGCTTCTTCCAATGCTTCCTCCTTCTCCTCCTCCGTGACCTCCTCTTCACTTTTCTCATCCTCTTCCATTCCTTCTCCTTCTATTGTTCGACTTTTGTTTCTACTGCTCCTGCTTATGAAGCTTAAGTGTGCTCGTGCTTCTACCTCTTCCCTTCAATGTGTCCCTCGAAACACGCCCTCATTTACTTGCATTGACATTTCCTGATACCCATGAACATTTCTTAAATAATACCTCAGACCCTTGGTTAAGATAATTCACGAAGGAAAAATAATGTTTTGAAGAAGATGTATTGGTATTTTCAATAGTGCACAGGCCAATAACAGTAATCCATGTTTATTAATATATGTATGCAAGGTCCGACAGTTAAGTAATGAGACTGATTTTATTATGGCAAAGACAAAAACGACATGTATGAAGCAAAGCATGGAATCTTTTTTTTTTTTTAACGTATCCAGAAACCATGAGTTGTAAACCCTTTGGCTTGGTACTATGGATATCGCAACCCTTCGGCATTGATTCCATTATAGGTACCGTTAATCTGGGAGAAATGTGGCTTTTCTGCCTACCCCCGGGAGTGAACCCGGACCACAAGGAGTATGTCACCCGGCCGCCGCGAAAGTCAGGTTTAACCAACTTCGCTAGAGAGCCGGACGAATATGATCTGGCTACTTTTCATCGGGGCTCGATAAGCAGGCAACAAACATCCGCCATTTTGTTGACCTAGTCAGAGGTGCATTGTTACGTAATCAGTGCAGAGCCAAAATGTAATATTAAATTCTTTTTAAAACTCAGAAATAGTGAAATTAAAACAGTTGAATTGATGCAACAATTTTATTGGGATAATTGTTCAACTCGCACAAATTTTCAGGTTGTATTCACAATAAAATTGAAAAGTGGTTTGGAATTGATTACTAATGCACCTAGACCTTGACTCCAAATTTCTGTTCGTAATGACGAAGTCACTGCAAAAGTTAGAAAACGGATGCAAGAAGATCATTGTTTTACTGTGAGGACTATGGCAGATGAAGCTGGTGTTAATAGAGAGAGACCATTCATAACATTTTAGTGCAAGATTTTTGAAAAGAATAAAGTTGCTTGCCGGTTTGTACCACATTCGTTGTCTGGTGACCAAAAATATCAGGGGATTGAGTACCCAAGGGACATCATCAAAACAAGAATTTTTGGCCTAAAAACGAGTGTGTGTTCTCATGCTTCCGTCCTGTTCCCCTGATCTGTCTTCCTGTATTATTTTATATTCCCACAATTAAAGTTACGATTGAAAGCACTTTTAACGACATTGATGACATCCTAAGGGCGATAACATCGACTGTAAGGGACATAACAACAAAAAACTAAAGTAGGAGGTCGTTCCAGTGTTTGTTAGATCGTGCCACTGGCTGTATCATAGATCGTGCCGCTGGCTGTATCAATGCACAAGGAGCTTACCTTGAATAAAATACAGGTTATATCTTGAACTGTTGATTATTTAATTTTTTATGGAATTAGTCTCAGTACTTAATTGTCGGACCTTGTTCGCTTTTACAGCTATTATTTATCATTCGTAGAATGTGAATGCAATTTTTACGTATCATAATCCAGTTTCGTCCTTTTCAGGACGAAATTTTTTGTCATTTGAAGCCCTACTCTGGCTTTTGCCAGGGGCCGCAATATAGGCAGGCCATAAATATGGCCAAATGTCTGAACGCGGTTTCTGGGACCTCTCCACGGCGATCCTCATCCGCATGGTGGCACTTTGTGTCATCGGGTGTTTATCGCTTGTGTGATGTCCTGGTGGGGTAGAAATTCATTCAATGCAATTTCGTCCTCTTTAGGTCTTAATTTTTTGTTATTTGAAGCCCTAATCTGGCTTTTGCCAGGGGCCGCAATATAGGCAGGCCATAAATATGGCCAAATGTCTGAACGCGGTTTCTGGGACCTCTCCACGGCGATCCTCATCCACATGGTGGCACATTGTGTCATCGGGTGTTTATCGCTTGTGTGATGTCCTGGTGGGGTAGAAAATCAATTCAATTCAAGGACAGGCAGCCCATAGCCTAATGATTTAGGACGCAAATATGCAACTTTTCGTTATTTTTAAGCACCATCCTGGGGCCGCAATTTAGCCCGGCCATTAATATGACCTAATTGCTGAACGCGGTTTCTTGGACCTCTCCACAGGTGATCCTTATCCACATAGTGTCACTTTGTGTCATCGGGTGTTTATCGCTTGTGTGATGTCATAGTGGGGTGAAATGTACTACTTCTACTACTAATGCCCAAGGCTAGTGCAGTCACAACTAACTGTGCACGTTAGAATTACTTTGTTGTTGTTGCTACCGACAGAACCGAGGAAGGAACACAGGTCTCGGGCATGAAAAGCTAGCTCTGTACCCACGTCGCCAGCATATCCTCTAAGCCACTTCCATGCCCTAGAAGAGAACAGTACTTTTATTATTCCAGTCAGTACCACTTTTCAATTAGACTCCATCTTATTAATATGCATAAATTTTTATCTTTTAAAATCATCAATCTTCTTCTTTTTCTTCTTCTTCTTCTTCTTCTTCTTCTTCTTCTTCTTCTTCTTCTTCTTCTTCTTCTTCTTTTTCTGCCTGTGCGTCTCTGTGTATGTTTGTATGTGTGTATCTGCGTGTATGACTGTGTGTATGCATCTGTATGTCTTGTATGCTTCTACATCTTCTTCTCTTTGCGTGTGTTCTTCTTTTTCTTCTTTTTCTTCTTCTGCCTGTGCGTGTATGTCTGTGATGTGTTGTGTGTGTATCTGCGTGTATGACTGTGCGTATGCGTCTGTGTGTATGTATCTACATGTGTCTGTGCGTGTGTTTGCTTGGCTGTGTATTCTACATGTATATGGCTGTGTGTTTGCATGCGTGTGTGTTTGTGTGCGTGTGTGTATTTGTTATGTTTGTGTGTGTGTGTCTTTGTGTGTGCCTGTTTGTGTCTGCCTGAATGCCTGTGTATATGCGCGTCTTTGTGTGTATATATATATCCATGGATGTCTCTGTGTGTGTCTGCGTGTGTTTGTCTCTGTGTGTTTGTCTATGTCTAGTATCTCTGGGTGTGTCTACATGTGTGTGTATGTGTGTCTGCATGTGTGTGTCTGTGTGTGTGTGTGCATGTGCATATGTATGACTGCGTTTGTGTTTGTGTGTCTGTGGGTTTGTGTCTGCCTGTATCTGTGTGTGTGCCTGTGTGTGTGAATGTCTGCGTATACTTCTGCGTGTGTGTGTCTGTGGTTGTGTGTATGTGTTTGCGTGAGCATCAGGATGTGTGTGTGTCTGCGATTATGTGTGTGTTTGTGTGTCTCCGAGTGTATCTGCGTGTGTGATTGGGTCTGTGCGCGTATGTCTGTTTGTGAGTGTGTGTGTGTCTGTATTCGTTTTTGTGGGTGTGTCTGTGTGTGCGTGTGTATATCTGTATGTTTGTATGTGTGTGAAAAATGCATGTCTGTGTGGATGTGTGTATTATGTGGGTGATTAGGGGGGTGTGTATGTATGTGTGTATGAAGGTATGTGGGTGTGTTTAAGTGAGTGTGTAATTTTAAGTGAGTGGGTGTGTGTGTGGGCGTGCGCTAGCATGTGCATGCATTTTACTAACTAGCTTTTGTGCTTTTTTTTTAAAAATATTTATAGTATGCATATTATCATATGAGTATAACATGCTTATTGATAAATTTACACTTGGAGTGTGAAAGACAGATGTTTGGAAGAGACGAATGTAAGACTGGCCTGCGTGCCCAATATTTGACCCTTTGAAAATAAAGTTCGTTCGTTCTTCTTCTTCTTCTTCTTCTTCTTCTTCTTTTTCTTCTTCTTCTTCTTTTTCTTCTTCTTCTTCTCTTCCACTTTGTACCTCATCGAAGTGTCAGTTGGAGATGTAACATTCGTTGATGAGCTCTGTCAAGAGCACTATTAAGACTGATCTGTAAGGCTGTTCTTAATGCCATCACTCCATATTTCCCGAGGTCTTCCACTCGCTCTATACCCGTTGTAACGTTTTAGTGTGGCTCGCTGTGGCAGATAGTACCAGGGCATTCTTGTTAGGTGTCCAAACTACTTTATATATATATATTCATCAATGATTCTTCTTCATCATTGTCATGTAGTGCCATTATATTTCACATATTGCTCGCAGTCTATTCCCCCATTTCCCTTATATCATGTGCAGTCATTTCGGTATCATGGATATAATCCAGTGCAGCATCTTCTACCCCTCTCATCAACATTCCTCTCAGGGCAGCGGTTCTCACCCAATGTGTCACGATCCTTTTTGGGTCGAAGGACCCTTTCACAGGGGTTGCCAAAGACCATCGCGAAACACACATTCATTGAATTTACAAAGTAGCGACGAAAATAATTTTATGTTTGGGAGTCGCCACTGCATGATGAACTGTATTAAAGGGTCGCGGCGTGAAAAAGGTTGAGAACTACTGTCTCAGGGCGTCTCTTGGAAGTCATCACTTAATCATACCCTCTGTTTCCTATTTCAATGCCTGTTTGGTGATTCTCTGTTCGTCTCTTCTCATATTGTGTCTAGTGTAGCGCCTTGTTCGCTGCCTTATTTCTGTTTATACCAGTGGTTTCCCTGACATCTGGCTTTTTTCCCCACTAACCTTGAATATGGTACAAGGTAATGTCAAAAGAGTCATGGAATTGTCAGGTGAGGAATAGCGATGAGGAATCTCTTCTTCTTCTACTTGTTCACTAGCTATAAACTCCGGCGCAAAATTCTGGGTGTTCGTCCTCTTCTGGACTTTATTCCTGTTGCAGAATCTGAGGGTTGCGTGTGCATCCGTTTTACAGATCTGACTCATGAAGATGTACTCCCACTTCGAATGAAGATCCCAATCAGGCGACTCTTTCCACATGCCTTTGGGTAGACAGTGGGACTGTTCATGGTTTCCCCACAATGGGGTCCCGGAACCCACGCGGGGATGACAAGGAGTATAACTGGATAGATACCCCACCGTGTATTTCGTGGGCTAGAATATACGAAAATCCAACTCTTCACACCCTAACCGAGGTCACCGTTACAGGAATACATTTATTTTTTGCGATTTTGTGAAAATTGCCACATGAGCTGACAACACATCAAATGGTTCGGACATATGTCAATACTACTGCAAGACCGTGTACCGCAGAGAGCCCTATCGCTTAGACACAATGGATCCCTGTGTGTGTTGGGGGACCTCTTAGGAGGGGTGCAAAAGGCCATTGCCCTCCCCTTACCCACCCTAAAAGGGGGCCTTAAGAAAAGACGAAAGGAGAAGAAAAACTAGTTTTTTGACACGCATAATTCAAACTTATCCTTGAAGAAGGACATACAGAAATAATACTTTTACACAAGTTTACCCAGAAGAGAACATTAAAAGATATGATTGTTCAGCAGGCATTCAAGAGTTAATGGTTTAGTCTTGCCTCCTAAACGGCACAGTTCAAGAAAGGTGACATTAACTATGTTGAAATAAGTGATGCCATTTATAGTCAGCATTGACGTCATCAGTCTCTGTGTGCCTGATAATGACCATCATCATAATCTCACAGCACCTTAAGTCACTGGGTCACCAATTGTTGGCTCTCTGATCAGCTTTTTTTTTTTTTTTAACCTCTTTTGGTCTCGAGGTTTTCACAATCCTGGAAAAAGGCCGTCACACTTTAATAAAACCAGGGCACAGAAAATCGTGGGTAGCTTTCCAAACCGTGTATCGTGACACATCATTTTGTTGGCTGAAGTGTGGAGATGTGCCGCGACATATTAGTTTGTCGGCTGTAGCGTGGAGATGTGTCGCGACACATTATTTTATTGGCTGCAATGTGGAGATGTGTCACGACATATTCGTTTGTAGGCTGTAGTGTGGGGATGAGTTGGAACAAATTAGTTTGTCGGCTGTAATGTGAAGATGTATCGGAACATATTAGTTTGTCGGCTGTAGTGCAGAGATGTGTCGGAAAATATTAGTTTGTCGGCTGTAGTGTGGAAATATGTCGCGACATATTAGTTTGTCGGCTGTAGTGTGAAATGTGCCGCGACATTTTAGTTTGTCGGCTGTAGTGTGAGATGTGCCGCGACATTTTAGTTTGTCGGCTGAAGTGTGTGTCGCGACATATTAGTTTGTCTGCTGTAGTGTGGAGATGTGTCGCTACATATTAGTTTGTCGGCTGTAGTGTGATGTGTCGCGACATATTAGTTTGTCGGCTGTAGTGTGGAGTTGTGTCGCCACACTTTTGTTTCTCGACTGTAGTGGGGAGATGTGTCGCCACACTTTTGTTTGTCGGCTGTAGTGTGGAGATGGAGAGACGGAGCAGGGTCTTCAACGTTTGGTCATGAAGAAGTTCGGGGGGGGGGGGGGGGGGGGGGGGTTAGATAAAACTATTTTGAAATGAGTGTATTTGTACTTGTGATAAGACGTTATACTAACATTTTTTTTTTAAATTGAAATAAAAGGTTTCAAACTTTCTATTCACTGTGTAGGTTCCAGGGCCTCATTGTGAGGTTAAAACTTAGTAGCAGATGTCACATTAGATGGTAACTCTCATTTTGTAACATCATTTGAATATTTGAATTTTTTTTTAACTACCATCCACATTAGTTTTTGCTCCTGTGTTTGGATAGCTTCAGGTGCTTTGTCAAACAGTTGTCCTTATTTTCGCGTGCCGCAGATCTGGAAAAAAAAAAAGTAATGAAACACTGGTGTAGAGTACGTTAGGCTTAAAATTAAAAGGCCACCCCCAAATAAATTGCTTCTAAAAAGGCTTCCACAAATTAAACAGGGTGAGAACCGTTGCAGTAAACTAATGCGCCCAGGACGTAGCTATGCAAACAACAAACGGTGTCAGGACAAATCTCGTTAGCAAGCTATCCCAACACGAGTTAAGCAGACAGCGACAGTGTCCTGTTGTTTATTTAAAGGATCCGGCGTTCATTAACGTCGGACCAAAACAACAGATGAATTACAGTATTTTTAGGATATCCGATTCTCTTGTAGCGGGCGGACAAACAGGCTGGTAATTAGGATCTCAATTCTCTCATGTAATTATAACGTACCTCATCGGTTCGTTTATTTTCTTAGGCCTGTCTGTGTGTTATTTTAACCCGTCTGGTTTGTATTTTCTGGTGTTTTAAGTATTTTATTCCTAATGTTGAGGCTTCTGTGGTTTCTGAAGCACTTGAAAACTATTGAATATACAGTAACATGCCAGGTTGGTTCTGCCCCGTCATGTTAAAGATGCGCAACTTTTTTTTTTTTTTAACATTTTGTAATGAGAGAAAAACTCAAGTAGGAGTTCTGAACCACTGAAGTCATAAAACTTAAATTAAGTGCATTCGCACCAATGGAAACTCATCAACATTAAACAAGCAGAAAAAAAAAAGAGAAATGCCTGGACAGTTATGTGTACTAATGGCTAGAAGACAGAGAAGTCGCTGCAATAGCACACTGTGAGAAGATGCGGATAGAAAATCAGAACAAGCACTTAAATGGGAAACAGATTGATGAATCAATGAAAAAAAAAAGCAAAAGAAAGCCTTAAATGATAATTGGCGATAGAGACATCAGCTTTTTGGTTAGACTTCAACCTTGTTTCTCAAACAGCCACTTCGTTGGGGGTTTTTTTTTTGGGCGGTAAAAGGGATGGGGGTGGGGGGGAGCAGGTTTAAAGAAAGTCGCCCCATTGCGAACTCAAATTTAAGACCTTCGGGCGGAATGACGAGCGTCTAACGGTTACGCTGTCCGTCATCATCATCACCATCAAAGGAATTTAGGGACTCGAGGGAGCTAGCAAGAGTAAACCAACAGAGAGCATCATGACAGATACATTCTCAGTGAGTGAGCTTAACATAGGACTTAACCAGCTGAAGTCCAGACAAGAGCCACAACAACAACACATTACTAAACATCTTTAATGCCAGCTGGATTGTTAGTATAGTTCCTCCAGCCTGGAGTAGGTCAGAAATCTTCGTAATCCTGAAGCAAGGGAAGCCGAAGAACAACGCAGACAGCTTCAGACCTATCAGCCTCACTAGCTGTCAGTGCAAACTATTTGAAAGATTAGTTCACAATAGACTGACCTGGTTCCTAGAGAATAATTTAAAAACTTATCAAGGAACAGGCAGGTTTTCCATGTTGTAGATCAACAGAAAATCAAATTACATTTATCTCTCAACCCATTGCAGATGCATTCAAGGAAAAGAAACACACTATTGCAGTCTGGGTGGATATGGAAAAGGTCTTCGACAAAGTATGGGAAAATGGGCTAAAACAAAAGCTTCTTGAATGTGGAATATCCCGTAACATGTTTAGGTGGATCGTAAAATACCTTGAAAATGGAAATGCAAGAATCAAGATACAGGGTTCAAGGAGCAGATCATTGTCATCATCAGTCACAACGAAACATGGAGTTCCACAAGGGAGGTTTTTGTCCAAAAAAATGTTTCCTCGTTTATATTATTGTCATAATATCAACCCCTGTAATGGAGTTAAGCTATCATGTATGCCGATGATCTGGGCGCTACTGAGCTCAGGGGAGAATATTTGCGCAGCACAGACACGGCTTCAAAAAACCCTCGGAACTCTTAGAGAAGTGGTCCAGTAGTTGGTACATGCCTGTAAATGGAACCAAAACAACACACACCATTTTCAGTCTTTCCAGACAGTTTCACTTACCAATGGCAATCAGGCTCTGAAACATGATGACTCACCGTCGTATTTAGGAGTAACCATTGACCTTAGACTCACACGATAGAAAAGAATCAGTGCAAGGGACTCAAGAGAACTCAACTGATTAAGAAGTTAGCTACAACAGACTTAAAAAAAGGGGGGGGGGGGGTGACTCAGTTTCCTCGTGCAAACCTCAGTGCCGTCAAGAAGGCCTATACTGGCTATATGAGGCCAACACTAGAATATGGAATAGCTGCTTGGGGCACAGCAGATAAATCACATTTTCAGAAAGTCTCAAGGATCCAAAATCCTGCTCTCCGTATTAAAAAGGAGCCATGCGCTCCATACCCATATCAGATATGGAAACAATTACTGGTATCCGTGCTCTGGAAGACAGGGGAGACCCAAAGCTCGTCCTCGTCTCTCCAAATACCACTATTTTAAAGGACAACCCATGCACAACTGACTGCAGAAACTCAGAGGGCTAGACTAAAGAGAACGTGTTTCATCAAGAAGGCAAATGCCCAGCTCACTGACCTCAAACTCCCTGCAATGTTCTACCACAACATAATACTGACTGTCCTTCTTGGATTAGGGATAACCTGCCAACAGTCAGAACCAAGGTAACAGGATCTCCTCCAAATCATCAGTGAGCAGCACTGATATGAAGTCAATGACAGAAAGAGGAGATCAGCAGACTTTATCCACAGCAGATTTGGATTAGAGTTTATACAGATGGTTCAGCCAAGAGCGCAGTAAGAGACGGAGCAAGGGGAATTTACATAGAATACCCAAATAGTTTAAAAATCAACCGAGCTATACCGACAGGTTAATATTTCTCCAATTACAGAGGAGGAGAAGATGCACTTCTGGTGGCATGTTCTTTTCTGGAAAAAAAAAAAAGCATATCAAAAATTGCAGAAAGGTCTTTCAGACTTGCTATTTCAGTTCTAGAAGCAAACCCTAAAGACACCGTTTGTAGACTTGACACAACAGCTAATTCACTTAGGCTTTTTAATAGAACGGTCTGTCCCGCAGTGGATTCCAGGTCACTGTGGCTTGGAATGCAAAGAAATAGCGGGCAGATTGGCCAGAAGCGGCGGCGACATGGTACAACCGAATAGTGACTTAACCCACCAAGAGACGAAGACATTAGTAAAATCTAGTAACCAAGAAAGGTGGCGGAATACACACAACAAATTCTCTCCTCAAGACTCGCTCCTTCGTCTCTCTAGAGAGGGACAGTCTATTATATTCAGACTAAGGACAGGGCACAACAGACTTCGTCAACATATGTTCAAACAGTTCGGTGTAGAAACACGGAGACGTGTCCCTGTGGCGTGGCACCTGAAAATGTTGAACATGTGCTACAACACTGTTAACTGTTTGCTGTGCCCAGTTCGCTGGCGTAGTTGGCTAAACCGGATTGCGCGGTGACCGAATGACGAACTCCTTGTGGTCTGGGTTCACGCCCGAGGCAGAAAAAACCACATTTCTCACAGATTTACGGTATTTATCATGGAATCAAGACCGAAGGGTTGCGATATCCATAATACCGAGCCTAAGGGTTAACAACTCATGGCTTCTAGATACTAAATAAAAATATTGATGCTGACAACAGAGACACAATCTGACCTGTTTAAACCACAACAAAGACAAAGCTGTATGGTACACGAGAAGATATGGACTACACGATAGTTTTTATAAAGGATACCAACCTCCTGATACAAGTTTTTCTTTTTTTAACGAAAGGATCGAAGAAGAAGAAAAATAAAATCAATCAGCAGGTTTTTTACAGAACGTCATTGTTATCACGGCACTGCCTGAAAGTCTCTCATTCTCCAACCAGTTCTCCAACCCTGTTGTGCTTTCAAAGCCAACGCGTCTTCAGTGTCATGTATCCACCTTCGATGAGGATTGCCTGTGTTTCTTTTTCCGGAAACAGTACCCCCCATTGCCGTCCCCTTTTGGCTACTACAACGTTTAACATGGCCAAAATACCTTCCGTCCATACTATTTATTTATTTATTTGCCAGTAAACTGCCCGCATCGTATCCAGGGAATTGAAAGGAGGATAAGAGGATGATGATGATGATGATGATGACTAAACGGACTGTGGCACAACGGGAAAAGACGAAACCATATGGGATATACCCGATGCTTAGGTAAGTTATGTTGAATTAGACAGTTTGAGTGGCAAAGCATGAGGCACAAAATCTGGCATTACACTGGAGGTTTCACGCCCGACTTTGAAGGTAGCAACGTTCTGTCAGGTCCTAGCTACGTTATGTTATGTTGTCACAGTCGACCTTCCTGCACATCGAGCATTCCTATCGGGCCCAGTCCTCCGATTCAGCAGCCACTACAGTGTACCTCTGCTGATTGTTTCAGTGGGTAGTTGGTTGTAATGTCTCCTATATAGGCCTCGTAGGCGGCATAGACGTGCTTCACCACACTCTACTCCCAGGCTACGCAATCGTGTAAGTAGGTGGGTGCTTTGGCGAGGGGGGGGGGGAAGTAAAAAAAATCGTCACATTCAACTAGCATCCCTGAAAAGAAGCTTTAGGTTATAATTGTGACTAAGTTATGTGCGCCATATAAAATCGCTTAGCATTGCAGGCAGCAGACAGACATGAAAAAGACTCCTGCAGTGTTGGTGCGATCAAAGGAGACAGACCCAAATACTGTCCCTACCGGCGACAAATTCGTCTAGCGGCGAGCCAGTGGGCTACCCAGTCGCCGATCGTGTGTGATGATGTATGAATCTTGTAAGTGACAGAGATTCCTATTTATGCAATAACCCGCTCCCTCTACAGTAGAACTACTCACCTAAGTTTACTCGGGAGCCAACATTTTCAACGTGGGCATCGAAGCCCAAGCCCCAGCGTAGAAAGATCATCAAGACAATATAATTGCCAATGACCGGCCGGCCGCTTGCTAGGCCTGTGCGGGCTAGATGTGGCCCGCGGGCCGCTTGCTAGGCCTGTGCCGGCCAGATGTGGTCCCGCGGGCCGCCACTTGAAAAGCAGGGTTATCCAGCTAAGTTTACTCAAGAGCTAAAATGTTGAGCACTGTTAACTGTATGCTGTGCCCAGCTCGCTAGCGTAGTTGGCTACACCGGATTGCGCGGTGACCGGGAGAATGTCGCGGGTCAGAGGTCTTAGTCTTAGTAAAGAAAATCACTAATAAGATACAAATAGTAGTTATCCTCGAACCACTTGCTAGGCATCAAGTTGAATAGCCCTAATGCCCCGAAAGAGATAGGACATTCCAAGGCCTTTCGAATCGATTTTTCCACATCACTGCTAAGAATACATGAATTAGGAGAAAATATCGGCACAGCCAAGCATGAGAGGCACACCCGACGCTCGAGAAATCTTGTCAGCAAGTATAGGCCTGGCATTATTAATCGCGCGACGCTGATGAATATGTTTACAGGGGCATCTGATCATCTGTGGATGTAAATATAATTCAGCTCAAAACTTATGTCTCATAACTACATCATTGGTGATATCTGCTCTGGCTATGCTTCTTCCCGTAGGAGTTGGTGCATTTCTTGCCAGTTGGTTCAATCGCTTATTACCTTGGCTGGCTATACAGTGGAGGATTGGGCATCGCAGAATGTTTAGCTTAGATGTTATTTTTGCTTCCGACAGCGCTTTGCTAATGCAGGTTCCACACATGGACGAAAGTCTACGGTTTCGCTGCCTGAGCTACTAAGAAAATGGTGCTTGGTGCAGCACCGTGAGCTGTATTTTTCAAGAAGATGCCTTTTATTTGTGTAACGGTTGTGTCTTGGTATTATAAATGGCCGGTAATTGGTTTACGCATGGGCTGATGAAATACCTTATGTAATAATTCTACGTGTGTATAGCCATCTTGTTGTGACCGTATACTTCCAATTACGACAGACTTCAATTCTGGTGGCGACTGTTGGCTTTGGCACCTCTAGCAACTGCGATTTGCATTTAATATGTGTGAATATTTCTGAATTGAGCAGGGACAATTGTTTGTTCATCAGTTTTTCAAATGGGATAGTGAGAAACATTTCATTTGATTTGTTTTCTAGCACAGGAAAGAAGCAAGTATGGGGTGATCCGATTGCACTGAAGTTGAAACCTCGATTAATTCCTTAACTAGGAAACAATGTTGATGAATATGATGAAACAGGATGTCACCCGAATCTTCACCTTTCGCCTGATATTTAACACTAAGCGACTAAATTGTCCAACTGGAGGTCACATTGTGGTGAAACCAACCCAGTCCATTTAAATTTATTCGTTTGAGAGTAAACGATCCGGCTGCTTACACAGGAAGTTGTCCGTGTCCTACTTAAAGTTACCATTGGCAGCAAGCAGAAGTCAGTGATCTGTCCCTATTTTTCTTCATGCACGTTAACTTTAATTCAAGCCCTAATAATCCGTGCCGCTCTCTTGTATGTCCTAGTTAAACTTCAGTTAAACGTAACAGTTTAGAAATCCTATTTAAAATGCTTCTGTTTCGTCTTTTTTAAGTTAAAGATTCTAGCTATTTCCGTAGCAGAACTGATAGGTGAAAACGCCTGGCTGGATGACGCACTTCATCTGCGACCGGGTCGTCCACTTGCTGGCCGGTAGACTACTTCGTCATTGGTAGGATCAGTATTTGGGTCTGTCTTCTTTGATCCTATCAGTACTGCTAGAGTCCTTTTCATGGCTACCTGGTGGCGAGCAGTGTTAAGCCTTTCTAAAATAGCGCAAATAACCAAAGTCAGAATTATAACCAAAAGCCCCCCCCCCCCCCTACCCCTTCGGGGATGCCGGTTGAACGTGAGAATAGCCCGGCTCTCTGGCGAAGTTGATTCAACCTGACTTTCGCGGCAGCCCGGTGACGAACTCCTTGTGGTCCGGGTTCACTCCCGGGGGTAGGCAGAAAAAGCCACATTTCTTGCAGATTCATTCATTCATTCAGTAGCATGTCCCTCGCGGAACCTCGCTGCCATAACAACCCTCCGGAAAACCTTCCTATCCTGAGCAAGATGTCCTGCGTCTGATACACCCATCTGGAGATCATCTGCCACATCCTGCACCCATCTTCTCCTTGGCCTTCCTCTTCCTCTCTTCCCAGGCATATACCCCTCCATTATTGTTCTCTCTAGACTTCCATGACGTTTCAAGTGATTTGCAGATTAACGGTACCTATAATGGAATCAAGGCCGAAGGGTTGCGATATCCATAGTACCGAGCCAAAGGGTTTACAACTCATGGTTTCTGGATACTTAAAAAAAAAAAACGTGAGGATAATCAACGAAAAAGAACGACGGGCTGATAATGCCCCTAATTCAAAAATTCACGCAATTTTACACATTTAAAAAAATCAAAACATCGTATCTTTCTCAGCATTTGTTGGTAAATTTCTTGTTCAATATGAGTGTTTCTGCTTTTGTAACTACAACTTCTGCTCTTTCATTATCTAACACTCTCATAAATGGAACGCGACGTAGTTCGGCTGGCGTGATTATCGTGCATCTCACCCACTCTGAGAAAGAGAATGCATGTGACATAGGTTGCAGCACTCTCTAGGAGCCGCGACTTGGGCCGCGTTAGCGCAGTCATTAGGAAACTCGCTTTCAAATCCGACTGTGTTTCACTGCAGTCCACGGCCAGTGTTCGAAACCGGGCTGTTCCCGGTTCACCCAGCCTCTAGGAAATGGGTACCAGAGTTAACACGCTGGGGTAAATGGAGGAACGTCGCTGTAGCTACGGAGTTGCGTGCGGACGGCGACACAGGCGGACAGTTTCTTTTCAGCTTATGATTTAAAACCGTGTGCAATGACGCTGGTTCATATCTCCCGACTTTACTTCACCTTTACTCTAGGGGGTTGCGTTAGGGTTAATTTTTCCATGTTTTTGGAGAGTTAACTGGCGTGCTAAAAAATACAACACGCGATATCAACGGCATCGTGGAAGACCCCTCTGACCTTGTGCGAAGTCACGGGGCTCAGTAACTACCAGTCAGAAGAAAGCTAGTGTGTATATTGGCGGGGTGTGTGGCAGACTAACGTTACAT
This sequence comes from Candidula unifasciata, assembly GCA_905116865.2. NCBI lineage: Eukaryota > Metazoa > Mollusca > Gastropoda > Stylommatophora > Geomitridae > Candidula > Candidula unifasciata. The sequence continues at coordinate 435,142 of CAJHNH020005879.1, read as the reverse complement.
GTTCCGAGTAGTTATATGTCTTGCCCCAGTTTAGTACCTCAGTATTTAATTCCACCACACACAGCTAAAATTGTATCATTGTAAACAAATTTGCTACAAACATCCAGAGCTGATTTCTCTTCTCCCCCCCCCCCCCCCCCCATTGACTTTGGCCGCGAGGTCAACCCAGCCTAAAATGGTCACGTGTTCTCGCCCCTGGCAAGTAAAGGCGGGGGTGTGATGGTGATTTTATCATCCACCGAGTCTCCGTAGGGAGGTCGTCAAAGCTGTCTCTGGCTCTGAAGGGCGTGAGTTCGTTTCAAGGCTGCGTGGCTCGGTTCATAAGTGCATTTTTTTTTTTTTAACGGAAACCCTTAAGATACTTCGCCGGAGCTACGGTGTTTCGTGCTTTGTTTCTGTTTTCTTGACATTCAAAAAAAGTCATTTTTTGCACTCTCTAGTACCACAATGACTCACAGTTGTTGTAGGTTAGAATAAATAAAAGCTTGAGGAGCTCTCCTCCGAACTTCTACCCCTTCAGTATGCGGCCTGAAATATCCGTTCGGGGCGCAGTCCAATTAAAAATACGGACTTGTCGGAGTTTCCGCTGAGGAACAAATTGCGGCAAAACTAGGAGTACCTTACAATGTCACGAGACGGGTAGACCACGCGCTCCCATGCAGATTAGAAACACTGTTCTTCCGATTGAGGATTTAGCAGTGGTAGATGTCAGACTTGTCGGCATGCGCAAAACGCGATTAAACTCACCTCCGAGATTGTATCCTCCGCGCCGCTGCGCGCGGCGCGGATGGGGAGCTAAACTAGGTGCCTGGGACTCACGAGCATAGTAATTGGAGGAAATTGCAGGAGATGCGGTAGCTGCCGCTCGTGAGTCCCATCCATCTAGTTTAGCCCCTATCCGCGTAGCGGCGCGGGTGAAACTGTCGGCGGTGAGGCATAGTCAAGAAACAGGTCCGCAAGTAACATTTCCCTCCCTGTTAGAGCATATGTTTCGTTTTTCCGAGCCGATCCTAGATTTGCCGCGATTTGTTCTTCGGCAGAAAGTCCGACAATGGAAAGTGTCAACGGTCGCTATTATCGTCGTCTGCTACTATCGTCTGCAGTGTTGCGTTTCTTAGAATTGTTAGGTAATCAGAAACAATAAGAAACAGGTCCGCAAGTAACATATCGCTGAGACCCTGTTAGAGCATTTGTTTCGTTATACGATGCCGGCATATTTTTAATTGGACTGCGCCCCGAACGGATATTTCAGGCTGCAATACTGCGGGAGTAGAAGTTCAGAGGAGAGCCGCTTGATGTAATACACCCAAAATAATATTTATAAAATTATAAAATTTTTGGAGGGAAAAAAGTTTGTAATATATGAAAAAGAAATTAAATTTTAGATATAGTTATTTAAAAATTGCATGTTAGAACAGGAAAAAAAATTATTAAGGCTCTTTAAGATTGTCTGGCCATAAATTGTAGCTTATTTGGCATATACATGTAACTGACACTGCATATGGGCGATTAGCACATACAAACAAAAGTTGCTGGTCTTCATGCATTGTTTCTTAGGAGAATCTGATTGTTGTATGCCGCTGCGTTTTCGTAGAAGTGAATTAATAACTTTTAACATTTTCATGATCCTCGGGTACTATGAATCGATTGCCAGGATGGACGCTTTATGTGCAACGAGAACAAAAATACTGTTGGTTTTCGGACAGTAGTACGAGAATGACTAGGGACATAAAAAACGAAAGCTGCCCCTCTGTAGTGCATACCAAAAGTGGGGTGGCCATCTGTAAATTGTCTTTATGACATCATCATGTTCATCCGATCAGGATTCTATGTGCTTAACACTCTTGACATCCCTAACAACAATGTTGACAGGCTGCAAGATAATATCATGGGTGTTGAAATGTCTATCACACATTTAAGGTTTTTATTTAAAGCCCTCCACTTATTTTCGGTGACAGCACTTGCATGCATTATAGGCAGTGTTCAGTTGTGCAGGTTGTCATACAATGCTTTGGCTTGTGTAGTGTTTAAAAAATTGTACTTGCAAAGATCCTCTTATTAATTTGTTTTTAAATTCTTGTACTGTTAATTTTTGTTATCGTAGTTGTTCATCATCGTCTTCTTCTTCTTCTTGCTTCTTCTTCTTCTTCTTCTTCTTCTTCTTTTTTATTTGTTATTATTATTCTTATTATTATTATTATTGTTGATTTCCTCTTTAACTGCTTTAGGTGTCGAGATAGATGTACATTTCTTCTTCCTGCTCTTCTGGTCGCTTAACCATAGGCACATTGTGCTGCTATGGAGTTTCTCTGATTGTATCCTTTCATCTTGTGTTTATCCTGTTCACCAAACTCATTTCAAGAATAAATGTAAAACTTTGAAGTAGCTGGTTGAATGGTTAAGAAAACTGGGTTGGCATGTGGTAAACATAGGTTTAAATCCTCAGGAAGGTTATTGTTGTATTCTGTCAGTGGCAAAAAAAAATCAAAACTGCTAAGCTGCACAATTTGCGGCAATAGCACTAGTCATGGTGTCCTAAATCATGAGGCTGAAAAATGACATATTCTTTCCAGCAAATATGAGCATTAATTGTCGTTTTTATGGATGTGTATCACCCATCCACACAAACATACAAGCATTAATGGTCGTATTATGGCTGTGTATAATTAATCCACACAAACATACAAGCATTAATGGTCATTTTAAGGCTGTGGATCACCAATCCACACAAACATGCAAGCATTAATGGTCGTTTTATGGCTGTGTATCACCCATCACACAAACACAAAGCATTAATACGTTTTGTGGCATCACCCATCCTCACACACATACAAGCAATAATGGTATTTATGGCTGTGTATCACCCATCCACACAAACATACAAGCATTAATGGTCGTTTTATGGCTGTGTATCACCCATCCACACAAACATACAAGCATTAATGGTCGTTTTATGGCTGTGTATAACCAATCCACACAAACATACAAGCATTAATGGTCGTTTTATGGCTGTGTATCACCCATCCACACAAACATACAAGCATTAATGGTCGTTTTATGGCTGTGTATCACCCATCCACACAAACATACAAGCATTAATGGTCGTTTTATGGCTGTGTATCACCCATCCACACAAGCATACAAGCATTAATGGTCGTTTTATGGCTGTGTATCACCCATCCACACACACATACAAGCATTCATGGTCGTTTTATGGCTGTGTATCACCCATCCACACAAACATACAAGCATTCATGGTCGTTTTATGGCTGTGTATCACTTATCCACACACACATGCAAGCATTAATTGTCGTTTTTATGGCTGTGTATATCCACACACACATGCAATCATTATTGGTCGTTTCTGTGGCTGTGTATCACTTATCCACACACACATACAAGCATTAATGGTCGTTTTATGGCTATGGATCACCCATCCACACAAACATACAAGCATTAATGGTCGTTTTATGGCTGTGTATCACCAATCCACACAAACATGCAAACATCAGTAGTCATTTTTATGGCTGTGTATCACTTATCCACACACACACACATGCAAGCATCATTGGTCATTTTTATGGCTGTGTATCACCCATCCTCACACACATACATGCAAGCATTAATTGTCGTTGTTTTGACTGTGTATCACCCATCCGTCGGCTCTGTGGCTAAGTCGATGCGAACGCTTCGTAATGCCAGAATGCGGGCCATGGGCCTTGCGTTGGTTTCAACAGTGATATCAAGAAAGCCGACCGTCTAGGAAGCAATGGCAAACTACTGGACGTAAATTTGCCTAGAAAAACCACACAACAGCTGGGGCTGTTGGGGTTGGTTCTGCAATGTCCTGTAAAGGATACGCAACTATCACCAATCACACACACACATGCAAGCATTAACTTTTTGAGTCCCAAGGAAAGCATCATACGTTCATAGATTCCTACCTAGGTGCCCAATGAACACAAGATGCACCAATTTTACGTTCCTCTTGACTACCTCTCGGGCCTCTGATGCTAAACCCCCTGGGACTCAAAGAGTTAATGGTCTTTTTTTTTTTTACTGTATCACCCATCCACACACACATACAAGCGTTAGGGGTCTTTTTTATGACTGTGTATCACACATTTACGTTTATAAACATTGTACAGTATTTCCACACCCTTGAAATTAAGTTTTTTTTTCATTCACATACACTTTTCAAGATTAAGGTGGATGATGATTTATCATATACAAACACATATTTGAAATCAATGTACTACACAGAATGTACTACACACTTTTGTGGACTACATATAGAACCATGCTTATCACTCACACATTTCTGGAATAAACGCACATCAATGTTGACCTCACACATAGTTATACAATTGACGTAGGAAACTATTATACACACACATATTTCTGAAATAAACGCACATCTATGTTGACCTCACACATAGTTATACAATTGACATAGGAAACTATTATACTTATACACACACATATTTCTGGAATAAACACACATCTATGTTGACCTCACACATAGTTATACAATTGACATACATGGAAAACTATATATATATTTCTGGACAGCATCAATTTTGTCATGACCGTGTAGGGCACATCAATGTCAGTACACATTCCTGATGGAAACTATGACTTGACAGTCATGCGTGTAGATCGTCAGGAAAGGAATGATCGCTCACATCAGTCAGCAAGGCACTTGGTGATGATAATGATGATGATGATAAATGGCCCAGTAGAATACTGACGTTGATGATTGGGAGGATGATGATGAAAATTTTTCATAAACACATACATGTCTTGAATAAAATATACATGTAAATTGCACAGTGAGATGATGTTGATGATGTTGTTTTTGATGATGATAATTACAGCTTCTCATGCACGTAAATTGCACAGCAGTACAATGATGATGAGGAAGATGATAACGGCAGTTTGTCATACACACATATTTCTGGAATAACAATACACCTTCTCCTTGACGTACGGCCTATGCGAAATGCAATCATTCCCATTAAAGACCACAAAAAATTAATAAAGAAAAATGCTGTATGATGAAAAATACATTGATGGTGATGGTGTCAACAAGTTCATGGAACTGATGCACTAGAGTACATATGATGTTTGTTTTTTCACCTTATGTAGACTTATATGTATATAGATTGAATTTTTGTTTTATGCTGTTTGAATGAAAATAGTGTTGAGAAATGAAAATTCCACTTATGTCTGTTTGACTTACAACCTGTTAGTCAGAATGGAACTCGGTCATTTGTTGAGAAGACCCTGCACATGTAAGTGGCACAAAAAGGTGGTGATTATGATGATGAGGATGATAGTTGATCACACACACATACACATTTCTGGAATAAACAGAACAGCCACCAGTGTGGTGTGGTTTAACCAGGTAATTTGCCTCGTTTATTCTCAGGTAAAAACGGTCTGCTTCCACCTGCTCTATCTTCATTTGATCTTGGTGAAATAGAACAAAGGTAAGCGACCAGATTTTTTTGTTTTGTTTTATAGAATGAAAGTGGTTAGCTAATAAAGTTTTTCAGTCCCAGAAGATTTGTAAGCAGATTTTAAGGGAAGAAAAGGAGGCAGGGCCATCTAACAGCTTTATAAGCTTCTGGACAAACCAGTTCTGGGTCCATTATGATAACTCATTTTGTAAATGGTATATTCAACACATATTTATGACACAAACCATTTCATTAGAAGTATACAATTACTACACACTTTTTATTATAAGAAGCAATTTGTTTGCTTCAGTATATTATGCTGCCTCATTGTGCTACAAACATTTTATTATTTTTTTGAAAAACACTTTTCCTGTACCTTTGGTTTCCGTGTGAAACTGTAGTTTGACATTTAGTGGAAAAACTAAAAGTATATATTTCATTACACAGTATGAGTTTGTTTTACTACACACTGTGATTTTCTCCCTGTATAATGTTTTAAGAACCATGTGGTACTTAAACTGTGAGACTCTCCCTGTAGTGTATGTTTTAAAACCATGTGGTACTTAAACTGTGAGACTCTCCCTGTAGTGTATGTTTTAAGAACCATGTGGTACTTAAACTGTGATACTCTCCCTGTAGTGTATGTTTTAAGAACCATGTGGTACTTAAACTGTGATACTCAGTGTATGCTGCCATGTCACTTAAACTGTGCTACAAAGTTTTAAGAACCATGTTTTAAACTGTATACTCTCCCTGTTTGTATGTTTTTTGAAAAAACTGTGAGACTGTAGTGTATGTTTTAAGAACCAGTACTTAAACCTCCCTTAGGGTGTTTTCTGTGGAACACTGTGAGACTCTCCCTGTAGTGCAGTTTTAAGACCATGTGGTTTAAACTGTGGAAGTGGGTTTTCCAAAAGTACTCTCCCTTTTCTTTTACCAGTACAACTGAAAGACTCTCACAGTTTGTTTTAAGAACCATGTGGTACTTAAACTGTGAGACTCTCCCTGTACTGTACAGAAAAATACTTTTGGACAATTGGAAATCTTTGTCCTGAAACCATGTAGTACTTGAGATACTCACATAGAGAGACAGAAAGGGAAATGTAATTTTGGTTTTTTGCTACGTAGAATTTAGGCGTTGAATATATTTTTATTTATGACAAGTCACTTTACAAACACATGTTAACATTGAGCCCCTATGCTCAAAGGGCTCCCAGGTAAGACAAAGGGAGAAATGATACTGTCGGACAGGCTTTGGGAACAACACCATGCACCAGATTTATTGAGAAACAGATCAAGATCATCTTGTTAAAATGCAGCCATAACAACAACCAGCACAGTGAACACACTGAAAAGATGGGATGTGAAAGCAAGTGGTCAACCTAAGAGAAAATGGTTGGATGACATTAAACACTTTCTACATGGACATGGAATGTCAATAGCCATTGCTAGCCATCAAGCAGTGTATCACTGCAAACTTTTCTTCCTCTCCACAATGCTTAACAGCAAAAGTAGAAATTGATGATGATGATAATGATGGATACATGAGCAGAGGTGACCGAGAGTTTAATGATCTTGCCGTCAAGTCACTCTTTCCGGTTCAGTCCCCAAACGGGGTAAGATTTTTATCCCAGCTTATATGACTCTGGAGTTGACCTGACCTTATAAAAGTGAATATCATTTTCCAGAATTTGGTATGGAATTGTTTGGGAAGGGGAACAATGAAAACAAATGAATGAAACAACTAACTTTATTTCTAGTTGGTTAAGAATTAAGCATACAGGATCGTCCAACATTCAGCCCTTCTGACCTCACTCCTTTCATTTGATTCATACAACTTTCAAAAGGTAAAAATAAATGTGCCAGTGTGACAACAATAAAACTGGCCACCTCACGTAATGTGTTGTGACTAAGAATATATGAAAGCCTAGAATGACACATCTAAAAGTTGGTATCTGCTATAGGAGTTCATTTCTTTATCTATTGTCTTGTTGTGTCTTTATATGTTGCATGGGACTGACATTTATTTTCCATTTCAGTTTGTCTCTTCTCAGAATGTGTCCAGTATAGCAACATCTTCTCTGTCTTATAACTGGTAATACTAGTGACTGCTCAGAATTTGTTCTTAATTCTTCACTCTTCACTGTATAGGAGTAACTTTACAGTAAACAAATGACTTTTTCAAGCACTGAAATGTATTTTGTATAATATATATCAGTCTATGTCATCTCCATGTCAATTGTTGACTCTTTTTCTTCTCGTTCACTGGCTGTGAATTCCAGTGGAAGGTCCCAGTAGTTCGTCCATTCAGAATTGTGACTTTTACCTGGTCCTGAGATTTTCCTATACATCGGTTTTACTGGCTTATTTCTTTGCCGTTCCCAGCCTCACCTGCAGATGTACTCTGACTTCGAGGGAGGTTGTTAACACATAAAGCATTCACAGGTTATCTCCATCTGTGCCCTGATGCTCTGCAGAGTTTCTGCCCTTAGTATGGCTTGTCAGTTTACATTATTTCCCCTTCTCCAGGTGTCCTTAAGTTCTCCAGGTCTCCCTTTTCCATCAATTTCAAGGACCTGTTGATTGATAATACTAGCCTCATATTTCTGTAGTTAGTTAGTTGCCTATCCTTTACAGGACATTGCAGAACCAACCCCAGCATTTTTTGACTGTTGTAGTTTTCTATTTACATTCAGTAGTTTGTCATTGCTTTCTGGACTGTCGGCTTCTCAATACCACTGTTGAAACCAACACAAGGCGCAAGGCCCACAACTGACATTGAATCCGTACCACGGCATTATGAAGCCCATTCGCAACACCTAGGCCACTGATGCCGACATATTTCTATAGACAAATTATTATTCCATTGGTGGTGTGTTTAGAACATTGCTGACCTGTCTTACATTCTAGAGCATTTCCAGCTACCCAGTGAATTTCCTGTAGAACCATTGGCCCCTGTATCTCATGTTCAGCAGTAAATGAAAATTTCTTGTCCATGTTTATTGTTGACTGACGTTCAACCCCACCAGGACATCACAGCAAGTGATAAACACTGGGTGACACAAAGTGCCACCATTCAGATGAGGATCACCTGGGGACAGGTCCCAGAAACACTGTTCCACCGTTAGGTAATATTAGGGCCCCAGACCAAAGCCAGGATAGGGCTTTAAAACAACAACAAAATTGCATCCCATGTCAGGATGGCGTTAAATCTTGTCCATGTGTCCTGCTCATAATGCGTTGTTAACACAGCTGTCAGAGATTTTGTCTTGACAGTCATAAATATGCTTTGAATAAGATGTCTCTTTGTGCTGATTGGGATTGTCTTATGCTGTAAGAGGGGGGCTAGCTGTCCCAATACTTGGTTTGCTTTACTACATCAAATGTCAATTTCTTTATTCAATTTCCCATCTTCGGTAAATGTAGTTCCCAGATATTTAAACTCAGATGCCTGTTTAATGCCTTTGTATTCTATTGCTATGTTTAGATCTGTCTTCTTTTTTCCTATTGACATTACTTCTGTCTTTTCAGTGTTGATTCTCATATTATTTGTTTTACATTCTTCATTCATGGATGTTAGATGTTGTTGCAATTTCATGGCTGTATCCGCTATCAAGGCCTGGTCATCTGCAAAGAGTAATTCGTTGATCTTACTAAAATCTTCATTCATGGGCTTGGAATTCTTGCATATACTGTCGATGTAGGTGATAAACAGCAGTGGTGATAAGACACATCCCTGTCTTACTCCAGATGTCACTGTGAAAGGATGAGATGTTCCCCTTCAGCAACCAAATTGTTCTCCTGTGGGGCACAGGCCTCACTTTGGGAATCATTTCTAGAGCTTTGGGGGAGGGGGGGAGAATAGGTATTTAATTTTTTATTTTTAGGGAAACAAGTACAAGCTTGGCTGTAGTCACTTCTATTATTGGCATAATCTTTGAATTCTTTCAGACTGTCGGCTTTAGAAAAGACAGTTTATGTTGATGATGGGGATATGCCACAATCATTTCATGAGCTGCAAGCCAAAGTGGATAGATTAAAGGACAAATTAGAGGTGAGTGTTAAAGATTTGTGTAAGCCGCTTGTTCTATATTTATTTTTTATTTTTTTTTTGGTGTGTGTCAGTTTGTTTTTTTTATAATGAAGAAAAAGCAGCTGTTAAATGTCCAGTGCATATCAGTTTTGTGCTATCATTGCCAGCCACTAATAGTTGTAGAGAAACAAACACAAAATTACAATATGTGAGATAAGATGTAATAAAAAAAGAATGTGGCAGGAAAAACCAGAACATTATTTCCCCTTCTCCAGATGCCTTAACTTCTCCAGTTTCCCTTTTTTTATCACTTTCAAGGACCTGTTGACTAAAGATGCTAACCTCATATTTCTGTAGTTAGTTAGTTAGTTGCATATCCTTTACAGGACGTTGCAGAACCAACCCCAGCATTTTTTGGCTGTTGTGGTTTTGCTAGGCAAATTTACATTCATTAGTTTGCCATTTCTTTCTGGACAGTCGGCTTCTCGATACCACTGTTGAAATCAACACAAGGCGCAAGGCCTGCAGCTGGGATCGAACTCGTACCACTGCATTATGAAGCCAGTTCGCAATGCCTAAGCCACATACGCCAACATATTTCTATAGACTAATTAATATTCCATTGGTGGTGTGTTGACTTTCAAGGACCTGTTGATTGGTTATGCTAGCCTCATCAATGAAGAATTGAGAACAGTGTTAGTCACAGTACCGGTAAATGATTTTATAGAACATAAAAAAGGAAATAATTTGGCCATCTGGACAGAATGGAACAAAATCAGCCAACAGTTAGAGTGTTCTACATGAGAAGAGTAGACTACAAGACAAGAGGTTGACCAAGAAAGAGATGAGTCGAGACATTACAGAAACACAGTATGACATTAGCACAATCTAAGCAACTAGCAAAAGGCAGGAAACTACATCTCTTTATGGCATAAACATAGGACAAAAGAAGAAGAAGATTATAATACAGTAATAATATTGGACAGAGGAGAAAGAGCAAGATGAGGAAGAGGAAGAAGGTGGAGAAAAAAAAAGGAAGGAAATTAGAAGAAATAATAGGGAAAAGAGAAATAGAAAAGTAAGAAGTAAATGCTGATGATATTTACCTTTCTCCTGTTAGTTTATTCGTAGCTGTTAGTGATTTTTAACCTCTCTGTAGTGTAAGTAAAATAAAGGACCCTTTTCAACGCCTTTAGGCATATAGTGCAAATAGGGCTAGACCTATATTTGTATAGACCAGTGGGCAAAAGATGTGGTCAGCATCACGCTGGCCGTCTTTACTTCCCCAGACTGCACCTGGTACCCACTCAAGGCTGGTCGACCTGAGAGTCAAGGACATTTTTTTTTTTCAAGTCCGGCTTCGCTAGGGAGTAAACCCATGATCTGCACGTGAGCATCTTACCGCTACGCTACGGCGACTCCCTCTCTGTATTGTACAGGGTGTATTTTTAATTTGTTCAAATATTGCCTATTTTTGTAATCACCGTCTGTGAAGTTAATGAAACATTTACTGTTATTTTCGTCTTAGAGTCAATTCCATATGGCATTGGTAGTCATGTCATCCACAACCTTTTTGTCTCGTCTACATTCATTCAACTCTGACACAGATGATCCTCCATGCCATGATGTCAAACTGTCCAGCATTTTTTCTCTCGATCAACCTCTGCCTCCCCTTCCCTCCAACTTTCCTACTGTCACTATGTACTCCTGTTTTCTCCTTCTCATCACATGACCAAAGAATGTAGATTGTCTCCTTCCGATGTGGGCAATCAGTTCTCTTTGTGAGTTAGTTTCCATCAAAACTGTTGCTGTTATTGTAAGTCTTATTGTGGGTAGTTTTCCACAGAATATATCTGTTTTCACAGTCGATTCTACTGGCTAAATTGCTAACATTATTAGAATGAGGCACTTGAGTATCAGGCAGTGACATCATAAATTGTTGAACAGTTTTGACTAACTGAGGGCTTTTTTCGAAGTCAGAGTGCATCTCCCAGAGAGGCAAGGAACCCACAGTCTGCATACAAACAAATAAGGGAGATCTGTAAAACAGATTTGGATGCAACCCACAGGTTCTGAAACACGTCTAGAGGTGGGAGAACCAGAACTTTCTGCCGGAGTTTACAGCTGGTGAATATGAAGGAAAAGAATAAGTTGACCAAAAAAGAAAGATGAACAAATACAACAGAAAAAATGGAATGATGGAGTAGAAACATGATAAAGAGAGGTTGCAGCAGTTTTACCAAATTTGACAAACAGATGAAGATAATCCTTCACAAAAAATTAACAATCGATAGGTTAAAATAAAATCTCTCTGAGAAAGATGGATTTAAAATCTATTTTCTGTAAAAGACTGTTGTAAGCACCTCATGTAAAATGTTTTAACTTTAAACTCAAACCCCAGTGTGCCATCTTGAAGCATTGTTTATGGATGTTCACAGTTTTTTTTATGGGTGTCCTAGATCTGCCAAAGTCCATTTCATGTGTCACCTGAAGCATATATTTTTTATCCTTCTCTCTTCCACATAAATCTCTGAAGAACGTATCCCATCTCAGTTGGCTTGGTTTGTCCAAGGATTTATCCATCGGCATGTCTCAGCCATTCTGGCATAAGAAGTCATCGCCTAGAAAAATGGAAAGCCACCATAAGCGAGTTTACGAAAGATTTATGAAATTCACGTAAGTACATTGAACAGTTTTTTTAACAAATGCTTACATTTAACCTATTTATTTATTGGGTTTGGATGACATTTCAGAAATTCTTGTAATTGAATTTGTTTATATGTGAAAGATACATTTATGAGATATCTGTTAAAAATAGGCAATAGTAATATTGGATAGAGGTTGGTAAGTACGAATAGCACATTTATCAGCCTGTTTAACAGAAGTATGCATTAAATAGGCTGATGAATGTTCTGTTCATAAAACTGTTGTGCTGTCAATGCCAGACATGGACAGTAGTCCTAGAGAAAACATAAACTCAGAATTACATCATGTGAGATGAGATGTATAAAATAATGTGCAGGGAAAAATAATAAGAGGCAGAATCACTAATGAAGAACTAAGAAGATGAAAGCCATAGTGCCAGTAAATTATTTCATAGAACATCATAGAATCAGTTTGTTTGATCATCTGGTCAGAGTGGAATCAAATCAGCCTCTAGCTAGAGCGTACTACATGATATCGGCAGGTTACTGATCGAGAGGGTGATGAAGAGAGAAGTGGGCGGAGAGAGTGAAACAGGCACTACAAATAATGGAACATGACATTATTACAAGATATCCCCTAGCAAAACAAAACAAAAACACAGGAAACTACCTCTAATTTCCCTCTGCAGTGCTCTGCAGCATAAGCGGTAAGACAAATGAAGAAGTTAAATCGGATAGATGCTTATTTTCATGCCTGAATATATGGGGTTCAATTCTACATTCAATGCTGATTTGTATACCTGACCTGAGCTCCAAAATCAGCCTAAAATTGGTACCAGGAAATGTCCTGGCAGGTAAAGGTGGCCAGTATGATATTGACCGTATCACCCGTTGAGTACCAACTGGTCTATACAATTTATGACGCCAGATGTTTTCACATGTAACCCGGTGAGTGCTGCCTCATCAGTACTGGCAACACTGTTAAGTTACCTTATGCATGTGCGAGCTTTTAGGTTTTGTCAGGACTGTTGCATAATATTTGACTTTTCACATAGGCCAGTGATGTGCTTCTTCTTCTTCTTCTTAGGGTTCACCCTATAAACTCCCTCAGAAAGTTCTGGCTGTTCATCCATTTCTTGACTTTGGTCTTGTTCCAGAACTAAGGTTTTGCAAGCACATCAGTTTTACAGATCTGATTTTTTTTTTTAATGCAGACTGTTGGTTCCTCACCCTTAAAGCATATTCACTCTGAATTCAAAGCAAACTCCCATAATCAATCACCTTATATGTCATGCATATTAGATGATAGTGTATCTATTCTTTTTCCTCCTAGAGTGGGACCCCAGAACCCACAGAGGAGAAGTGTGTATTCTGTGTGGTTTTCACTAGCATTTTGATGACCCATTTTCCATGAAGTTGAAAATGTGACTAATAAACACACTTATATAATTTTCATCGTGGTCATGAACCCACAATGACATCTGCCAGGAAATTGTTGAGTTCAAAAGAGTTAATCATGCAAGCACCTAACAACTTTTTAACATCACTGCCATGAATAATTTATCTGCCTGCAACATACCCGACCATATCTTATCTTTCCAGAGTTTCCAGCTCTGAGAACTGACCCTGTTTTATCTAAAAACAGCAGAGCTGATACTGAGTAGGGCAGGGATGAAGGCAGCATATCTAAACCAGAAATAAAACATATAGGCCAAATGTTTATATACCCTAGAACACATTATAAATTATACTGTAGGTTGGCTGGTGCAATGTCTCTATTGGTTAATTTAGTTTATATTAGAGCTGTACCAAATAGGTGAGTATCACTATTTGGCTGAATACGAATAAAAGGACCAACTATTCGGTTGAAAACGAATTCAAATAGTGTATAGTGTATAATATAAATTTTAAAAAATCATTAATAATTTCAAATGTATGCTGAACTTTTACTTCTCAATATAGTCTTCTTCTTTTTCAGCATTCTGAGTGCTTGAGGTTCATTGTTGCAGATATCATTCGCCTCCATTCATCACTCTGGTTGGTCTTCTGTTTCAAGTTGGTGACATCAAGTGTTTTCAGGTCTCTCTGGATATTATCTCTCCATCGTCTTCTTGGTTTGCTTCATGGTCTACGACCATTCCTCTTCCTTGTGAATACAGTTTTTACTTCTGTCATCTGACATTCTTTCAATATGCCCCAACCATAAAAGTCGTTTAGCTCTCATAATGCCAGTGATCAATAAGGCTTCATCTCTTTTAGCTGTGCTCCAAGTTTCAGAGCCAAATAAAACGGCCGGTCTTATTAATGTTTTATATATTAGATCTTGGTGTTGCAAGACAGACACTTTGAGTTTAGCAGTTGTTGAAGGGCATAATTTACTTTTTTTCCCAGATTGTATTCTAGATTGTATTTCTTCTCTCAGCATGTTGGACCAGTTGAAGTTCGCACCTAATTACTTATATGTTTCCATTGGTTTGATTTTCACATTATCGGCTTGTATGTGGCTAGAGTTTCCCTGTCTAGTTAGTATTCGCACAGAATAATAAACATTTAAAAACATTTTATTTTTTGCATCCTTCAATCAGTCTGTGGTAACTAATAACTAGGAATGAAAGTATTCTAAGTATTATAACAAGTAACTTAACTTGTAAATTGTCACTGACAGCTTAGTTAATGCATGAAAGCTGCATTAGCTTTCAACAAAACCAATTGTTCCATGTTGTCAGCGTTAAGGCAGTGTATGTAGAAGCGGATGTAAGGTAACCACTATTCGTACTCGACCGGACCTCAAGTATTCGGCCAAATACCGAATATTTATTAAGTCTACTATTTGACCCCGAAGCGAATGTTCGGTACAGCTCTAGTTTATATACTGTTCAAACAGAAGAAGACAAAATAAAGAAAGAATCACAGTTATCCAATGGCACTTTACTACTCAGAAAATGAAAAGCGTAGCTACTGAAAGGAACATCATTTTGTAATAATTTTGACATTCAAAATCTTTGTAATTTAATGAGTGAAATTGTTCAAAGTGCACACACGAATACCTTAGGTTTCAACCAGCAATTTGACAGTTTTTTTCTTCTGGTTCCTTGGTAGATTTTGGCTTAGAGTTTTCCGCCAACAAACAAAAAATGCATCATCGGATAACTATGCCTTTTTTTTTTTTTTTAACAGGAATGCTCCATTGGATAATTTGGTTTTCTTTTATGAATAGTTTATATATTCTTCTTCTTCTTTTTCGTATTGGGCATATAGAGCTAGACCTGTGTTATGTGGACTAATCGGCAGTCGATGGAAGATGTGGTCACCATTCTACTGTTAAAAATAATTCAAAATGGTGTGACTTCTGTAACAGACTGTCCATTGCTTTGCCTGACAGGTTACAAGACAATGGCATGGTTGTTATGATTTCTGTCCCACTTGTGAGGTTTTCATTTGAAGCCCTGTCATAGTCAGATACATCATGCTAAACCAGGAGATCAAACAAGACATGCAACGGAAGCTAGAGCTCTACTAATCCCAACCCTAATTTATGTTGTGCAGGAAAGTCCACGTAAGTGAAGATGTTAGGAGAGAACTGAAGAAGCAGACATTTGACAACTGGCAGTGGGATGATTCAGAAATGTTGATTCTTCTACGACAGATGTACATCGATCTCAACCTCATCTCTAAGCTCAATCTTGATGTAAGTCATTTTATAACAAATCTGCATCTGGATGTGAACAAATTATAATCATTGTGAATTGGATATTTTTGTTCATATCCTACCTGCATTATCTGTCACCCAGTATGGGGTCCAGGGCCCCATTTTTGTGGGGAGAGAAAAACATTGATCCACTTCCTCCCAAACAACAAGCATGTTGTACAAGGTAACTTACTGGGGTGGCCCAGAAAAAAAAAGGGGGGGGGGGTGGGGGGGGAGTGAAAAGAGAGAGAGGAAAGTCCTTCAAAGTTAGAGTGCATTTGCCTGAGTGGCGAGGAACCAACAGTCTGCACACAAACAAACCAGATGTATAAATCAGATGTGAATGGAAACTCATGTCCTCAAACATGGCTAAAATCTGAAGGTGTATAATCAACCATAAATTTTTCTGGAGTTTACAGCCAGTGAATGTGGAGGAGGAGGAGAACATTTAGAAGAACATTATTAATTTATTTTAGTAAAGAGAACACTTAGATTTATTCACCAAAGACATGAATGACAAAAAGACAAAAATGTCTATGCACAGAGTGGATCTTCCACATACCAGTTCAGCTTAACATCCTTGCCCACTGTGCCGTATTCTTAACCTCTTCAGTGACTGTCCACAATCCCCAACAAAACATTGTGACTACTGTCAGATGATCCTTTTTGATTCCCAGAATGAAGTTGGATCAATAAGTCCTCAGGTTCAGGCATGTTTGTAGAGCATTGAGGTCACAGAGTTTCTCCTCCCTGTTTTATTAAATACATGGGCAGTTTATAGTGCAGTAAATACATTCTCCCAAGCATTCAAAAAAGGTAAGAGTATAAGTGTTCTTTTCACATTTGTTATAAATAATGTTCTTTTCTCTGTATTTGTTACAAATGAATGTTCTTTTCTATATCTATTGCACATGCATGTTCTTTTCTGTATTTATTAAAGATACAGAATCTTCTTTTTAATATATGTTGCAGTGGTTGAATGTTTTATTACTTATTTGTTACATATGAGTGTTCTGTTCTGTATTAAAGATTAATGTTCTTATCTATATTCATTACAGATGAATGTCCTTCATGAATGGCTGTATGAAGTCTACAGAAACTATAATGTGGTTCCATTTCATAATTTCAAACACTGCTTTATGGTGGCCCAAATGGTAAGTAGCAGCAGAAACTTCTAGAACATGTCAAAGTTCGTAGTTCAGTTATATTCTTTTCTTCCTTCTGACATGGCTGAACCTTAAAATAGTAGGCAGCCTGTGTTGGAGAGACACAAAAAGTTGTTCTGGCCAGTCAAAGGCTTTAAAAAAAAAAAAAAACAGCAAACGTTTTATTGTTTAATACAGACTGTTTGCTGGAGTGTATAATTCTTGTTTCATTCTATGTTAAAAACTGGCAGAACCTTCTGCTGTTTTGGTGTGCATTTGTTTCCTTTATGATTCAAATGTCATGGGCAGATGTGACTGAGCAGCCGTTAAACACTAGTTAGTAATACCTGTTCTCTGTTATTGTTGAATGTTTGATGGCATATATCAAACTTTACATCCCATTTTGTGTCGAGGGCATTGAGGAGGATACCAGCCTTAACCTAGGACAAAGGATGCTACCTGAATACGTGATCTTGTGGCAATGCAGACCAGGACTTCAGCCTTGTAAGGCAGCTTGTTCTAGGAAGGAAGCTGTAACAGAGAACAGCTCTTTTATATGGCAGCTAGTGATGTGTTCCAGACATAATGGTGTTACCTCTTCTTTGAAGTAAACAAATCAGAGGAAGAGATCATAATGCATTAGCAGCACAGTGTCTCTACAGTACTGCCCAGTCTTTGTGCTGTGGAGAGGAGAAGTCCTGTCCTTAGTTAGTCTAGGAATATAGATGTGATCCTTGTACCTTCCTACAGCACAACTGAGAATGCTGTCATTTGGAATGAGGGAACTGTGCCAACAGTCTTTTCTTTGTGAGCTGCAAGCTTGATGAACGAGTGCAGTCTTTTGTGATGTTGATTCTGCTCAGTGTTTTTTGGCTGTTAACTCAGGGGGAAAGTTCTGGTTGTTCGTCTACTTCTGAAATTTGTCCAGAACTTCAGTTTTGTATGCACATTCATTTTACAGATCTTACTTATTTAAAAGCAGGCTGCTGGTTCCTTGCCTCCTCTTAACACAGTGTAATACTATTGTCTGAAACGTTAAGTTAAGTCCAGAATTGGTATCAAAGCTCTCGGGGCATTCCCATGTATGCTCCCTCCTCATCTTCAGCAGCCAGCGCAGAGTTCAGATACTGATGGTACTGGTTACAGTCTGGTTAAATGTCTGTCTTGCCTTTCCTCTAAGTGTAGTGAGCCGGCCAGACTCTCTGGTTTCACCCAGGGGCCTCATTCTCTCCAGGCCATAATAATCTTCTTTCTCTACCGATTCCGTTGCTTGTTCCCAAATGGCCTTGAAGACATCTGCTTGAAAAGATCAAGAGGTGCCAGCACATGACGTGCTTGTTAGGGGTGCGGAGTTCAATTCTTTTTTACCTGAAATGAGGCCCTGGAGCCCACCTAGGGAGTTTCCTTGAAGACATCTGCCTGAAAAGATCAAGAGGTGCCAGCACATGACGTGCTTGTTAGGGGTGGGGTTTTCAGTTCTTTTTTTTCCTAAAATGAGGCCCTGGAGCCCACCCAGGGAGTTTCTAAATGATTCTTTTATCTGATCGTCCATGCTGTGTGGTATACATCTTTCTTTCGCTTGTACAGAGTCTTCTCGACTTACAACCGGGTTCTGTTCTCACTAACAGGTTGTAAGTTAAAGTAGTCATAGGTGGAATTTACATTTTATGTTTTAACACTTTTTTTATTTAAAGGGTCATAAAAATTGCTCATAAAAGACAAATATTCAATATGAGAGAGAGAGAGACAGAGTGAAGGGGAGAGCGTGTGCGTGCGTGTGTGTGTGTGTGTCTATATATATATATATATATATATATATATATATATATATATATATATATATATATATATATATATATATATATATATATATATATTTCTAATCACGTTGAGTGGCCCACAATGAGAGTGACTTTTCTTCCCATTGATGTCTCGATCTGGTGTAGCACTTGCACTATGTCGCAGGGTGCATCCTAGGTTGCACGACTGTTTGCAGCATATAATAGTGACTGCGTACAATCGTGGGACATAAGCTGAGGCTGTGAAATAGGGGGTGTTAGGGTTAGGCCCAGTTGTATGTGTTTTGAGACAGTTCAAAGCTCACAGCATAGAAGACGCAATATCGCCAGCCACTGACAACAAGGAGTAAAATACGACTCGTTGCACCTGAAACCCGTGCAACATAGTGCAAGCGCTGCACCAGATCGAAGCATTAATGGGAAGGGAAGTCACTCTCATTGTTGACCGCTTATTGCATAAGGTACTATATATATATATATATATATATATATATATATATATATATATATATATATATATATATATATATATATATATATATATATATATATATATATTATATATATATATATATATATATATATATATATATATATATATATATATATATATATATATATATATATATATATATATATATATATATATATATATATTAGGGCCGAATAGAGATTTTCACTATTTGGCAGAATAGGAATAGTGGAACCAACTATTCAGCGGAATACGAATACAAAATGTATCATCCTCATCATCAGGTGCCTTGCTGACTGGCGTGGATGATCATGCCTCTCCACAATCTGCGATCTCCTGCAGCATGTATCAGTTCGTGTGCTGACACACCTCCATGCCATGCAACAAGACTGAGAATCTTCTCTCATTGTTTTCCTCTATCCCTCCTTCCACAGATCTTTCCAGTGGTCACAACATGCTCCATTTTCCGTCTTCTGATAACATGGCTGTATATAATGTAAAAATTACATAATATGTACTCTGTTGCATCAATGTGGGGACGTTTTTGAACCTACCAGTAAAGTTATTTTCCTTTATTTACTATTTTTGTTTGTGTGTGTGTGTGTGGTCATAAGTGTGGATGGTAGTAAGTTGAGGTGTACTGACAGTTATATTTCTAAGGCTGCAGGAGTGATGAAAAGAGATAAAATTAGGAATTAGGTCATAAGAGAGCAAGTCGGCGAAGAAAAATATTCAAAATTCTAAACAAAGACCCAAAATGCGATATTTTTACACACTTAGTGATGATGCCCTATGATGCCATACCATATAGGGTAAACATGATACAAAGACCCAAAATGTAATAGTTTTGCATGCTTAGAGATTATGCCCTATGATGCCATACCATATAGGGTAAACATGATACAAAGACCCAAAATGTAATAGTTTTGCATGCTTAGAGATTATGCCCTATGATGCCATACCATATAGGGTAAACATGATACAAAGACCCAAAATGTAATAGTTTTGCATGCTTAGAGATTATGCCCTATGATGCCATACCATATAGGGTAAACATGATACAAAGACCCAAAATGTAATAGTTTTGCATGCTTAGAGATTATGCCCTATGATGCCATACCATACAGGGTAAACATGAAAAGAGGAGAAGGACGTAAAGTACAAGTAAGACTAAGAAAAATTGAAAGATATCATCAGAGAAACTCTACAACAGAATGTTGTGTCTATGGTCAACCAGAAAATCAAGAAGCAAAACCTTACATCTCCGTTGACAGCTGAAGCGGTAAAAGAGGAAGTGGAGAAGAAGAAGGAGAAGACGACTCCTTGCCATGGAAAGCTTCTCCTGGAGTTTACAACCTGTGAATTCTAAGAAGATAGAGAAGAATTCTTCTTCTTCTTCTTCTATTCCACCTTGTACCTCATCGAAGTGTCGGGGGGAGATGTAATGTTCGTTGATGAGCTCTGTCAAGAGCACTATTAAGACTGATGTTCATTTCTGTAAGGCTGTTCTTAATGCCATCACTCCATATTTTCCGAGGTCTTCCACTTGCTCTATACCCATTGTAACGTTTTAGTGTGGCTCGCTGTGGGGGATAGTACCAGGGCATTCTTGTTAGGTGTCCAAACCACTTCATTTGTTGTTCTTTGATGACCTGTAACTAACATTGTGTCTTCAGCTTGCATTCATTCATAGGTAGACTTCAGTAAAAAAGTTTGCTTGATCCATTCTCATTGTCCATACTACTGATGCTTTTGCAACCTGTTACATGCTTTTGTACTTTCAATATTATCTTACAGATGTACGGGCTGACATGGCTAATTGATCTCCAGTCCAAACTTGACCCTTTGGAAATTTTCACCTTGATAACTTCAGCCATTTGCCATGACCTAGACCACCCCGGCTACAACAACGCATACCAGGTAATGACAAATGTTCAGACACTGAATTCTAACATCAGTATTTGAATTATTTTTGCTACTAGAGTTTCTGATGTTCTTTAACATCTGATGTTTCTACAGTGTGCAAAATCAAATAAGTTACTGGAGCACCTAATACCACTTTGACACATAGAAGGATACCTTTGTCTATCCAGGCAAATCTAATAACTACTTTGGTTAACTCTATGTTAACAGTGTCAAGTATGAACACTTACTACAATTAATGAATGCAAAAGTATACATTAGAGATTTCTCAGAAGAGCTGCCTGAGTAACAAGGAGGGGAAAATTACAAAATGCAGAACTTAGAAGACTAGGGCTGAGACCAGTCATGCAGTTTCATTAAAGAGAAGCAGATGAGGTTGTTTGGTCATTGTTTATTGGGTATATAGGGCTAGACCTAAATTTTATAGACCAATGGCACAAGATGGGTAATGTGATCAGCATCATGCCAGCTGCCTTTACTTCCCAGGACTGCACATGGTACCCACTCAAGGTTGGATCGACCCAGTAGACATGGTCATTTTTGAAAAAAAGGCAGGCTTCTCTAGGGAGTGAACCCACGATCTCCTGATCCACAGGCGAGCATCTAGCCTCTATGCCACGGTTATTTGGATACTTGTCTGTAGCAACCTGTTTTTGTGTGCCAGTGCAAACATTTAGGATGTCAAGATATTAAATCTTTAACACTTACAATTGCATTGAGAGTTGAGTGGGGGGTTCCTTTGAACAAAATGGCTTATCTTGAAGCCAAGCTGAGGTCAGTTTCCCATAAGCCTCAGTGATACATCATGGGGTAGGGCATGGGTCACCAGATACATGTGTGTTTTTTTAAGGCCACAGAAGGGATGGGGGGGGGGGGGGGTGTTATTCCATTTAATGCTTCACCCTATTTGTGTTTATTGATTACTGCTGTTATATATCGTCATATGTTTTTTTAATTTACTACATTGATACATACATTTGTAACAAATCTATTAGTGTCCTGTTTGAAATTATTATTTTTTTTTTTTTTAAACCAATTTTTTTTTCTGGAATTCTAATGGAGTTATGGCCTATTTGTAGTGTTCCTGAGGCCAAGGAGTTTAAGAAGATTACTCAAGGAAAAATAGAAATCTGCTGTTTAAAGTTCAAGCATCATATGTATAAATGTGCTTTTACTATCAGATCAATGCAAAGACAGAACTGGCCCTACGCTATAACGACATCTCACCGCTGGAAAATCATCACTGCGCGGTCGCATTTGACATCATGAAGAAGGACAAATGCAATATAACAAAAGACTTTAGCAGGGAGCAGTTCAAAAGGTTTAGGGATGGCATGATTAGGTAAGCTATTGTTCTGTAAACCTACCTGTCTACCTACTTCTAGATGTCTGCCTATCTATCTATTTTCCTACCTACCTATATATCCATTCCTCTGTCTGTGAATCTGTTCATCCATCCCTCCATCTACCTGTCTAACCTACCTGTATGTATTATTATATTATCTATCTGTCTGCCTGCCTGCCTATCTAACTGTGTGTCTGTGTATCTGGTGGCCTAAGCACTGAATTAGTTATGTAAGAAAGCTGCTTACAGCAACTACAACAAATGGCAGCTCAAAGATGTTACCACAAATAATAATTTGTGATAATAGACTGATTGAGCAACTAAATTAAAGAATCATTTATTACTGTTAGCTGCTTTAAGCAATTAGTAATTTGAACAACTTACTGTTTAGGTTTGTGAAGATTAAAATTTTATCAAAGTAACCATGTTCATTTTTGTAATTAACATTTTTTTTTTTTTTTTTTGTTGTAAATTAGTTTTTAATGTTAATTATGTAAAATAATCATTTTCATCTTTAGATTTTGTTTGTTTCTTGTCATCGGATGATGTTGATGGCTCATCCCAGCAGTATCCTCTGTTTAATGTAATTTTGAATTTGTAAAGCTAACTTAAACTTAGTGTTGTCCAGTTACTTGAAGTTTACAGTAAAATGTTACTTATAATCAATAATCCCTGATATGAAAGATGTAACTTTACTATGAAAAAACTTAGAAAGAGTACTTAACAGAAATATTACAATACAAAACTACTTTACAGTAAAGACTACATTTAATATACCTTGTAATGTAGACTAATACTATGAATACTTTACAACAGACTACTTTATACTAAAGACTATATTACAGAAAACATCACTTCACTTCTATGAGTACCTCAAAGACATCAACAAGAAAACAAATGCACTGCTAACATTATAAACAATTTTTATGTAAATGTTCACTTTCACCTTTCAAAAATGTGAATCCTTATTCACAGATGTATCTTAGCAACAGACATGGCGAAACACAATGAGATTCTTAATTCATTCAAGTTAGCTATTCCTCATTTTGACTTCAACGACAAAGAGCATAAATCAGTGGTATGTACATTGTTATAGCATGATACCTTGCCAGTGTTTCATAATTTTTTTTTAAACTGCTAAGAATGTTGAAATTTTTCATTAACTAACAAAAAGTAATGGACCTTTTTTATGCCAGTGATGCACCAGGCATACAGTGCTAGACTCATATTTATATAGGCCAGTCAACACACAGGGGTTGATATATTCAGAATCAACTGGCCACTGTTACTTTCCTGGACATTAGGCTTGGTTGTCTCAGAAGTCAGAGTCACTTGTAACAAAAATCCACCTCGATGTAGATTTGAACACAATACCTTTAGGTTGGATGACAAATATCTAGTCATTGTGCTACCTCAGTACCCATGTTATACACACTGAGATAAGAATTAGATGCCCAAATAAGGAAAAAATATAGGAAATAGAAGTGAGCTGCAAGAAATGGATAGGATACTTGGTGTGATTTAAGACATAAATGGTTGGACATGATGAGAAAGATGGTGGTGGCAATGATGATGATGGTGAAAGAGAAGAGTAAACTGAAGATTGTAATTACACTAAATGTGATAATGAGAATAAATAATGAGAATAAGAACTTAAATAATCTGACAACTGGAAAGAAATCAAGGAGATAAGAGAAGATTTAATGAAAAGGGTGATAAAGAAAAAGTGCAGGGTATTATTTTGGTTATGTTATAAGAATAAGAAAACTGTAACATGTTTTGACCACTAAAAAGATCTTTGGAAAGAGAGACAGAGGAAGACAGCATGAGAAGATTCTTGACAGTCTTTTGTCATGGCATAGAGGGGTGTCAGCACATGAACTGATACACGCAGTTGTAGATCGCAGATTGTGGAGGGACATGATTGCCCTCACTAATCGCCAAGGCACCTGTTGATGGTAAAAGGTTGTTTTTTTCTGTATGAGTGAAGGCTGTGGTGTATGAGTTTAAAAGAAAACATTATGTATTTATTTGTGTGAGCTCATAAACAACAATGTGCTCTATTTCTTGTCTGTTTTCTCTCCCTGGCCACTGGCAGCTGATGATGGTTCTTATGAAGGTTTCCGACATTTCCAACGAGGCCAGGCCACTGTCTGTGGCTATGCCCTGGCTCGATTGCCTGTTAACAGAGTTTTTTAATCAGGTGTGCAAATTGTGGAAAAGCACTGTGCACCTATCTTTGTAACACTTGCATTTCTGTAAATCTGTGGGAAATCTTTAAGTGCTATTTATCTATAAACTAATTCCAAGCCTTCAAATGTAGGTGAAAAATTAAGTAGTAGTTTTTTGTTTTTTTTTTTTTTTTTTCTATAGAATATGCTGTTTTGTTGAGGGATTCATTTTTAAAGTTATGACTTGGAGGTTACTGTGCAAGTTTACTTACACACTTGCAAATTTACATTTATGAATGTATGCTGAAGTTAAATGAAATAACATGTATAAGAATGTGTAAAAGAGCATTTAGGTTTGGATCAGACAACGATAAGAGTAAGAGATCAGCGAGTTTATAACCAGTCTGCTACAGGAACAGTTGGCACCTTAAAACATTTGCCGGTGGAGATGTAGCAACTATGAATGTTCCTGGTTTGCTGTGATGTTGATTGTTAAATCAGAAAATCAGTGCAAATTTAACAAAGTTGGATATATAGAGGTTCAGTTTGCCTGGCAGATAGTTTAGAAAATAACTTTTCTTCTGGTAAGTGTATCACAATGTAAAATAAATTTGGTTCTCGCTATGTTATTTTATAAAATATAGTGTATGTACTGCTGCAAACCTCCATTGTTTAGGTGGCACCAAACACATTCTAATGGAGCTGAAATATTTTTAATAAAGAGAATTTTTTTCTTTATAAATTAGAATTATATAAAGGTATTTAATCTGTTGCTGCATATAATCTACTGAAGGGTTTCATTCACTAGTTTAAAAACTGAAAAAATCCATATAAATCACCAAATCTGTGACATCATCATAGAGAATGACTGCATGAAATTCCAGTAAAAATATGTGCAAAACTCATATGGTTTAATTTACCAAGGGGGTGGTGGGGTTCTTTTTTTAATGGAAATATCTTTGAACAGAATAACTCAAGAAAACTTGGAAACTGGCTCCTAAGAGTCTCAGGTCTAGGTTTCACAACATTAATATTTGAAAACAGAAATGCAAGTGTTTAAAGTTCTCTGCCCTTTTGTTTTGATTGGTTTCTCTGTTTTGTCTCCCATTTGTCCCACTGGTTGTTGTTATCTTCTTATTCTTAACTGTTGTGTCTGTATGATTGTACTGCTAATGGAGTTCATAGGAAATAACTATTTTCATCTTAAATATCTGTTCAGATTATTCATAGCATTATAATATATTTCAACATAAGTTTTTTTGGCCCAGGAAGTGCTCTAAAAAAATGGTACAAATCGCAATTTTCATACCATCTCATTCCACTTCATGATTTCTTAGGTGTTCCCATGGGCTATTAGTTGTTTTCTTTAACTAGGAGAAAATGCTGCTCAATATCATATCAAAGTCAAGAGTTTATTTCAGAAACACCTGCAGTTTTCAAACGTGTGACTTCTTACACAGAAATAAACTATTGTGATTTGAATTTGTTTAGCCCTTTCACCCTGAGAACTCTTTAAAAAAAACAGGTCATGACCCCATTAGGATTCCTGAAAAAAATCCAAAACAACAACAACAGTTTTTCACCTCATAAATAAATTAGTTTAAAATGTATTCAAATAATTTTCAAAATGTATAAAGAAAAATGAAGGGAGTAATCAAGAAACATAAACTGATGAAGCATTAAGTTGAATACATCCCCCCTGGGCCTAAAAAACAGATATATATCAGGTGATATGCCATGACCCCATGACCTTTACCGCTAAACCTTATGAGAACATCTGACATCATCTCGATATTATAAAAGCCATTTAGCACAAAGGAAAACCTCTCTTAATGCTATTGCTAGTTAATTTATTTATATCCTGACCACCTGAACATTTGCTCCAGCATGAACCCAGCCAGTTGTATTAATTATAATCTTCTAAGCAGGTCACAATAGGCGAGTCGGGAAAGTGACATTTATGGGAACTGCACCCAACTGGAAGTGTCGGTATTTGACTTCTCTGGACATATAAGAATTAACACCAACTCTTGTTGGTGATTTGCATCACCACAGCCTTCATTCCCTAGAATCTGTAGAAGTAGTTGTTCTATAAGCCACTGCAGTAGACATATGGCAATGCAAAACATGGTAAAGATCAATAGCTCTAGAGAACTGCAGGGTAAGACAAAACAAAACATCACAATAAGGGTATTAATATTGCAAAAGAAAATAAAAATATTGCTTCTTATCACTTTAAATGTGCCCAGAAATAGAAAACACTATCTGATTATTTGAATTTTTTAAAAAGTATACTGATAACCTAAAATATATATGACAAAAAGATATTAAAAAATGGACCATTATCAAAATTATTATGATTAAAAAAAAAAAAAAGCAATTAGTGTTATAATATTGTTACTAATGTTATAATGAATAACACTTTAGAATGGCATTGATTTCAATGTTGTGAGTGAATGTTTCACATTTGATTTGCTGTTGTGATTTATTGTATTGTTGTCTAAGTGTTCCATGCATTGTGTGATAAATTCACAATGTGATATGTTGTGATTTGGCCTATTAATTGTCCGGGTGTTCCAAGTACATTGTGAAAACTTCAGTGTATGTTGTGATCAAATCCATTACTGTCATGGATTTTATCTGAGGCAAAACTGCAGTGTACATACACTATAAGGAACATGTTTTATAGGAAAACATGAACTCAGAAATCGCTTATTGCTGAACTTCAGCAGAATTTGAAAGTTTAGAGATACATTTTCTTCATCAAACAGAAACGCACTTGCATGCTATAGAAAACGTATCATATTTCATTTATTTGTATGTACTTATCAGAAATAGGTAAACAGTTATGTGGCACCTATATGTGTTTACACTAGGCACTGTTTGTATTTGATAGTGATGCTTTACTGTTGTCTCTTTTTCTTTCTCCAGGGTTTTTATTGATTTCAATTTTTAAAAATTATTATTGTGAATAAACCCTTAATGTGTTAAGTATGACAAGATAGGGCAGAAAAAAGCTAGGGTGTTCATGGTCAGGTTTTCTGGCTTTCCTCCAAATAATGGTCCTAAATTATCGAGGCTAAGAAAATACCCTAACAGGGCCTCAGTGCTTGTGACTGTGCCGCCAGGAATATTCAGTAAACAACACGCCACTAGTGCCGCTGTGGTAACGTTGCGTTTGTGTAAGTTCCATCCATAACCCATCAGTCGATAGTGTCAAGGTTCCACTGTTGTGTCACATTCTGGTGGTTGTGTTGTAATTGCAATACTCCTGGCCCTAACCCTAGGATCAAGGGGGGAAGTTAAACCTAGGACCCAGGGGAGAAGTTAAACCTAGGACCCAGGGGAGAAGTTAAACCTAGCACTAAGTGTTGGAGCTTTTGACACCCTCAATGATTTGAGACCGTTATTCGGAGGAGTGTTTCCCTCGGTATGTGGTCTATTCACCGAAAGGAAGTCTGCAGTTTGCATATGACTGAGGCCCTGTTAAGGTATTTTCTTAGCCTCGATAATTTGGGACCGTTATTCAGAGGAGAGCCTGTTTTCTAATGGTAGAAACGAATCATAATTAGCAGTGGTGGACTAGGTCTAAAATATTGGTTGCTATGACAGCTCACCAACAACTATAGAACAAATGGAGCGCTCAACATCTGATCACTCCTGAGACTTCAAGAACCATATCGCAGATAGCAGACTGACAGAGAAAATCCCTTATACCTCATTCAACCTCTAAAAAAATTGTAATTGAAAACCTTTAATAGCAGCACCATCTTTGTGTAACCTACACTTTCTTCAGGTTAGGATATATAATTGCTGAATTTTCTATGCAATTGTGGGCAATATAAGATTAAAATTTATAGTTTCTGACAAATATTTTTATATGGAAAGCAAACATACATTTTTAGATAGGTAAGTTAGGTAAGTTGTACCCCATTAGAACATCTCACAGGTGATGAGCACCTGGTGACACAAGGTGCCACCATGGGGATGAGAATCACCCCTGAAGAGGTCCCGGAAACCTTGTTCAGCCATTAGACTATATTTAAGGCTCCGCTATATTTCAGGCCCCCGGCAAAAGCCAGAGTGGGACTTCAAAATAAAAATTAAAATTGCGTCCCACAAGCGGGCTGAATAGTGCTCTAACTTTTTCTGTAGTATTCAAACCATGCAAATTTATACTATAAATCACAAACCCTGTCTGTATTTTGTGTGTTTATTATAAATGAAGTGATCACTCCTCCTAAACCATGACCAATACAGTGGTTACATTTTCATTTGCCATTATGACTATAGTGTTTAATTTAACAGTCACATTGGTGGCCCAGGTTATTGTGCATTTCTTTATTTGTTGTGACAATCAGTAAAAGTAAACTTTCACTGCCGTTTTATCCTTTCAAATATTGTTTTCCTATTACTTCCCTTAAAAAAGTAATCTTTTTTTAAAATTATATTTCACTGTCTTGCTTAAAACCACATATCGGTGTGTATACATTTGTCAGTCTCCCAAATTGTTAAATACTGGTGTAAGTTTTACAGGGAATGCCTCAGGTGCACTTGGGGGCAGTTACTAAAGATAAGACCAGGGTGGAGACAGAGATGAAGTAGAAGACAAGATATTATATATAGGGTTTTAGTTAGACCCCTATTTCCACTAGGCCTACAGATAGGGCAGCGACGAAGACCACAATGAAGTAGAGGATAGGAGAATAAGACTTTCTTTCACTATCCAGCCTAGAGCTGAGCAATCAAATCTAGTATAAGTATGAACATAATCATATTTTAAAGGTTAAGAGATTACTGAGGACTATCTGCACAGCACTCCGGACAGGTAAATAGATTTTTAAGGGTTTATTCATGTTTACTCATTATATTTTTGCATACTTCTTTTATGTAATTTTGTTTCTTTGATTTCATTTGTTTGTGTTTGGTTGTTCCCCATTTTAGCTAATGATGATCTTGATTAAAGTGGCTGACATTTCTAATGAAGCACGGCCGATGGCTGTCGCAGAACCTTGGTTAGATTGTCTATTGCAAGAGTTCTTTAATCAGGTAGTTACATTTTATTAGTATTTTGTTTACATGGTTCTGTAATCAAGGATTATTAGGAGTCTTGAATCAATTAATGAAATATTATTTGTTAAACAAAGTTTATTAGTTAATTTTGTTTTTAATCACATTTGTATATTTGACTATTATAATTAGGATGAGTTTGTTTTCAGGTGGATAAATTTGATTATAACCACTAACAAGTATTCTCTTTTGATCACTTAGTTCAGTTCCATTATTCATTATCATCATCAGTTTCCACTTCTGTCATTAACTCTTTGAGTCCCAAGGAACGCATCATACGTTCATAGGTTCCTACCTAGAAGCCCAATGAACGCATGATGCGCCGATTTTATTACTTTCTTTACTACCCCCTGGGCCTGTGATGCTAAACCCCCTGGGACTTTAAGAGTTAAGCATCATGGAAAGGAAAATGTGAGATCCATTAATTGATTGGTAACAATGGCTGTTGTCATTCCATGTCGTTGTAGAAGCTATATTATGTCATCAATACATGTTCTCCTAGGGTGACCTCTTTCTTTCACATAAGATCTTTTCATGTGTAGCGCCTGTGTTGGCAGTTGTTCTTGCTGCATTTCTGCTAGATGGCCAAACCATTTGATCTTTTGTTTCTCAATGAATTTGCTGCATGGTGTCTCGAGTAGTTAAATTGGCAGTTTACTCAGGCATCTCATTTCACAGGTGTTAATTTTATATAGGATAGCCTTTGATAATGTCCAAGTCTGGCACTGGTAGCACAGTGTTGGTAGGAATATGTTGTTTATAGTATGTTTCTTTACAGTCATACTTATGTTTGGATGTCTCAACTCTTTGAGTCCCAGGTTTAGCATCACAGACCCAGGGGGTAGTGAAGAAAGTAATAAAATCAGCACATCATGCGTTCATTGGGCTTCTAGGTAGGAACCTATGAACGTATGATGCGTTCCTTGGGACTCAAAGAGTTAAAAACGGTGTCATTTGGTATAAAAGTAAACTGGATCATTGACATCTTGTTTCTATTTCCTAAAGTTTCATTATTATAACAAACAGTTATCTTTTAAATTCATTCTTCTATGATAAGGATAAATTGCAAAATATGTTCTTTTCTTGTTTTAGTTGTTCATCCTCTGTTTTCTCTTTATTTTAACAATAAACAAGTCCATCAACCATTTTTTAAAATCTGTATTGTAATATCATAAGAAATTGGTTACATAATTATAAATATATTCATAATTTCTTTTTGATGCCTTGAATTCATATCATTTTGATTAAGTCACACTGCAAGTTTTTAAAACTCCCATTATGTCTCACTCTGTAGAGAATATTCATTAGCGGAATTTAAAATTAACAAATATTTATATTATTTTGCACAGAAAGAAATAACAGTAAAATAATTTAACATTTGCAGAGAGTAACATGATATTATCTACGAAGTTTATTTCCAGTGTGTTTTTTATTTAAGACTGACTAAAATATCTGATGTCTTTGTTATCGCTAAAAATATATCTTTCATAATTTAATGAGTTTGAGTTACTGTGTAGCTTTTCAACTTGACATAACCTTTTTATAAAATAATGTTTGGTAAATGTCTGCGTAATTCTTAGGCATTAAGAGTGGTCACTATTGATTAGTTCATTTTGTTATAGTCTTAATATGTGTAATATTAATTTGATAGAAAATTAATAATAATAATGTAAAGATCTTTGATATCTTATAAAATTTTTTTAAATAATGATCTTTGATATCTTATAAAATTTTTTAAAGTAATGTTATTTTTCTCATCTTGACACATGCACACACACGTGCATACTCATGCGCACACATACACACATGTGTGCACACACACACACATTATTTATTTATGTGTGTGTGTATTCTCTGTGCATATTTGTGTTTATTAAGTTTCTCTCCTGTAAATTTTTAGAGTGATCTGGAAAAGCTAGAAGGACTACCTGTGGCACCATTCATGGACAGGGAAAAGGTGTCGAAATCATCTTCTCAAATCGGGTTCATTAAGTTTGTGCTGCTTCCTTTGTTTGAGACTGTTGGCAGGCTCTTTCCACAGTTGGAGGTAAATTTAGTTCTTTATTTCTTTATTTCTTTATTTATTTATTTTTTTACCTATTCATTCATTTATTTCACATTTGTACATATTGTCTTAGTCTTATATTTTTATAAACTAATTGGTTCTTGATGGACCAAGCAGTTAATATTATTTGAGCTACCTTTACTTCCCAGAACCTTTTTGAACTGAACTGAATTTCTACCCCACCAGGACATCACACAAGCGATAAACACCCGATGACACAAAGTGCCACTATCTGGATGAGGATCACCGTGGAGAGGTCCCAGAAACCATGTTCAGACATTTGGCCATATATATGGCCTGCCTTTATTGCGGCCCCTGGCAAAAGCCAGAGTAGGGCTTCAAATGACAAAAAGTTTCGTCCTGGAAAGGACGAAATTGGATATGATATAAGAACCTTTTTAGCAGCAGTATTAGGCTGGGTTGATCCATGAGTGAATACATTTTTGGAAACATATTTGGAATTTGAACTTGTGATCATCAGGCCAGCAGACAAGTGTACTAGTCACTGTGCCACAATCACTCCCTAAAAATGTAGGAAGTTAAAATTATGGTCACTGTAGGTATGCAGTGTATGGTCAACTTGTGTAGGTAATTATATAATTTTTTTTTTTTTACTTGTTTCTCTTTTATCTTCAAGTTTAACCTTTGTTATTAAATTTTTCCATTTTGTTTCCCAACTCTTTCAGTTGAAAGCAGTTCTGTTTTGTTGGGTTCTACTTATATTAAACATTTTTCTCAGTTCATAATTGTTACACAAATTCACTGTGCTCCAGATGTTATTTAAACTCATTCTCTCTCATAGTGCTTTTATTTTAACTCAATATGGCTCACAACAATTGTTAAAATAATTGCAGTAAACACTTTCTGGAGAGGGATTGCCGCACATGCAGTAATTATATCTAAATAAAATCACAAGTAGCGCCCACTCTAAATGGGTAAACTGCATTCAGGAGTCACACTTCACACTGTCACCTGGATCTGTACATCAAGATATGCTAGTGTAAAAGGGCACTAATGAGCAGACTAGCTGGCAAGTTGAGTTGAATTGAGTCAAGAATTGACATCACAGCTCTTAGGGCATTTCCATGTGCGCTCCGTCCCCATCTTCAGCAGCCAATGAGGAGTTCCAATACAATGGTACCTGTCACAATATAGATTTTATGTCCGTCTTGCCTTTCCTCTGAGTGTAGTGAGCTGTCCAGACCCTCTGGTTACACCCAAGTGCTTCATTCTCTCCAGCTAGCAAGACTAGCTGGCAAGTAATGTACCAATACATGTGGGAAGAAACATGGACAGAGCTGATAATGTCAACACAATATGAACTAGGAAGGTGAATAATGACAAGTCTTCAGGCATGTTGGGCATATAGGGCTAGACATATATTTCACAGACCAGTTGGCACTTAGTGGATGATGTGGTCAACATCACACTGACTGCCTTTACTTCCCAGGTCTTTAACTGGTACCCATTTAAGGCTGGGCCGAAAGGGAGTCCAGATCTTTTTTTGAAAAAAAAAAAAAAGAATAAAGTCTGTCTCTGTCAACCTGAACCCATGACCCCTGGGTCTGTAGACGAGTGTCCAACCACTACACCATGGTGGCTCCATTAGAGTAAAGCATGGTGATGCACTATCAGATGGTGTGGCACTGACAGGAACAACCTAACAGAAATGAACACCAACTTGTACAATGCCTTAGAAAAAGTTCACAAGCGACCTTTACATCTCTCCCCCCCCCCCCCCCCCCCATACTTTGCTGAGGTAAATGGTGGAAGAGAAGCTGCAGCAGCATGTTTCTCATCATCATTATTATCCTGTTGTGCCATTGTGTTTCTCATACCGCTTGCAGTCTATTCCTCCATTCCATTCTGTCGTGTGCTGTCCCTTTGATATCATGTTTGGAATCCAGTTCAGGCATATTTGGCCTCTCTCATCAGTGTTCGTTTTAGGGTTTCTTTTGGGCGTCCTCCCTTTCTTAATACCTTAATTTTCCATTTTAGTGCCTGTTTGGTGATTTTGTGATTGTTTATTCTCAGGATGTTTCCAATATAGTCCGATCTTCTTTGTCTTAATACTGTTGATACCAGTGGTTGCTCTGACATTTCTTGAATTGTTTCACCTCTCTTGAATTCAACATCCACAGACATTTGCTTTCAAATGCATTTAACTTTCATTGCATGTCTTCAGTGTTTCTCCTAGTTTAACTAGCATATGTTAAAACCTAATTAAAACTAGAATTGAAAATGCATAACTCAGTTTCAAAACTACTCGGTTTAGACTTTGATATTATGTTTAGGGTTTTAAAAGCTGGAGCCAGACTTTTTAAAAATGACCTTGACTCCCAGGCTGACCCAGCCTTGAGTGGGTACCGGGTATAGTCTCGGGAAGTAAAGGTGGCGGGCGTGATGCTGACCACATCACCCATATTGTGCCAATTGGTCTATAAAAATATAGGTCTAGCCCTATATGCCATATATGCCTAAAAGCGGTGAAAAGGGTCCTTTACTTACTTACTTTTTAAAAGCTGCTGATGCCTAGCTGGTGCGTGTCATGATTTCTGTCTTTGTATTTCCTTGACTATCAGAATTACTTTCTAAATAAAGATTCTCATCATTCATCTATAAAACTACTTTTCCACCACTTACACATAATTGATCACTGGCTGGCTGTCCATGATTTACTTCTGTACATCAGGATTAGCTCTATATTGCTCTTAAAAATGTAGCTCTTAGAACTTCTTCTTCTTCTTCACGTTCACCAGCTGTACACTCTGGCGGAAAGTTCTTGTTGCTCGTTCACTACTGAACTGCAGTCCTGCTCCAGAACCTGAGTGTTGCGTGTGCATCAGTTTTACAGATCTCATTCTCTTGAATACAGACTGTTGGTTCCTTGCCTCTCCGGCAGATGTACTCCGACTTCAAAGTAAGCTTCCCAATTAGTCGACTCTTAATACATGCTTTTGGGGAGGCAGTGGGTCTATTCTTGTTTTCCCCACAATCGGGCCCCGGAACCCACACGGAGGGCTATTAGAACTCTTTTTCACCTCAGTTGAAAAACATTGATTGTAAAGAGTATTATTCATTCCAGGTAAGGCTGCTTCTTTTTGAGCTACTCTACACTCAACTTCTGTAAAACTTCTTCATTTGCTATCACTACTGTCTGTAGGTACAACTCATCAGTTTGCTTCGGACATTTCTTTTTTTTTTTTAACATGTCACAGCACTATAAATTCAGCTATGTCATGTCTTATAATGTTTCATGGAGGATTATTGGTTTTCCTAAGCCTTCCAGTCATGAAATTACTTTCAGCTATTTTTTGTTGCTTATACCTTTTTATTTTTATTTTTCACAGTCAGCTATTATTGAGCCTGTACGGGATGCTCTTGCCTATTACACAGACATGCAAAAAGCATTAGAGGAGGAAAAATCCAAAAAAGATTCCATTGTTGAGAGCAGCGATGGAGATAAGAATGGATTACTGCATACAAGCAAGCCAGGTCCAAGCAGTGGCAGTTTCAGCAGCACTAGCAGCAGTGGTGATGACAAACTGTCAGGACACAGTCTAATGTTGACGAAAGCCAATTCCTTGGCTCTTAGAAGAGGCAGTACAACAAGACTCACATCGAAGCATTCGGTTGAACTTGACACTTCATCTTCCTCATGACTGCTGATCAAACACACACAGGAACAAATTTAGAAAAATGTCACGTCCTAGAAGTGATATCTGGCACTGAACTTGGTTGTGCAAGTACAGAATTATCTGGATACTTCCTTCAAAAATCATATTACCTCCATACACAGAAGAGCTAGCCCATTGTTTGATTCAGAAAATTATGGAATCTTTTATTTTTCAAACAGTGATGACTGTGAAAGACTCTAATGTGTTGTTTAAGCATACAAGAGTTCACATGTGGTGTTTAAATTTATCAGTGGTGCAAGAGAGACTCATGCTGTGTGTGCAAGGAAAAACATTCTATTTGAGTCCAAGGGGATGTTTTTAGCAACAGCAACAACAACAAAAAACACTTCAGTAAATCTTAAAATAAGAAGATTTAAAATATGAGAGATGGATTCCATATGACGTGTTAACACAGAGATATTCTGCAGTTATGTACAATACGTAGAAAACTCAATTTTATGCCCAAAGCTGTGAAGACTTATTTCATGTGATGAAGAATAACAAAAATGTGCCGTATAGGATGTGTCTGTCATGAAGTTTAATGCAGAAAACTTATTGTTTCAAAGATTCTGTCTATAAAGACTCATTTTATATTTTATCTGACCTAAAAATAAGGGCAGAGAAGATGACCTTACATGTTGCTATCGAATGAGATGAAGATACAGACATTTCAACATATATTTTGTGATGGGCATAATACAACTCTTGTTGTTTGTTGAATCAGAACTGATAATAGGTGCAGAGAAGATTATCCCAATTGTTGCTGTTTACTGAGAATTTGTTGAATCCAGTGTGATAATTGCTGCAGAGAAGATTATCCCAATACATTGCTGTCTTATGAGATGCAGGATATGAAAAATTCAATTTGTATGTTGTGATAGACATGAGAAAACACTTGTTTTATTAATATGTGGAATTTAAGGTGGAAATACACTCAGAAAACCCCATACAGTGCTGTCTATTAACATAGAAGATAACAAAAATTCAACATGAATGATGTGACTAGCATGCTAAAGCTCTCTCTTGCTTTTATTCTGTATTCAGAGTTGGAATACATGCAGAGAAAACTTTTTTTGTACACTGCTGTCGACTGAGCTGGAAGATATAGAAAACTCAACTTATTAGTTGTCATGAGTGTGATAAAACTCTTGTTTTATATTTAATAAATATACATGATACAAAAGAATTTCATATTTGTGTACTCTCCGATTATAACAGAATTTGCAGAATTCAATTTGTATTGTGGTGTTGAGGCAGGAAAGGTGGAAAAAAACTCATCTGTGCATTGCATCTCCTGATGGTACGTGATGCTGAACTCAGAATGGTCTCTGATATGATTCAGCATGCATCTTTTACATCTGTTTTGAATCAATGTACATTTTTTATCGGCAGTGATAAACAGTTAGGGAAACTGACATTGTTATTTCTAAGATGATTTACAATGCATAATAACTTATATGATGCGAAATCATATGTTATGTATTTTAGATAATTCTTTGTACAGTAAAATCATGTGTTGTGCACTTTATGGTGACATCTTCACTAGTGTATATGATTTGATAAAATGATAAAAACCATTGTCCTGTCCCGTAGATTATGTACAAGGTGATGCATAGTGCAGAAAATGTATGTTATCTGCAGTAGTGTTTGATGATGTAAATGCAGTAGCGACACAAAATAAGAACTTTTTTTTTGCCTAATACTATGTTACCAGTGTCACATATGGGCTTGAGGATTATTATTCCTGAAGAGAATGAGGCACCTGAGTGTAACCAGAGGGTTTGGCTGACTCGCTACACTCGGAGGAAAGGCGAGATGGACCTATAACCAGATTGTGACCGGTACCATCAGTATTGGAACTCTAGGCTGGTTGCTGAAGATGAGGAGGGAGCACACATGGGAATGCGCCGAGTGTTGTGATGTCAGTTCTTCACTTAACTTACTAACTAACTAACACATGGGCCCTTACTACAACTTGTTCTTCTTTTGTCCTACTGTTTATGCCTCAAAGCTTCACAGATAGGAATTGCATGTAGTTTCCTGTCTTTTGCTAGTTGCATAGCTTGTGCTAATGTCATATTGCATTTCTATAATGTTTATCACTTCCTTCACCCATCTCTTTCTTGGTCAACCTCTTTTCTTATGTAGTGCGCTCTAACAGCTGGCTGCTTTCATTCCATTCAGACAAGATGATCAAACCATTTGATTCTTTGATGTTCTGTGAACAAATCAAGTCAAAAGACTTCAATTAGCACGGTGTATAATGATTCTGGCAAGGGCATTGATAACAGACATTACCACATCCAGCATGAGACAGGAAGTTGATGGGGTAACTGTGGCATTCTGGTGGGTGGAGATCTCAGGAGTGTCTACAGGCTCTGGGTGCCATCTCAAACTCAAGGAAAGACAAGTAGTTAACCAGATGACACCAGGTACCACCAGTATGGAGACTGTTCCATGTCTGTTGAAGAGGGAAACAGAGCTAAGATGGGCTTTTCTTGAATGCTGTGGTGTGAAATCTTTACCCAGATTAACCCAGGGGCTTTTACATTAATTGACTTTGAACCTTAACTCTTTTGTCCCAAGGAACGCGTCATACATTCATAGATTCCTACCTAGAAGCCCAATGAACGCAAGATGCTGCGATTTTACGTCTTTCTTGACTACTCCTTGGGCCTGTGATGCTATACCCTCTGGGACTCAAAGAGTTAATATACTGGGTACATAAAATGAAACTGGAAATGTAACTTCTTAGCTACAGAGGCTTCCACTGCTTTTGACAGGATTAATTTTTGGCTTCGTAATATTCTCAGAAGTTAAAGCC
This sequence comes from Candidula unifasciata, assembly GCA_905116865.2. NCBI lineage: Eukaryota > Metazoa > Mollusca > Gastropoda > Stylommatophora > Geomitridae > Candidula > Candidula unifasciata. Next base: position 396,823 of record CAJHNH020005879.1, on the reverse strand, counting down.
AGAGGATCAGCTTACTTGCCTTGGGTTATCGCATATGACTGGTTCTCTCTCTGCAGAGCCACTGGCCAACTGTCAAGAGCATCACACAAAGCACGAACTCTGTAGCTCCACGACAATCCCTTGGCATCTCGGAACAAATTGTGCTTATAAACTGAATCGTTCTTACATCCGTGAAATGAACCCACAATCTTCAGATCATGAGATAAATGGGCTTGACCATGAAGACCCCACCCTTGACAAGATACAGCCAAATTTGCCAGACAGTAATGTTTGAACCATTGCTCGTGTCCTCATCATTGAGAAAACTGAACTGAAATAATGGGAATCACATAATTAAGGTGACATGAATCACTCAGTCATGCCATAACACTGACAGTACTAATGCTTCTTCTTATTTTTCTTCTTCACCAGCACTGGCAGGAAGTTCTAGTTGTTCGTCACTTCTGGACTTAAGTATTATTCCCCAGAACATGACTTTTGCATTCACCCCCATTTGACAGATCTGGCTTAATTGTATGCAGACTGTTGGTTCCTCTCTTCTCAGGCAGATGTATTCTAACTTTGAAGAAAACTGGCCTAACTAATCGCCACCTGCAACATGCTTGTTGGGGAAAAGTGGATCTATTCCTCCCCCCACCCCCAAATGGGACCCTGGAACCGACATGAGGATCACCAATGCAAAGTACAAGAAAACTCATATTTTATGTTGTGATAATGGTGATAGTGATACATATACTTTCTTATCTTTTGTTATTACCAAGTAATACCAGGATGCAAGAGAACCCATTTTATGTTGTATCACTGATGATGATGTATGATACACATACCTCCTTATATGTTGTGTATCAACTGGTAACATGATGCAAGAAAACTCATCCTTATGTGGTATGTCAATGATGATGCAAGCTACAGACCTTTTTTATGTGTTGTATTGAGCGTATATATAATATGATCTGTGTACATATCCTTGTATTTTTGTAACCATAATGTAACATAACCATATTCAGATGCTGGAATCAAAGATGCAGTTGTGTTTTAAAATATGCTCTCTCAAGTAAAAGGGAGACAATTTATCCATTGTAAATTTTATTTTTGTGTATAGACATGAATGCTGTGATCTTGGCTAAATTGTATGTTAACATAGGCAGGCAACAAATCAATTGACAAGAACTGCAAATTGTGGAATCTCAGAAGATGACTACCTTTAATGCTTTAATTTTGAAGAGAAAAAAAAAAACATCTTCCATGTATATGTTAATGGTGAATGACAAATCTTTAATGTTTGTTAAACTATTTAAGTAACCGGGAAGGCTAAAATAAGCAACAAATTCCTGATGAAGTTGAATATGTAAGGTGCAAATATAGCAGCCATGTTGTATATAGACACATCACATGTACATCTTCAGACAAACACAAAAGTAGATGCAGATACTGTTAAAGTATCAATCAGTAATTAATTTCATAATTCTATCTTGATATGTTCTAGTCTAAAATAACCAAAGTTACAATCTAACTGAAAAAACATTCTCAAACAGAAGGAACTAAACTAACAGTTGTTATAGAATAGCTTAAAATATAACAGCTGTCTACCATCTGTAATAAAAAATCATCAGAAAATGCTGCTATTTTGTAACTAACCAATGTTTATATATGGGAAGTTGCACAGAAAAAATCAATTAAGTTCACTAATTTGTTTTTTTTTTAAACTTTTAAGTAAATTCATCTATCTTCCATGTCTAACGTTTAACTCTTTGAGTCCCAAGGAATGCATCATACATTCATAGATTCCTACCTAGAAGCCCAATGAACGCAAGATGCGCCGATTTTTTGCCTCTCTTGACTACCCCTTGGGCCTGTGATGCTTAACCCGCCGGGACTCAAAGAGTTAAAGACATATCTCCAATCTTCCGTATTTGAAGTCATGAATATAATCTACTTCCTTTTGAGAAAGCACGTGTTCTCATCAGAGTCACAAGTTTTTGTGTTACTTCTTTTTTTTTTTGACAAACTGAAATAAACCTATATAATTGGCATGCACTGTAGCTTCAACTGCAAAGACTGGCGCATTTAAGAGTAATTAGGTTTTTTAAATAATGTGGAAAACGTCTACACATTTTCTATCATCATCCTAATATAGCAGATACTTTATCTCATGCTGTTGCCATCAAACCCCACAGGAAACATACTAAATTGAGCAGTTCCACTGTCTCATGCATTTGCATATTTAATTAAGCTTTCTCCAGTATCTTATGCGGAAGTCCTTTCCCTGTTATGAGATTCTTGGAATGAACAGTGTGGTAGTTTTCCATTGCTTCCCACATCTGAATGGCTTTAGACTAGGTCCTTTGCTTTTAGCAACTTTTCAAGTTTGCCAGGGTAATGTTTCTTTATCTTCATCTTCTGCTTCTTTTGCATTCAAGGCCGTTAATGTTCATTGTTACAGATATTGTCCATCTCTGTTTGTCTCTCTGATTATTCTTCTCTTCCAGTTGTTGACTGTGAACACATTTTTTAATCTCTGTTATCTGTCATTCTTTCTACATGTCCCAGCCATCCCTGTCTGTTGGAGCCCTCATGAAGCCAGTAATTAGTGGTGATTTAAACAGTGAATTTTTTTTTCTGCTGTTTGCATCTTTGATGTGTCCAACATTTCCTTGTAAGACTGTTCTTAGAAGTTTGTAATAAGGCTTACTCTCTTTACTTGTACTCCAGTGTGTAGAGCTATATAGCACAAATGTTATCATCAGTGTTTGAAATGTTGGTGTTATGAGACAGAGCATTTGATTGTTAGGAAATGTTTCAGGGCATAGTATACCTTATTTGTAGATTGTATTCCAGATTGTATTCTAGATTGTATTTCTTCTCTTAGTATGATGGTGCTATTGTATTCCAGATTGTATTTCTTCTCTTAGTTTGATGGAGCAATTGTATTACAGATTGTATTCTAGATTGTAATTCTTCTCTTAGTATGATGGAGCAATTTTATTCCAGATTGTATTATAGATTGTATTTCTTCTCTTAGTATGATGAGGCAATTTTATTCCAGATTGTAGATTGTATTCTCTTAGTATCATGGAGTAATTGTATTCCAGATTATATTTTTTCACCTAGTATGATAGAGCTGTTGTATTCCAGATTGTATTCTAGATTGTATTTCTTCTCCTAATATGATGGAACAATTTTATTCAGATTGTATTTCTTCTTTTAGTATGATGGAGCAATTGTATTCAGATTGTATTTCTTCTTTTAGTATGATAGAGCAATTGTATTCAGATTGTATTTCTTCTTTTAGTATGATGGAGCAATTGTATTCAGATTGTATTTCTTCTTTTAGTATGATGGAGCAATTGTATTCAGATTGTATTTCTTCTTTTAGTATGATGGAGCAATTGTATTCAGATTGTATTTCTTCTTTTAGTATTATGGAACAGTTGTATTCAGATTGTATTTCTTCTTTTAGTATTATGGAGCAATTGTATTCAGATTGTATTTCTTCTTTTAGTATAATGGAGCAATTGTATTCCAGATTGTATTTCTTCTTTTAGTATGATGGAGCAATTTTATTTCAGATTGTTTTTCTTCTCTTAGTATGATGGAGCAGTTGTATTCCAGATTGTATTTCAGATTGTATTTCTTCTCTTATTATAAAGTAGCAATTGACATTTGTACTCAAATTCAGAGTAATGTATACCCAATTCTACTTTGTAAACAATAGTGGTCCACTCAGAGGTGTCCACTTATCCAGGTGGATACTTTGTCCCCTGAGCAGTCTCAGTTACATTATTGTATTTTTCCCATCCTTTATTGGGTATGTTTTTTTCTTCTTTTCCTAAATAGCTTCACTTTACAAAAACAAAGTTTCTAGGAAAGCATTCATTTAATTAATTAAACATTAAAAATCAGTCTAGCTGGCTCACATTGACATAAATACATACTGAAAACTACTTCCTAACTATTATTTGCTGCGATACAGTTCAACGCAAGCAGTGAAGATCCTGTGGAGCAATGAGGTATCTACTTGACTTTCCAACAATGAACCAAAGGATCAGGATGTGGAGGACTCAGGCATATCTCAAAATATGTGCTGATAAGAAACACCCACTGCATCAAGCGCTTTTTAGTGAAAAGGGCGACAGACTGAAGAGGGGGAAATCGTGGCTAGGTCGGGCAGAAAATGTTATTAGGCAAATATGCAGCCTAACCGACATCATACCTGGTGCAGAATGGATACCTGTGCCTCAGGCGTTTATTTGTACATTTTCCTGTATTGTCACACTCAACAGGCGATGTAGAGAAGAGAATCCTGTTGCTGTTAATGCAGAGGTCAACGCTCTCATCGGTGAAAATTCAGACGAAGCAGATGCAATAATCTATACAGACGGATCCGTTATACGCCAAAGAAGAAGCGCATGGGCATTTACAGCACGCTCAGCGGGCAGAACAGTCAAAGAAGCCAACGGCGCCTTCTCCATGACAACCAGCAGCATGACGATGGAGGTGATGGCAGTGACACAAGCGCTTGCCTGGCTTGAAACACAAAAATACACCCGCGTGTGTATACTCAGTGATTCAATGAGTATGATCCGGAGGGTTCAGGCAGGTTCAGTGCGAAGACAATGGCTTGAATCATTACAGAAGTCCACTGTCCGTGGAGTCACCTTTATTTTTGTTCCGGGATACGCAGGCGTCGATGGAAATGAAAGAGCTGACAGGTTGGCTGGATCCGCTATCACTACCGACGGTCAGCCTATGGATCATGCTGATATTATCAATGCCCTCAGAGAAATGGGAAGGATAGATGACTTTGGTGGCAGTGAATCCACATCACTCGCCAGAATGGCAGACTTGGGAATTAAGATCGGCACAGCAAAAAACGAGACGCACACCAGTTACGCCAGAAGACTTGTTAATCAACATAGAACTGGTACTATTAGCCATCGGACGTTGGGGTTCATACTGAGGGGAGGATCTGAGCACCTATGGACATGTCCGGAGTGCAATGAGGATAACCCAACTAACTAACTAACTAACTAACTAACTAACTAACTAGCAAGCAGTGAAGAGGCAGACAAAAGAATCTGGGCAGACTATATTCAGTAAACAAACAGGATATGGTATTGCTTTTCTCCGTGTGGGTTCAGGGGCCATATTTTAGGGAATAAAGAACAGATCCACTACCCTCCTAACAAGCATGTTGTAAAATGTAATTAATAATGGGTATTTCCTTCACAGCTAAAGTGCGTCCTGAGAGGCGGGAAACCAACAGTCTGCATACAAATAAGCCACATATGTAAATTGGATACACATTCTAAAACATTTCTAAAACAAGACAAAAGATCTGAAGTGTATGAACAGCCAGAACAACTAAGAACACTAAGAGAAAGAAGCTAGTAAAACTATAATTGTGTTGATGAAGACCGGGCAGTGGAAAACTGGGCAGTGGAAAACTGGGCGGTGGAAAACTGGCAACATGTTCACTGTTGGCACCCATGGGACTCACACGGAAAAAAAAAATGTTTTAACGAGTTCAGATAAGGAATTTACTGGTATGTTGTGAATATTTAAAGAAACCTCTTGTTAGTATTTCCTACTTGCATATTAGAAAATATCTACCAAATAAATTTTTAATTTGTCTTCTTACTTTTCTGTATTTAAGTTTTGTAAATACTGTTCTAAAGTCTTTTAGCTGCAGTAGACATGTCATACATTTATTGTTATACCTTTTCTCTGCAATCAGAACAATGGGAAGGAATCAGAATATGTAAAAAGGTTTTTCTGTTTTACGAATATATTTTTACAGTGAGAATCCTGGATTATTGTTAACAGTGGTTTTACAGTAGTAATGCTTGTTTACTTGCTGGCCAGATGCACAGTCAGCATACTCAGTGGATTTTCTGCTAAACAGAAATCATGAAGCTCAGATGTATTCTAATCTAATTGCTTTTATGAGTTAGTTGTTCAAGTTGTGTTGATTGCCTACCATTGATGGAACAAACATCACACCTTTAGGTGCTCAGTCTCCTACTATAAATAAAGACAGGATAGATGGACATCATCCTAATGCAGTAAAGAATGTGTCTGTGAGTAGAATATTAGTGATCAATGTTTAAAGAAGGAGAACCTCATTTATAACTTCACAAAATGAATCATGAGAATGGAGGTAGAGGAAGTAATGGCAGCTTTCCAATGGCTGGAGAGTGGTACAGGTAATTATAATGGACTTGAAAATAAAGGAATGGTGCTTTCCATGTAGAATGAATATTGTGGCTAGAGAGCCACTACATATGGAGTGACTGGCATCACATAATAGGAATCTGTGATGAGCATGTCATGGATTTCCTGCTCATGATATTATTGTGTGTGGGGTAAAGAGCAAGCTGATAGATTGGTTGCTGCTGCTGTTCTGGGGATGAGCTGGTTCTGGGGATGAGCTACTTTATGATGGAGTGGGCATGGTGAAGCCTCTCTAGGATAAAATGGACAGCGCAACAGAACTGAGCATCCATACCGAAGACTGCTTCAGTTGGGAATAGGCAGAGGGTCTGGATGGTTTTTGGCATACAGGGGAAAACACGTCATCCTCATTGTCCTGCTGTGCCATTATATGTCATACAGGGCTCACAGTCAATTTCCTTTTATCCTGTGCAATCAATTCAATATCATTGATGGAATCCAGTCCAGCAGCTTTGGCCTCTCTCGTCAATATTCATTTAGGGTTTCTTTTGGGCGTTCTTACTTTCTCAATACTTTTACTTCCTATTTTAGTGCCGGTTTGCTGATTCTGTTCATGTCTTCTCAGGATATGTCCAGTAAAGTTCCACCTTCTTTATCTTATGAACTGTTGCTACTTGTGGTTGTTGAGACATTTCCCTTATTTCTTCACCCCTATTGAATTAGTCCCATTTTTTGTCAGTTTTTTCCTTATGTATTTGTTTTCAGGCGCATTCAAGATAATTACTCCTAAAGCTAACTTTAACGAGGATTATCAACCATTGTACTAAGGGCCTCATAAATCCACTATGTTAACATCATAGTTAGTTCGATTTTCTAAATTTTCATAGTACAGTTCTGTCCTAATCACAATTCAGAGAGGTATAAACAAAGCAGTATTTAAAACAGTAATACAAATTGCATAACTGTCTTAAATAAATAACTACACTGTATATACAATAACATACATTTACTCTGAGACCCCAGTGAATGCTTTCTATCCAAATTATAACTCTGAGGGTTGAAGGGGATGTTTTTGTTTGTTACCTCTACTACTGTTTCTTCATAACCACATATTTGTGATATTATGTTGTCTTTGGTTCTCTTAATCTTCCCTTTTCATAGCACAGTTTTCATTTTCACATAGTTATGGTTTTCATTTTCACATAATTATGGTCACATTTTGTCTTGTACTTATGTACTGCTTGTTTCATGTAATGGATTTTTTTTCTCTGATAGAACAGATTGTATTCTGTCTTGTATGTAGTTAATTTTATTACTTAGTGTTTATCCCACGTAATACTGATCAGTCTTGGTAATCTAAGTATTAGCTTCATAGCAGACAGGTCATCACATAGTTGCTTCGCTTTTGTGACAAAAAAAAACAACACATAAATTGTTTTCCTTGTGGACAAATGTACACAGATTGCAGTCTCGGCATATCCAGTAGCGTACACGCGCTTTACAAGCATCAAGCGCCATCAGAAGTGCTAATACAAACAGTCCAACATTAGAAATGCAATTAGAAATGCATTAGAAATGCAACTTCTACAGAAGCAGCAGTCACAAACAGATCAGCAGTTGCACACGCAATTAATTTTAATCACAAAAGGCACCACCACTAATTCTATGGCAAAAGGTCACTCGCCATTTTCTAAATCTACAGTTCTCAACACTACTGATCAAATCCTGTGTGTCTCTTTTGCTTCCTTCATATTCCGATAGGCGGTCACCAGTGTGGTCATTTGTGTATTGAATATTGGCATTCAGGAAAACATCTGCACAAAGTTATTTGGGAATCACAATGAACTGCAACTTTACAACGAACATTTAGAGATTGAATTTCTTTTATTTTAGACATGATTAAACTTCAGAAAATCAGAGGAAAGAAAGAAGAATATTAAACAAAAATGAGACAGGAGAGGAAATAGCAACAAGAGAGAAAACAACAAACAAAAGTAAGTTAGAAGAAGAAGTAGGAGCCAGAAAGAACAAGAAACAAAAGGAAGACAGAAGACAAAAACAAAAGTAATAAAGAAGAGGAGCAGAAGAAACAGAAAAGACAAATGAATTTATCAAGAACCAACATCAAGCTACTTGGGACATTACTATAGGTGCTCCATATTCATCTTTTGCAGCCATATCTACCCTTCAGCACTTAGTGAAGAAACAGAGAAGAAAAAGAAACAAACAGAAGAAAGGAGGAGAAGAAACAAAGGAGAAAAAGAAGAAGAAACAAAAGGAGGAAAAAAATAAAACAACAATGAAACAAAAAGGACAAAACTAAAAGATAAACAAACAAAATTCACAGAGAACATAAGTTGAAAATAGAAGAGAAAGAATCAAAAATGGAAAGAAAATTAGAACAACAAGAACTTAAGTTTGACTTCATCTTAATGCTCCTTACATTTGAACTTCTGTATAAATGTTCTGTTTTTTTTTTGTGTGTGTCTGCATTGTCCTCTGCTTGCATTTCAGCTACCGTATCCATATAAATATACAGCCTAGCTTGTACCTTATTTAATCTTTTTTTTTTTCCTTCTCATTGTCTAATACATAGCACAGTCTGTCTACTGATAATGTGTTTATTCTCAGGGTATATGCCATAGTGTTTCTCCTGATTGAAATTTGTAGATTTGAAATCGTAGTAACACTATTACATCTTTTAATCTTAAGCATTTACTATCTGTTTCTTTGTAAATATTAGTTTTCAACTCTTGAAAATACTTTACATTAAAACGAGATATCCGTTTTCATAACATTCAGATTTTGTTTAAATGGTTTGTGAGTGAAGTAAATAAAGAAGGTCATCCTTGGAGCTACGGAGTGTGGTGCTTTCTGCAATGCTCTCATTTACTGTGTGTACATATTTTCTTAACTCTTGAAAATACGTAACATTAAAAACAAGTCATGTGTTTTTTAAACATTCATCTGTTGTTTGAGTGGTTTGTCAGTCAGCTCTACCGTATTTTGACTCTCATACCATCATCCTCAGAGTCTGATTATATCTGCACGAGAGGCAAGGAACAAACAACAGCACACAAATATGCCCAAAAAATTGATGTACATGCAAAACTCAGGCCCTAGCACAAGCAAGTCCAAGTGGATGAGCCACCAGGACTTTTTGCCGGAGCTTACAGACGGTAAACATAGAAGAAGAGAAAGAGAACCATCATCCGAAAACAGAACTTATTTTTTTCAACACATGAATTGTTCGCTACGAAAATGTAACACTACTACTTGTTAGTTAGTTGCGTATCCTTTACAGGACGTTGCAGAACCAACCCAATTTTTTGGGGGGCGTTTATTAAGTTTGCCATTGCCTACTGAACGGTCAGCTCTCGGTACCAACAAAGGAAGACATAGTCCACAGCTGAAATCGAACCCAGCACCCTTGCATTATAAAGATGTCCTAAAATCTGTTACAACAGAGGGAATTTACTTCATTTTACTAGATTTTTTTATCATATCTGGTTCAATCTCTCTGCCTAGTGACTGGCCGGCCACCTGCCATAAAGATGTCCCCATAGCTCCAGGGACAATCCCTGGAGATCTCTGAAGATGGTGCTTGTGCACTAAACAATTTGTTCAAACAGAACCTATGATCTTCTGATGATTCCATTGACACCCACCCACCTCATGTCACATGGCGATGCTAATATTCCCTGTTACTTTCTAGTGAACCTGGTAAAGCATATCGGTGCCGTTTCTGAAGTCAAGATAGGAAACACAACCAACTTTTCATCAGAACAATCATTAGAGGGAACTTGGGTTGGCTGCTGCATCAGAGGACTGAGCATGCATGGGAAAGCTTAGTGAGTAATGGCATGGATTGTGAACAACATAACATTCTAAGACTCAGTCCAGCAGTGCTTTATTATGCAGAGATACATAAAAATATATTGGCATCAATGTTGTCTTTTCAGACGATAGTGTTATATTGCGCTATGAGGAGGCATGGAACTCACAGCCAATGGCGATGGCGAGAGTGAAAAGCAAAACTCGCTAAGGTTAAGAAAATTCTTCAACAATTATAGTATGGGATTTCAGGATCGCTGTTGTCAACATTTGTGTTTAATGTGTTTCTTCTCAGACGCGCAGCTATCATCCTTTCTGCAGTTATTTCCTTCCTGATATGCCCCTCCACACAACAAGGTTTGTAGTATTTTGCTCCCATGAGGCCACCTTAGTAGCTGTATCACTCATGTCCCTTTTGCACACATCTTTATATCGTAATAAAGGATATCCTTAGAGACTCTACCATCCTGCATTTCCCATGTGTGACCCAGCCTCCTGAGACTTCCAAGACTGAGCATTGTCAAATAATGCAGCATGAAAACTCAATTAATTCAATTAAATTACATATGGTCGATTTTGAATTTCGGTTTGAAAAATCCATCGAGTCACTTCACTGTTAGAACAGCAGGTGACATTTAGGTAAGGTCAGTTCTACCTCACCAGGACATCACACAAGCGATAAACACCCCGTGACAGAAAGTGCCACCATGCGGATGAAGATTACCCATGGAGAGGTCCCGGAAACCCAATTCAGCCATTAGGGCTATATTTAAGGCCTGGCTATATTTAGGATCCCGCAAAAGCTAGGGTGGGGCTTCAAAATAACAAAAAATTGTGTCCCACATGGGGACGATAGTTGTAAGAACAGGGTGACATTTCAGATAATCAAAAGAAAGTTTTCCCATAGTGAATTTAAATAATGCATTGCACAGTTTATTGCCATGTATATTTTGCTGTATCTCACTTGTTTTATTACTGCAGAGTTCTGTCCCTTGCAGAATGTCACTCTCATCACAGTCTGCCTGAAAGAGACTCGGTCTTTCATCTTCAAGGAGTCACTTATAACCTTCGCCTATCTTTGTGCTGGTCGGCCTCTGTCCCACCTCCTGGTACCATGCTTTCAGTTATTATATTTGTCCATTCCTTCATGGTGCTTGATATGTAACTACAGAGTTAAATCAACATATCATCATCATTACGTGCCCTGTCGACTGGCATAAGCGTTTATGCATCTGCACAGATCTCTGTCCATTGTTCTCTGGATCAGTCCACCAGTGATATCACTTCATGCCACTGTCGCAGTCCATCCATCGTCATCTCTCTTGAAGCCCCACTCTGGCTCTTGCCAGGGGCCGCAATATAGCCCGGCCATAAATATGGCCTCACGGCTAAACGGTTTCCGGGACCTCTCCGCGGGTGATCATTATCCGCATGGTGGCACCTTGTGTCATCGGGTGTTTTTGCTTGTGTGATGTCCTGGTGGTGCTACATACAAAGATAGGGAACCTGTTGCACAAGATGTTTTTGATTCTGTGAAATGCAGCCTTTACCTGGCCTATTTTGCTTTTAATTTCTGACACACTTCTTCCATCTAATCTTATGATTGTACCAACATATTTGAATGTATCGACTTGGATTAACCTTTTGCCTTCTATTCTAATTTCACATATATGAAGCATAAAAAATCTAATTAGATATTGAACTGAAACAGGCTTGGTAATAAATTGCTCAGTGTATTGTTTGTGTTCATATTATATTATTTAAATTCCCTACAGTGAAAAATTGTTCTGAGTAATGTTGAATATTCACTTATTAATATATGTGTTCATGCTCCTTGTTACCAGGTTAGAACAGTCTGAAATATGGGAATCCAGGAATCCTATAATAATAGTTTTTTTTTAAAATCCCTAGACACAGATGGAGGACTGACAGTATAATTATGTGATTAGATAGGACTATCATTAGTGAGTGAAATTTATTCCATTCAAAGTTGTGTTCAAAGTTTATACTAACATGTTTAACTGCGAAGGTCACGGATAGTCAGCATACTGTGGATCTTTTCTCAAATATTTTAATGTATCTCTGTATAATAAAGCACTGCCGGACTGAGTCTTAGAATGTTATGTTCTTCACAATCCATGTCATTGCAAACTAAGCTTTCCCATTAATGCTCAGTCCTCTGATGCAGCAGCCAACCCAAGTTCCCTCTAATGATTGTTCTCATACCCACCGGCATAGTGGGTAATAAACAGGCAGACAAATTGGCTGGATCTGCACACTGGGTGGTGAATATTTACATAAGAAGGCAGATGTGGTCAAGGCCCTTTGGGAACAAGCAACAGAATTAGTAGAGAAACACAATTATTATAGCCTGGAAAGAATGAGGCACCTAGGTGTAACTGAGGGTCTGGCTGGCTCATTACACTCAGAGGAATGGTAAGACGGACATATAACCAGATTGTGACTGGTACCATCAGTGTTGGAACTCTGCGCTGACTGCATGGGAATGCCCCGAGTGCTGTGATGTCAATTCTTGACTCAGCTCAACTAACATGTTTGTTAATTATGAATTGGAATTAATCGTGTCTTCTTGTTGTCGTTCACCAGGTGCAGACTCTGGCAGAAGGTTGTGGTTGTTCATCCACTTTAGAGTCTTGTCCCAAAACTCGAGTTTTGCGTGCACGTCCGTTTTACAGAACGTTCTGCAAAAGATCTGCTACGTGATATATAGAACTCTATAGTAATAAAGCCTGGTTTGAAGTTTGAGGTCTGAACAACGGATCAACATCATGGCACACGGGTAGTAACCCATAAATACTCCGTTTTTCCTTATAACTCAAGTCTGAGCCCGAACAAGCTCAGCGCAGTGCACAAACACCGGCGAGGATCCTGAAATGCTTTAGGTAAATTTTTAACTCCACATTTTTGCCCGGGCAGTGCTGTTGAGCTACTCTTTTTTTATTTCCAACTGCCAAGGGGATTTTTTATGTGCGCAACAATGCACACGGGTGTCTGATCTCATTATCCAGAGACCAGGGTGAATTACTAGAAGTCCGTCCACGTGAACAGATCCCAGCCCTTACCGTGGATTGAACCCGGAACCTCTATCACTCGAGGCGGACACCAAACCTCGAGACCACGCAGCGAACACCAGAACTCGAGACTACGCAGTGGACACGAAACCTCGAGACTACGCAGCGGACACCAGAACTCGAGACTACGCAGCGGACACCAGAGCTCGAGACTATGCAGCGGACACCAGAACTCGAGACTACGCAGCGGACACCAGAACTCTAGACTACGCAGCGGCCACCAGAACTCTAGACTACGCAGCGGACACCAGAACTCGAGACTACGCAGCGGCCACCAGAACTCTAGACTACGCAGCGGCCACCAGAACTCTAGACTACGCAGCGGCCACCAGAACTCGAGACTACGCAGCGGACACCAGAACTCGAGACTACGCAGTGGACACCAAACCTCGAGACCACGCAGTGGACACCAAACCTCGAGACCACGCAGCCCCCCCCCCCACCCCCTTCCTTAATGGAGCCAGTGAGATAAACGAGATCTGCCTGGCAGTAAAGTGTGCAATGTATTGCCTGTGTCTGCATTACTTAAATTCATTATTGAAAAACATCATATGGAAAATCTAAATTGTCAACTGATGCCACCGACAGTAAAATATCTCGATAGATTGCCTAACTCTTTACGGACGTTTAGCCAGTATACTGGCGATTAAGTCTATCCCTTAAAGACGTAAAGCCAGTTTACTGGCTCACGATAGGGACACACTAATTTTGTTCCGTATGTAGGGAAAACGAACTTTTATGAACACGTTTTTTAACAATTGGGATTAACAACAGGGTGTGCTTTCATTTGCGATGTTCATCGTCGTCGGTGCATTATTTTGTGATTTAAAAAAAAAATTTTTTTAGATGGGATACAATTTTTACGTGATTTTTCTATACTAAATGATAAGGGAAAAGGTCTAGAGCTGTTCATACTGCTCTATCGTCGTTTAATCTCTGCCAGATGGCGACAACAGTCTTGATATTATGATTGATATCTAAGGGACAAATCTACTAGCGATAGTTTAGTTTAGGATATGAAAATTTCACAAAATATTTCAATTAGATCAATGTTTCGATCAGCTGTTTTTCCGATTTTCGGTTGTTGTGAAAATTGACATGTCATACGAAAATTATTATAATATCCGAAGTATTTAAATTAATTGTTTCAAATAAAGACTAGCTAATACATAACTGAACAGAGAAGGCATGTGTATTCTTAGAACTGGATAGCAATGTTGTTGAACCAGTAAAAAATAAGGTTAGCACACGGTTTTTTATGTCAAAAGTTTTCATATGTGTCTAACATCCTTGAATGTTGTATGATTTTAATAATATTTTGATGTTATACTGACATTTAAGTAGTTTTGATTTATTCTGCACTCATTTATCTTTAATTTGATATATTGCAAGTCCCGATACAGCCCATACTTTTTCTTCAGGAAGGTTTAAGCTTTGTCATGTTGCACTAAAAAAAATTCCGCTTAATCCTTTGCTGACCAACTTCGACGATCGACGAATTTCCGGCCATATCCCCTGGTGACCAACTTCGACGATCGTCGAATTAGCGACTTGTAGTCTGCCGACCGACGTCCCTACCGATAGTTTTTGAATTAAACTGCATCCGGGTATTCTAATTGTTCCAAGATGGCCGAACTTTCGATTCATATCGATTAGAGTCATTACAAGCGTTTTTTTCAGTGAAATTTTGTTAATTTTTGTGTCAAGTGCGTATACAGCCTTTTCATCATGTCTGATGATGAAACCCAGACCTGTAACAGAGACGATTCTGACTCTGCAAGTGATTGTGGTGCTGAAAGCGATGATTCCTGGCTTAGTAGAGATGCACCAGTGGACAATATCGCAACTGAAAGTAGCGACAGCGATGATGGAATTGATGAGGCAGGTGATGTAGGCACTTCTGTTGATAGAAGTGGGCGTGGCACAAGAGACCAAAATATTTCTACAGCTGAAAATGTCGTTTGGAAATGGAGAAAGGCTGCTGAAAATGAACTTGTTGAGATTGACAATCTTCCTCCATACCAAGAACAACAAGGTGTTATGTCAGACACAACTGGATTTTTGCCGATTAATTTTTTCAAAAATTTTTTCCCTGACACTGCCATAGATTTGATCACACGTGAAGTCAACAGGTATGGTGAAAATCACCTGTCTCAGTACACTGGAAGTGCCAAGTACAAAAAACTCACTTGGGATAACACTGATGCAGTTGAAATTTCTGCATTTATAGGCCTTCATATTGGTATGGGAATGTGCTGTAAACCAGCAGTTTCAGACTACTGGTCTAAGAATTTTTGGCTGAATGAAACAGCATATTCGAGGGCCATGAGTCGAAACAGATACCAGCTGCTTCACAGAAATCTGCATTTCAACAATAATGATGTCAGAAATGAAAGAGGACAGCCTGGGTATGATCCCTTGTTCAAACTCAGGCCCCTACTAGACATCATATTGCCTACATACAGGGAAAACTACACACCTGGATGTGAGTTATCCATAGATGAATCAATGGTGCGGTTCAAAGGCAGAATATATTTCAAGCAGTACCTGCCAGCGAAGCCTACCAAGTGGGGATTTAAGTTATTTGTGCTTACCGATGCTAAAACTCAGAATTGTTTAAAACTAGAGATTTATACTGGTAAGGCAAATAATGAAGGTTGTGTCGGGACGACTTCCACACTGGTAAAACGCCTTCTTGATGGATACGAATTTAAAGGTCATATTCTGTACTGTGACAGTTTTTATTCAAGCCCAGCTTTATTTCAAGAGCTAAAAGAAATGCAGATTGGTGCATGTGGCACAGTGTCTGAAAGAAGGAAGCATTTTCCTGAGATGTTAAAGAAAAAGCAGCTAAAACTGAAAAAAGCAGATAATCCTGTGTTTTGTGTAACAGAAGATAAAAGCATGTTGGCCGTTACCTGGCACGATACCAAGAGAGTTAACCTAATTTCTACTGTTCACTCCAATGATGTCATGGATAAGACAGTTAGAAAAAGGGGAGCTCCTGAGGGCAGAATTATCAACAAGCCTGTTCTGGCTGAAAAATACAACCAAAGTATGGGTGGTGTCGATCACTTCGGCCAACTTGCTGCAAACTACCCATACCCCACACAGATCCTATAAATGGTACCTGCCATTGTATCATTTTTTAGTTGAGACTGCTCTTGTCAATGGGCATATAAGCTACAACACTGTCAACTCTACAAAAAAGATAACAGCTAAGAAGTTCAGGCAGGATGTCAGTCTTGCTCTTATCGGACCTGCTGTTCTTCGGCACAACGTAATACCTTCTAGACCACAAGTCACAACATCACGACTTACCGAACGCCATTTTATTGAAAAATATGAAAAGCCAAAGTACAAACCAGACTGTAAAGTGTGTAAGGCTGCAGGTAAAAGGAGCCAGACTTGCATGTACTGCCCAGATTGCAATACACCTCTATGCTTGACACCCTGTTTCAAGCTATACCATACAGTTGAGGATTATCAACGTTCCCGACAAAGACTCTTGCAGAGTTCTACAGCTACAGCTTCAACTTCAGTGAATGAATGAAGTAGCTCAGACTTTAGCTAGAGGTTAGAAGTGTTTTTGTAATCAAACATTCACAAATCCTCATTGTAACATACCACATAAACACAATACACTCAAGAAAGAAAACATACAATTTTTTTAGTTTCTTCAATTTTTGTTTCATTTTAATGTTGAAATATCTGGTTAATCATTTAAAAAGTACTCATACAAAGCTAATTTTATTCATTGCCAACCATGTCCCCAACATTTTATTGCATTGAAGTTAAACAAATTAACTAAAAAGTGAAAAAAGATGATGGTTTTAAAATATCTCCTGAAATTTCTATAAATAGCCCAACAAATCCAAGATGGCCGCCATGATCATTTGACATATTTGCATAACTTTTTTTTTTTTTTTTTGGTGTGTAGCAACCATTCCTAATGGGCCTCCAAAAGTTTCAATACCCTACACCTTTAAAAAAATTTTTTATGAATTTAATTTGAAAAGCAGTTGTTTTAAAAAACATCGTAAAACACCCTTGGTAATGGGAGATAGTAATGCTTCGGATTGTTGGTCAGCAAAGTTATCGTTTAAAAAGTACTCATACAAAGCTTATTTTATTCATTGCCAACCATGTCCCCAACATTTTATTGCATTGAAGTTGAACAAATTCACTTAAAACTTTGAAAAGATTATGGTTTTCAAACATCTCCTGAAATTTCTATGAATAGAAAAACAAATCCAAGATGGCCACCATGATCATGTGACATATTTGCATAACAAATTTGTTTTTATGTGTTGCAACCATTCCTAATGGGCCTTCAAAAGTTTCAATAGCATACGCCTTTTAAAAATTTTTTAATGAATTTTATTAGAAAAGCAGTTGTTTTAAAAAACAAATCGTAAAACACGCTTGGTAATGGAAGATAGTAATGCTTCGGATTGTTGGTCAGCAAAGTTATCGTTAAAAAAGTTCTCATACAAAGCTTATTTCATTCATTGCCAACCATGTCCCCAACATTTTATTGCATTGAAGTTGAACAAATTCACTTAAAACCTGGAAAAGATGATGGTTTTCAAACATCTCCTGAAATTTCTATAAAAAGCCAAATTAATCCAAGATGGCCACCACGATCATGTGACATATTTGCATAACATATTTGTTTTCATGTTTAGTAACCTATCCTAATGGGTCTCCGAAAGTTTCAATACCCTACGCCTTAAAAAAAATTTTTTATGAATTTAATTAGAAAAGCAGTCGTTTTTACAAAAATCTTCAAACACCCTTGGTAATGGGAGACAGTAATCCTCCAGATTGTTGGTCAGCAAAGTGTAAAAATTAATGCTGTCCAAACCCCAGAAAAAATGCCGTCCTAAAAGAGCATGCAGACTAGTGACTCCTCGCCTCTCAGGCATATGCACCCCGACCTCAAAGGAAACACTCCTGTAGACTTTTTTGGACATGCTCGCCCTTTCGAGTCGGCAAGGAACTTGACAATGATGATGACTGGGGGAGGGTGGGGGTGAAGGAGGGGGAGATTTGGGAACTCGGAACCCATACGGGGGATAAGGTAATTAGTGAGAGTATGATTTTGACAAGTGCAGTCGGGTTCTTTTCCACTTACACACTCCGAGATGATATTAACAGTCTTTGATCACCCTGCAATGATAAAATCTGTATCAGGATTGCAAGCTGCTGGGACAGATTTCAGATACCCCATTCAGCATTTAAGGAAGGAATGTTGGGGCACATGCAACGGCAATAAAGTCTGGTGTAACATGCAGACTTCTGGGTGGGTACTAATTGGTTGCACATAGAGGGAGAACTTTAGCTATGTAGCCAAATAGGACTTCTTATTCTTTGTCTTCATTTTCTTCCTCTTCTTTTTCTTCTACTTCTTATAATCCGCTTCCTCCTCCTCCTTCTCCTCCCCCAAACAAGGACGTAAATACGTCAGACCTGTTTACAGCATGGCTGCGCAATTTACACTTGTCTATCAAAATGTCTTTTTTTAAGCGTTTAGTTGTAAACCTCTAGTGGCAAGTTCTGGTCCTGTACCAAAAAGTCGTATGCTGGAATAGAACCAAAATCCAGAAGTGGACGAACGGCTAGAATGTTTCGCTGGAGTTCACAGCTAGTGAACACTAAGAAGAAAAAACTTGACACAAGTAAATTAGACCATAATTGTAATCTAGGCTGCTCACAGCAGGTTGAACGCTGTCACATTTTGTCCCTCCTAAACTGGACTTAGATATGGGACAATACACGGTACAATGAAGTCAGTTCTCTGTCTTGAAACAAATGTCTTATCTAATAATTTAATGGATTAGTTATCTCAGGAAAGAAAATGAGTAACCATGGAAATGAGATGTTTGAGAAGGGCTGCAGGAGTGACCAGAAAATATAAAATCAAGAATAAGGTCACGAGAGAACAAGTAAACACCGAACCAATTCTAAATTACATACAAAGACAGCAAATCAAATAATTTGCACACTTAGAGAGAATGCCTTGTGATGCCATACCATATAAGGCATACACCCTTCAGCGAAGAGTTGTAATGCAGTGGATACCGTCTCATTGTGGAGTGCCTGGAAATGAGAAAGCTGATCAACTGGCAGGGGCAGGTGCGACAAAAGAGCAGCCGGATGTACCAGTCACATACCACCAAAAGAAAAGCATAATTAAATCGATCAGGAAACCACCAGCCCAGCACAAGACAGCTATTTTATTATGGACAGACCAGAACAAGTCATTATCCTCTGCCTCAGAACAGGGCACAACCGATTACGTAACCACATGTACACAAAATTCAAGATAGGCGTATCAGCCATGTGCACCTGTGGAAAGGTGCCCCAGACAGCAGAGCATGTACTCCAGGACTGCACCGAATTTGACACATTAAGGCAAACCTTTTGGCCAGAAAGAACAACAGTGGAACGTAAACTCTATGGACCACTGAATGAATTAACAACAACAGTGAAATTTATACAAGAGACAAAATTGCGGATATAGACAACTTATTTCGGGCGAACGAAAGAAGAAGAAGAAGAAGGCGCATACGAAAAGGGAGACGCAGAGCACAAGACAGAACAAAAAAAGATATCATAGAAACTACAGCAATCCGATGTGTCTATGGTAGAGGCGGCCAGAAAAGAAAGAAACAACCTTACATCTCCCTCGACACCCGAAGCGGTAAAAGAGGAAGCGAAGAAGAAGAAAAAGAAGACAAGAGTTATAGCGTGTGAGAGGATATAAGTGAAGCAAAGAACAGTAACATGTTACTTACCGTGCCATTAGTAAGTGGCAGGAAAGGAAGATACTCGCCTGCCAAACCGAAGGCCTTTGGTTTCAGTCTGTATCTAGTTAAGATTTGTTTACATAAATTAATATTAGCACTCAGGTCGACCCAGTCTAATATTAACACTAGCTATTGTCACTGGAAATAAAGGCGGCCGCAACGATGTTGACCGTATTGCTCATAGAGTGCCGATTAGTCTGTACAAATATTAGAGGGGGAGGCAGAGGGAGACCCAGAGAAACGATATTGGACAATTTGACATCATAGCATTGAAGATCTTCTGAGTCAGAACTAACTGAAAGTCCAAGAAACAGAAGCTTGTGGTCAGACGTGGGTACATGTAACGTTAATCTCCCCATGCCCCGCCCATATGCATACTAGTTCACTTCTGACTGGTATCTCCTTAACCTGTCACCTTGGCGCAAGGTTACGGGGGTGTTCCGCGATGCCGTTGATATCGCATTTTGTATATTTCAGCACGCCAGTACTTTTAATTTCTTCAAAAACATGGAGCAGCTGGCCCTAACACCCCCTGCTGCAACCTATGTCACAGGCATTTTCTTTCTCTCAATGAAAATGTAAATGCAAGACAACACAGAAAGCAAACAATAGAGAGGGACACACCTCTAACTTCAGGAAAGTCAACTAGCACCAAAAATGTGTGAATGAAAAGTGACCTACTACTTTCGTTTGGGAAGATTTGGTATCTGTGTCCCTCTAACCTTCTCAGTGCCACGATGTACTCCAGTGTTCTCGATCTCATGAAATGCTCAAAGAATGCATACCAGAAAAAAAAAAAAACTTTATAGTAACAAAGATATATCATGGAAATCAAGCCGCCTCTTTGTTTTTTATTTTTTTTTACACATCCAACGTCATTGCCTCGTTTTCTTTCAGTGTACGTTATATTGACAGCCAGAAATAATACAGTGTAAATGGATAAATAAATGAAAGGAGAATGTGTGTATACCTAGTCACATATTTGATCCAACATAGAATGCGGAATTAACAATGACACCAAGAAGTGAATAATGCATAAGCCATCCACGTATGTGCAGGAATCAACGGTTGTTTCAAAATCTTACCACGTACGTAAAAAATCCAGAGTTAAATACATTAATTTCGAAAGCTACATGATTTCCCTTTGTATATTTGTGTCAGTAATCTAGACTTTTATTCTTTAAAGGACGGTGGTTTTTCTGATGTTTTGATCTATTCCCCCCCCCCCCTTTTTTTTTACTTACCATAGTCGTGAGATATGCGGGTAGACATATAATCAGGTAAGCTCAGTCTGCAGTATGGCAACGAATCTTGGAATGTCAGTGAACAAATTAAGAAGAATTTAGAAGCATCACAAATGTGGTTGCTGAGACGAATGTTAGAATACCTTGGACGGCCAGCAGAGTAACTAACGATTGCTTAAAAGAAGCTAATGAATGTAGATCTCTATATGCAACAATAAGAAAGAGACAAACACTGTTCTTTGGCCACATAATGAGAAGAGAGACATTGGAGAACATCATGACAACTGTAAAGATTAGTGGAAAAGGGGATAAAGGCCGATTAAGAAAGAATATGCTGGATAGGCTGAAACGATGGCATGGAGGCATATCATAAAGAGAGCTGTTCCAGGCAACCAGGAATCGTGATCTATGGAGACGGGTGTGCGCCTATGCCAGCTGGCAGGGCACATGATGATGATGATGATGAAGCTCAGTATCAGCTTAATGACACAAAGGTCATCCCATTGTTTCTCTGTTTTATATATGGAAACAAGCCTAATAAGAACCTGACCAGCTAAGCACCCCTAAAAACGTTGTCTTCACTCGTCATGTCTATCGTAAAGTAATGACCCTTATCACGCCTTTAGGCGTATCAGGTAAATGGGAAGAGCGCCAATATTTTTACAGACCATCGGCACTATGTGGGTAATGTGGTCAGCATTACGCCGGCCGTCTTTACTTCCCATGTCTATCGTACAGCTTGAAATCCACAGCTATGGGACGCGGACATAATTAATCTCAAACCATTGAAATGGCACCATAGGTCACTCTTTCCCCTCCAACTTTTCCACAGTCACAATGTACACCAATGTTGACTGACTGACTTTCTACCCCACCAGGACATCACACAAGCTATAAACACCCGATGACACAAAGTGCCACCATGTGGATGAGGGTCGCCGTGGAGAGGTCCCTGAAACCGCGTTCAGACAATTGGCCAAATTATGGCCTGCCTATATTGCAGCCCCTGGCAAAAGCCAGGGTGGGACTTCAGCGGGAAAAAAAATGTCGTCCTAAAAAGGAGGAAATAACTATGAATACTAGGCATACTAAACACCCGTGTTGTTGGTTTTGGGTTTTCTAATGTCAAGAATTTTTTTTTTTTTCTTGTTCCTTTCTTACCCACAACCACTTGCCACTAGGCCATTCGCCCAACTCACACTCACGTAAGCCCAAAGGCAATCAATATTTTCTCCTGTTCCTCTAAGTTAAAGATCTGGGAAAAATCTGCCGTACCCCACTTGTCGTTAACACCCGGTTACAGCTCTCGCACCCCGCTTAGGCAATTTGAGAGAACCCTCAACCGCGTGACGATACTAGAAGCTCCTATTTCACACTGGCAGTCTGGCAAGGAACATAAACATTAGCAGGAGCTATACAAGAAAACAATAGTCTCTGCTTACCGGCAAAGCTGGGTAGTTAGTTACTTGAAAGATGTTTTTATATGCAGTAGCAAAACAGGATATCATTTGTGACAATTCGTGAATTTAACTGAAGTAAGTGTTAGGTGAAAGTTTAACGTCTTCAATGAAGAAAACTAGAAGTGGTAAGTATTCGTTTTGTATTTCTATAATACTCAGTTGCACGTGATGTGTGTGCGTATCACGTGTGGTTAGTGGTAAGTTTGCCGGTAAAGTGGGGTCTATGTAGTTTGGGTTTAATTAACTTATGCGTGGCCCAGATACATTTCTCAGATGTTTTTCTACTTGGGCTGCCTAGTCTCAGGCAGGCATCCACTGTCATGACTCTCCCTCCCTTTCTGTCAGTTATTTTGATTATTGTGGTGTTCCATTCAGGTTGTGTGTGTTTTTCAACCTCATTAGCAATGTGCCGATATTCACCATTATTTTTTTAAAGGTCTCTGGCCTAGGCGTTGCGAACGCGTTTCGCAATGCCGAGGAGCCAGGTTCGATCCCTGCTACGAGCCTTGCGCCTTGAGTTGGTTTCGACAGTGGTATCGAGAAATCGACCGTCTGGGAAAGCAATGGCAAACTACTGGACGTAAAATTGCCTAGAAAAAAAACACAACAGCAAAAAATGTGGGGGTTGGTTCTGCAAAGTCCTGTAAAGAATACGCAGCTAACTTTTAATACTCACAGTAAAGTGTCTATTACATTGACGCTGAAGAAATAAGGGTCACAGTAATGAATAGTCCTGCGTACCGCTAGAAGAAAAATCCTGGTTGCATTTATTATGTTATGATAAATAAATAAAAAATCCCTACATACACACAAAGGCATCGATACAAAGAAAAACCCAGGGTTGGGTTGGGGTGGAAGCTGTCCCCTTGACAAATTTCCAGTTTAAAGTTTATAGAGACAGCTTGTGATTCCCATATTTCCTTGTACATGTTTGAGGCCGGGTCAATCTCTTGTTATTTCTAGTCGCTTCTGTAACATCTTTTCTTCTAGATGACTGTTTTTGGGTATATGAAAAAAAAATGAAGATGCATAACTGAGATAAGAAACAGAATAGGACAGACAAAAACTGCATTTTATCAAATGAAAAACATCCTGCGCAATATATCCTTGTCGTTGAGAGTTAGAAAAAGAATTCTTGCTTGCTACATACATCCATTTTTAACATATGAATCCTGGACAATCGGTAGGTTGGCCAAACAATTTCTAGAGGCCTCAGAGATGTGGTTTTACAGAAGAATGCTTAGAATACCTTGGACAGCCAAAAAGAGCAACCAAGAGGTTTTGAAAGAGGCGGGAGCCCGAAGACAACTTATCACAGACACCAGAAGGAGACAGTCATCATTTTCGGCTATGTTATGAGAAAAGGGAAAATAGAACATGTTGTGACCACTGGAAAGATCTGTGGAAGGAGGGATAGAGGAAGACAACGAGAGAAGATGCTTGACAGTCTTGTTGCATGTCATGGAGGTGTGTCGACACACGAACTGATACATGCTGCAGGAGATCGCAGATTATGGAGAGGCATGATCGCCCACGCCAGTTGGCAAGGCACCTGATGATGATGACAAAAAACGGTACATTATTCGATACAAAGAAAAACCCAGGGTTGGGTTGGGGTGAAAGCTGTCCCCTTGAAAAATTTCCAGTTTAAAGTTTATAGAGACTGCTTGTGATTCCCATATTTCCTTGTACATGTTTGAGGCCGGGTCAATCTCTTGTTATTTCTAGTCGCTTCTGTAACATCTTTTCTTCTAGATGACTGTTTTTGGGTATATGAAATACGGTACATTGTTTTGTATATCCAAATGTCATCATCATGTAGCAGGTCCTTTGCAAAACGTCGCTCTCATCACAGTCTGTCTGAAAGAAACTCGGTCTCTCCCCAGTTCTCACGCTTCATGAACTTTCACACTCAAGGATTCACTTATATCCTGTGCCCCTCCTTCCTGGTACCATGCCTTCTGCTATAATGTTTTCCCAATCCGTTGTGGCTCTAGATATGACCAAAATATTTCAGCTTTCGAGAAAGGATGCTGTTTATTAGCCAATCTTCCTTGATGTTCAGATCTTTTGAGATATCAATATTTCTTATCTTCTTTGTCCAAGATATTCTGAGAATCTTTCTATAGCATTTCAGCTCAAAAGCCCCTATTCTCTTTCTTAATGACTGAGAGATAGTCCACGACTCATCCGTATACAGCCACAGGGAAGATGCATGCTCTCAAAATTATAATTTTTATCTCCTTGCTAGTGCTTAACCATAGACTTTTAAGGCTGTTCAATCTTTGCATTGCTATGGCAATCCTCCTTTTAATTTCTGTCGAACAGTCTCCATTGTTGTTTATTATAGAGCCTAGATATTCAAAGTATGTGACATTTTCAGTTTCTTCATCATTTATTGTTATTTTTGGGTGACAGCCAGTTTTATCTGTATACATTATTTTCGTTTTTTTTTTAAATTCAAGAACATATTTTGATCTTCACTGTGCTTTTGGACAAACAATATTAAATTTTCTATTCCCTTTACCCTGTTCGAAAGGAGGACTGTGTCATCTGCGTAGCGGAGTTCCGGAATAGGGTTGCCACCAATTTTGAGCGGGTCATAACTGTCATAAGTCTGGTCATTTTTGACATTTCTCATTATATTTTCTGCGTATAATCCAAATGTATAAACCATTATTTCTATTTTTGAATTGCTTGTTCATTCTCTAATTTATGCGCCCTAAATAGATACTATGTACAATCCTGTGAAATGAAGGCTGCAGGCATAATGTTCACCAAACAGCTTGCGGAGTGCTGATTGATCTATACCAGTGGTTCTCGACCTTCCTACTGCCACGACCCCACGAATCCTTAATACAATTCCTCATGTTGTGGCGATCCCAAACCATACGATTAGTTTCGTCGCTACTTCATAACTTCAATGAATATTTGTTTTGTGATGATATCTGGCTACCCAATTGAAACGGTCATTATACCCCCCACCCCCAACCCCCCCCCCCCACACCCCTAAAAAAAAGCGTCGTCACATATAGGTTGAGAACCGCTATTCTACACAGTATTAGTCTAGCACTATATGCCGAAAATCCCAGAGGGCGTTTAAAAAGGTCTTTTATTATCCAGTTAATGCGTCATATAGAAAATGAGTTTACTTTTTTTTTAACAGCGATTACTCACATACAAGTAGATTGATTGATGCACGAACATAGGGGCTTAGATCCCATGAGCCGTATATATTTCAAAAAGGATATGACATTATAGGGGAGAGAGTAGTAGAAGTAGTAAATTTTACCGCACTATGACCGGCGTGAGCGATCATGCCTCTGCACAATCTGCGATCTCCTGTAGCATTATCAGTTCGTATGCTGACACACCACCATGACATGCAACACGACGGTCAAGAATCTTCTATCGTTGTCTTCCTCTATCCCTCCTTCCATAGATCTTTCCAGTGGTCACAACATGTTCCATTTTCCCTCTTCACAAAATATGGCCGAAACATGATGGCTGTCTCCTTCTGACGTCTGTGATTAGTTGATTTCGGGCTCCCGTCTCTGTCAAAACCTCTTGGTTGCTTTTTTTGGCTGTCCAAGGTATTGTAAGCATTCTTCAGTAAAACCACATCTCTGAGGCCTCTAAAAATTGTTTGGCCTGCCCACCGATTGCCCAGGACTCACAGCCATAACTAGGACATCACAAAAGCGATACCGATGACACAAAGTGTCACCATGCGGATGAGGATCACCAGAGGAGAGGTCCCGGAAACTGCATTCTGCCATCAAACCATATTTATGGCCGGTCTATATTGCGGCCCCGGCAAGAGCCAGGGTGGGGCTTTAAAATAGTGACAAATTGCATCCCACAAAGGGATGACTGGGTACAGTACAACAACTATGGTGGAGAGTAAAAAAGGTAAGGAAAAAAACAAAAAAATATGTAGTTGATTTTAGCTTAAAAAAATCAACTACAATGAACAAACAAGGGATGTTGCGGTGATTAGCCTTCATCAGCAAACAAAGACAACACCGCATACACACAAAAATCTATAATAACTATGAAATGATAATATTGGAATATTATAAACACGTATACTACATGAGCCTTCTAGAACTCAAATAGAGCTGCCCGCTCCCATTTTTTCCCCCAGTAACATTCAAACAGAGCTGAGCGGCCCGCCCCCCCCCCCCCCCCCCATCACGTGGAGAGGTTCTCTGTTGGAGTAGTTAGACACTTTGTGTCTCTGCATAGAAGAAAGTAAGCTTAACTGCATTGATTTTGAAAGAGATAATGTTTTTATCCATCTACATGTTCTTCATCATCATCAGTTTCAACTTCTACCGTTAGGCGTTGTTGGGAGCAACAGTTTGCGATCGATGTGCAGCAATGATTATTGTCATTCCGTGTCATTGTAGAAGCTCTTTAATGGCATCAATCCATCTCCTATGTCGGCCTCTTGATTTCACTTCAGATCTTTTAATGTATAGCGCCTACTTAGGAAGTTGTGTTATATATGTTAATCACTTTAATGTTAATAGAACCCCTGGCCCACTACACATACATTTGAATGGCACTGCTCTGTATCAAGTTAGGGGGTTTAAATATCTAGGAAGTATGATCACAGAAGATGGTAGAAATAACAGAGAAATAGAAACTAGATATCAGAAAGCAAGTGCACTTATATACCAATTGTCACCATTATTAAGACATCCAAGCATAACTATGAGTGCAAAGAGACAGATTAATAATAGCATATTCATTCCAACATTAGGCTACCAGTGCCAAACATGGACACTATCTAAAGCCAATATACGCAAAATTACCACATGCGAGATGAGATGCCTGAGAAAAGCAGCCATCCTAACCATCCGAGATCTAGTGAATAATGAAACTATCGGGTAAATTGTGGGAACGACACCTTGTACTAGATTCATCGAGAAACAGCAGGTCACGTGATTTGGCCATCTTGTTAGAATGCAGCGAGATCAAATACCATACCAAGCACATCTCAGAAGATCAGCTGCAAGAGCAAGAGGACGGTCGCGGTAAAATGGATCGACAACATTAAAGACACTCTACGCCTTCACGGCATGACAATAGCCAGTGACAGCCAGCAAGCACTGGATCACAAATTATTCCTCCCCACGGATCCTAACGGCAGAAGTGGTTTATGATGATGATGACTGTAATGTGTTTTCACGGCTCTCACAATTGCTAAATGTGAGCTTCCATCTGTAGTGTTTAATCTTTAACACTTCAGTGAAACCATATCACGGTGAGCCCTACCTTAAAAGTGGCAACTGTACAACGTCGCCACTCGCAAATCTAGAAAAACAACCTAGATAATATATCTATCAGAGGGACAAGATGAACGAAGAAGACGTGTGCGCTCTGAGGATCCAACAATGGAATGCAGAGGGAGTCCGCAACAAAAAAGCTGCACTCACAAAACAACTTACAGAAGGAAATATTGGCATTGCCTGTATACAGGAGACCCACCTGTCAGATAAGCACAGATTCTGTATCAGAAGCTTCCAGTGCTTCAGACAGGACAGAGAAAATGGTCCCAAGGGAGGAGTCCTCATCCTAGTAAAAAACAGCATCCCAGCAGCTAGTCTTACAGTGGACACAGAACAGAAGTCTAGATCATGGGTGTCAGGCTTAACATTGCAGGCAAGGAAATTGTATTATACAATTGCTACTGCCCGCCAAGCAAAGAACTCTCGTTATACAACATGAGAATCCCAGATAACAATTGCCTCGTTCTAGGAGGTTTTAACAGCTGCTCTCCAAGCTGGGGATATCCACAGCTCAACGAGAGAGGAGAAGAAGTGGAGGACTGGCAGACATATGCCAGGCTCCAGCTAATTAACAAACCAGATGACTCCCCATCTATTTTCTCTAAGAGATGGCTTTCAACCAGCCGCCCAGACTTAACATTTGCCACGTTAGACTTGGCAAGCAATATACACAAAACGGTGCTCAGCCAACTAGCAGGTAGTGACCACCGACCGATCCTGATTTCTGTTCTAAATATGAGAGGCCTTCATTCGATGCCGCCCCTTCGTTGGAATTACAAGAAAGCTGACTGGAACAGTTTTGCTACCCTTGCTGATGTATACTCGATAAATGTAAACGGCAAATCAAGTCAGGTTGCTAAATCAGTAAAAGAGTTTACAGAAGCTATATTAAAAGCAGCCAAAGAAACCATACCTCGGGGTTCAAGGAAAGATTACATCCCGTTTTGGTCCCAACAAATTCAAGACCTCCACCAAACTCTCTCATAAGCAAGAAATAGAGTAGAAAGCAACCCAACGGTAGAAAACAACATTGCTTACAAAGCAGCAGAAGCTAAGCTAAAAAAAAAAAAACAGAAAGAAACAATCCAAGCAACTAGAAAGAGCTGGCAAGACAAAACCAAAAGCCTAAGTTTTGAAAAAGATGGGTCCAAACTCTGGAAAAAGGTCAAGTGTCTAAATGGAGAAGCCCAACAAGCCAATCCAGTAGTAATAAATGACGGCAATGAGATCAGATATGGAAACGATGCTGCAAATATCCTTTTAAATCAGTTTAAATCTGTTAGTGATATTAATATAGAAAAGTCCAGAGAAGATGAGGTAGTACAAAGAATTAAAGAACTCGAGGAGGCCAGCAAGAGTAAACAAGCAGAGAGCATCATGACAGATAAATTCTCAATGAGTGAACTTAACACAGGACTCAACCAGCTGAAATCCAACCAAGCCCCTGGCCCCGATAAAATCACGAATGATATGTTACTACACATGGGTCCAAGTGCCAAAAAGAAATTATTAAACATCTTTAATGCCAGCTGGATTTTTAGTATAGTTTCTCCAGCCTGG
This sequence comes from Candidula unifasciata, assembly GCA_905116865.2. Classification (NCBI taxonomy): domain Eukaryota; kingdom Metazoa; phylum Mollusca; class Gastropoda; order Stylommatophora; family Geomitridae; genus Candidula; species Candidula unifasciata. The sequence continues at coordinate 367,350 of CAJHNH020005879.1, read as the reverse complement.
AGGAAGTCTGAAATCTTCGTAATCCTGAAACAAGAAAAGCTGAAGAACAACGCAGACAGCTACAGACCCATCAGCCTCACTAGATGTCTGTGCAAACTATTTGAAAGATTATTGAACAACCGACTGACCTGGTTCCTTGAGAAAAACTTCAAACTAATGGAGGAACAGGCAGGCTTTCGACGTTGTAGATCAACAGAAGACCAAATTACATTTATTGCTCAACACATCGAAGATGCATTCCAGGAAAAAAACGCACACTAATGCAGTCTGGTTGGATATGGAAAAGGCCTTCGACAAAGTGTGGAAAAATGGGTTGAAACAAAAGCTACATGAAAGTGGAATATCCCATCACATGCTTGGGTGGATCGTAAAATATCTTGAAAATCGATCTGCAAGAGTCAATATGCAGGGTTCAAGGAGCAGATCTGTCACAATGAAACATGGAGTTCCATAAGGCGGAGTTCTGTCAATTCTTTTCATAGTTTACTTTAACGACATAAAATCAACCCTTTGTAATGGAGTTCAAGCCGTTATGTATGCCGATGATCTGGCGCTACTGAGTTCAGAGGAGGACACTGAAAAAGCACAGACAAGGCTTCAAGAATCCCTCGGAACTCTAGAGACGTGGTCCAATAGTTGGTACATGCCTTTAAATGGGGCCAAAACCACACACACCATTTTCAGTCTCTCTACCAAACCCCAGAAAGTTTCACTTAGATATGACAGCCAGGCACTGAAACATGATGACTCACCGTCATATTTAGGAGTAACCTTTGACGCCAGACTCACATGGAGAAAACAGATAGAAAAGACACGGAGCAAGGGACTCAAGAGAACACAACTGATGAGGAAGTTAGCTGGAACAGACTGGGGGGGGGGGGGGGGGGGGGGGGGGGGGGGGGAAACTCAATGTCCTTAAGAGGACCTATACAGGCTATGTGAGGCCAACACTAGAATATAGAATAGCAGCTTGGGGCACAGCAGCTAAATCAAATTTTCAGAGAGTCTCAAAGATCCAAAACCATGCTCTCCGTATTATGACAGGGGCAATGCGCTCCCCGCCCATATCAGATATGGAAACAATTACTGGTCTCCGTGATCTGGAAGATAGGAGAGACACAAAGCTTCTCACCCAGCTATCCAAATACCACCATTCTAATGAACAATCCATGCACAGCCGACTGCAGAAGCCCCAGAAGGCAAGACTAAAGAGAACCTGTTTTATTAAGAACGCAAATGCCAAGATCGTTGTCCTTAAACTCCCTCCCATAATACCAAATGTTCCACTTAAACCTTACAACGACTGCCCCCTTGGCTTAGGGATAGCCTACCAACAGTCAGAACCACTGTAACAGGGATCTTCTCCAAATCATCAATGAGCAGCACTGATATGAAATCAACTACAGAAGGAGAGATCAATAGACTTTATCCACACCAGAGTTATATTCGAGTGTATACAGATGGTTCAGCCAAGAGAGCAGTAAAAGACGGAGGAGGAGGAATATACATAGAATGCCCAAATGGTTTAAAAATCAACAGGTTCATATTCCTCAAATTACAGAGCAGAGGCAGAAGCAGTTCTAGCGGCATGTTCTTTCCTGAATGGACAACAGCACAGCAAATATAGCAGAGTGGTCTTTCTGACTGATGCCATGTCAGTTCTACAAGCAATTGTTAACCCAAAAGAAACTCAGTTTGTAGACTTGACGCAACAGCTGATTTACTTAGGCTCTTCAGTAGAACAATCTGTACTGCAGTGGATTCCAGGTAACTGTGGCTTGGAGGGAAATGAAATAGCGGACAAATTGGCCAGAAGCGGCAGTGAAATGGTACAACCAAATAGCGACTTAACCCACCAAGAGATGAAAACATTAATACAATCTAGTATCCAAGAAAGGCGGCTGGATACACACAAAAGATTTTCTCCCCAAGACTCACTTCATCGCCTCTCTAGAGAGGGACAGTGTATCATATTCAGACTAAGGACTGTGCACAAAAGATTTCTTCAACATATGTTCAAAGTTTTCGGTGTAGGAAATACGGAGACGTGTCCCTGCAGCGTGGCACCCGGAAATGCTGAGCATGTGCTCCAACACTGTCAACTGTATGCTGACAACAGATACGCAATCTGGCTTGTTCCAACCACACTGAAGACAAAACTGTATGGTACACGAGAGGATATGGATTGAACGATAGCTTTCATAAAGGCTACCGGCCTCCTGATATAAGTTTTCTGACAGAAGGATCGAAGAAGAAGAAGAAGAAGAAGAAGAAGAAGAAGAAGAAGAAGAAGAAGAAGAAGAAGAAGAAGAAGAAGAAGAAGAAGAAGAAGAAGAAGAAGAAGAAGAAGAAAAGAAGAAGAAGAAGAAGAAGAAGAAGAAGAAGAAAAAAAAAAAAAAAGAAGAAGAAGAAGAAGAAGAAGAAGAAGAAGAAGAAGAAGAAGAAGAAGAAGAAGAAGAAGAAGAAGAAGAAGAAGAAGAAGAAGAAGAAGAAGAAGAAGAAGAAGAAGAAGAAGAAGAAGAAGATGAAAAAGAAGAAGAAGAAGAAGAAGAAGAAGAAGAAGAAGAAGAAGAAGAAGAAGAAGAAGAAGAAGAAGAAGAAGAAGAAGAAGAAGAAGAAGAAGAAGAAGACTTATAAGTTAGCCACACCCTAGACATCGAAATGTCTCCCTTCTAGCAAAATAGGTTAGGTTCGTTGGGTATCCTTTACAGGATGTTGCAGAACCAACCCCAACAACCCCTGGCTGTTGTGTGGTTTTTCTAGGCAATTTACGTCCAGTAATTTGCTATTGCTATCTGGATGGTCGGCTTTCTTGATACCACTGTCGAAACCAACACAAGGCACGTGGCCCACAGCTGGGATTTAACCCGGGTCCCGGCATTACAAAGCGTTCGCGTCGACTTAGCCACAGAGCCGACTTCTAGCAAAATAACAACATAATTAAAATCATATTCATCCCCACTTTTTGTTGTCAATACCAAAACTGCACAATGAGCAGATCACAAAAACAGAAAATAAACAATTCGTTGTCTTCTAAAGGTCACCAGCAATACAAGAAGGATCAGTGTCACAAATGCCAGCAGTAGAAAGACAGCTGGAACAAAACTTGCAGGATTACATTGAAAGACAGAGAATAAAATAGTTTGGCTTTGCAATTTAAGAGCAGCCAGGTCAAACTGTATATGAAATCTTATAGCAGATAACTGTTAGAAGATGCGGAGGCGGGCCAAGATAAATGATGGCGGATGGCTTGAGAGAGTGGCGTGGAAAAATATCATCAGTGGAATTAACCCAGGACACCAAAGACCAAGATCTGTGGAGATACATGAACGTCTTCGCCAGCCGGTAAAGCACTTAATGATGCTGATAATATAGCAGGCGAGAGGAAGACCAAAGAAAAAATAGATAGACTAAAATTTGCAAAACACAGACACACAGACCGCTGGAGAAATCAAGGAAAAATACAAGAAATCCAGTAACTGTGTGACTACAAAAGAGAGAAGGGTTATTATTTCTTCTGTGTGGCTTGCGAAAAAGGTAGTTGCGTATTCTTTACAGGACGTTTTAGAGCCAACCCCAGAATTTTTTTTTTTTTTTTCTTAGGCAAATATATATATCCAGTAGTTCTTCATTGCTTTCTGGACGGTCAGCTTACCACTGTCGAAACCAACGCAGGGCGCAAGTCCCGAAGCTGATCGAAATATGCAGCTCGGCATTACTAAGCGCAGTTCGCAACGCCTAAGCCACAGACTCCGTCATGTGACTTGCAAAGCCTTTTGAAATAGTCTTTAAAATGTTAGACATTTACAGCCTGACAAAAAACTATATATAGTGTAACTTTGAACGCTATTATGAGAGCATATGCATGTCCTACTTTGTGTTCGTAATTCTGCGGAATCATCTCTCATATAAAAATAATTGTTCTGGGAATATCGTTAGTCTGCTTTTAATTTATCGCTAATTAATTTTTGTTTAACATGATGCGCAGCTGACTCTGGTTTGTTATGTTGACTCCGTTGTCTGTTAGTGCTATATCTTTGTGTCTTTCTTCTTCTTTGTTCATTGGTGTAAGCTCCGGCAGAAATTTCTGGCTGTTAGTCCATATGAACTTTGGCCTGAATTTTGCGTGTACATCCGTTTTACTGGGTTACTTGTGTGAAATTGTTTTTTCCACTTGGGCAGATGCATTCTGATTTCGAAGAAAGCTTCTAATTAGTCGACTTCTACGACAGGCCTGTTGGGAAGGCAGGGGGTCTGTCCTTGTTTTCCCCACAATGGGGCCTTAAACCCAGACGGTGATAGTGTGTTTTGTGTGTTGGAATATCTTGGTTCGGGAAGATCAAGTATAACTATTCTACAAGACAGATGCGACCCTGGGTTAGGGCTTATGAATACATTTTCATAGTTTCATAATTATATTTTCGATTAGCTGCAGCTTAGATGTCACAATTGTTATGTTATCTCTTCGTTCTGAATGTAAACAAAGGAGACATACAATAGATTGCACAACTTATTGTTTGGCATATTTCGCTGTATCTCGTCAGGTGCATACTATAGTAAGAGGTACAACTAACGTTGTCCGGCCCAGGCACATCGTCATTAGCCATTCATTCATGCTTCCTGACTTCACACACGCGCGACTCTCTGTTACAGGTTTGTCAGGCTTCCCGACAGCCCTCCTTATGGGCTGTCAAAGCTGATAACTGAAGTAAATTTATGTCGTACTTGAAGTGCTAGAAGGCTAGAAAATACGCAATGTCGCCGGCTGGTCAGGACAGCGAGTAAAACACAACGCGTATCTGGTCGGTTACACAACACGCAATATATACATAACAGAACACAATTCCCCTCCCCCCCCCCTTTTCCCCCCACAACTAAGAAAGCTTGAATGAACCGTCAATCACGGTGTGCCTTGGCCGGACAACATTACTTATACCCAGTAATAATTTATTTAAATTAATTAAATCAAGACACACTGGTCCAGTTTTACAAAGCGTTTGTCTGGGGTGAAATGGAGTACTGAAGCATAGTTTATGCTTCAGCAGAAGAGTGCAACAAAAATAAGCTCAAAGGTTGGAGAAGGACATAAGAAAAGAATCTGCAGTCAAGTCGTCATGGTAATATCATGAACAGAAAAGCAAGAGACTGGCAGCAATCAAGATCTTTTGTGAATGCCTTATGTGTTTACTCTTTCGCTGATATGCACTCTGCAGTCAACGCTACCACTGTGCTAAGCAAGTTCTCCGCTGAACCTTTCCCCTGTGCCGAATACTTGTCGATCCTCGAAACACAAAAGATACCTCAGCGGTGCAGGCCATATTTTGTACACCCAAACATAGTTCCTATATAAATAGGTGGTGGCCGGAGTGCTGACCAGTCTATGTCGGTGCCAAGAAACTCCTTTACAGAAAGGAAACAATAGAAAATAGACGTAACTACCCACTTCACTAGGTATGGTGAAGAAAAAAAAATGTATCCTCTAATAAGGCTACTTTATATTTGTCTCCACCGCTACCGTTTATGTATCAGAAATTCCATGGTGGAGCGAACACAACATTTATAACAACTGGCATAATATGACCACCTCACCGATTGGTCTGTCTACACAAGTGGCTAGCACATTTACCCATATGACTCTCTGACTGGCACCTGACCTTGTCTACATACTTCTTCTTCTTCTTCTTCTTCTTCTTCTTCTTCTTCTTCTTCTTCTTCTTCTTCTTCTTCTTCTTCTTCTTCTTCTTCTTCTTCTTCTTCTTCTTCTTCATCTTCTTCTTCTTCTTCTTCTTCTTCTTCTTCTTCTTCTTCTTCTTCTTCTTCTTCTTCTTCTTCTTCTTCTTCTTCTTCTTCTTCTTCTTCTTCTTCTTCTTCCTTTTCTTCTTCGTTTTTACCTGAATGACTTGCGAGGTCAGGGCAGGAAGAGATTTCTGGAACGGGCCCTTCTGTTGACTTCGTATACTTTTCAGTGCCGGATCATTTCTACGGTCCATTGTCTGCGTGGTTGACCTCGGGATCTGTTACTGCTGTATCTGTATAACATTGCTCTCTGTGGTACCCAGTCTGCTGTCAATATTGTTACATGGCCAAACCATTGGATTTGTTGTCTACCTATAAAGTTTAGTATTGGCTCTGTGCCGACTCTCCTCCTGATATCATCCTTCATAGGTCAATCTTTCCTTGTTACACCTAGCATAGGACGTAAACATGTTTTTTCTGTCATGACTATTTTCCTACTGTCTTTTGAAGAAAGTGTCCATGTTTCACTTTCATAGTACAGCGTTGGTAAGAATATCACGTTGAACAGTATTCTTTTAGTGTTCATATTCACGCTATGTAGCATGGGAAACGCAGACAATAGATAGCAAGTGTGACTAGCAAGACCTGCTGGAATGTTTTCACAGCACAAAGCCTGTTCAGTTTTATAGAGTGTACGTGTTGCCGATGCATCATGATCTCCCCCCTGACCTGTTTTGTTTACTCCAAAGGAAAGGTAACACCAATACGCTTTACACAAGAATACGGCCTTATCAAACACTTCAATTCAAAATCACCAACAACTATTTCAATTTCTGTTATGTGTACGTCTTCTTGCCTTTTGTTAACACATTGCGAGATAAAACAGATATACTTTCTTACATATCAGATGTATCCTGACAGTGTAAGCCTCGCCGTTGCACCGCTGCCTGAATCATATTGCACTGATAAATAATTGTGATAAATCTGTCATGTTCAAGTGGCTTTTATGTCACTGATATAGCTACTACTTGCCTACATTCAGTCAACAGCCATTCGCTAGAAAATTGTGTCATTACCTTGCCCTCAGAATGGTCTTTTGGAATTTAGATATATTTGATTATAGTGATAAATGAAAATAGATCAAAATGGTTTGGCCATGTAACATGATTAGTAAGAGACAGGGCACCACAGAGAACAATGTTACATAGATACAGCGATAACAGAGCCACAGGTCGACCACGAAGAGGAAGGGCTGAGGAAAAATTGGAGAAACTGAAAAGTACTATTGTTGTGTGCTACATGAGTTAAAACTAGTCCGCACACTACCAGGTGTCTAGCAGGTACCCTTCCGCTTCCTCTCTTAGAAACAGAACTCGACGACGATGACACCGTCATACACTTTATTCAACAGGATACATGACACAAATGCAGAGACGTAGTTATTGATCACAGTTGACATTCGCACATAATTCATTTGTCCTCACTCGCTCTCTCTCTCTCTCAATTTGTAGCGACCTCTCCTTGACCACTACAGCTCCAAGGACTACAGCGTTCCATACTCTAGACGCGCCGTACAGCTGAACAGGGCGAATTCTCCCATTCACTGGACCTCGATATTATGTCAGCAGACAACGCGGCTGACTGGAGACGGACTTTCCTTGCCGTACTCCGAAAACACACAGCTGTCGTCAGCTTTTCGAAGGGCTCCGTTGGCCGACAGGACTTCTACCATGTCCCCTCTAGCACACAGCTCTCGTCGGCATCACCCCCCCCCCCCTGTTTTGTTTCACTAGTGGTCCTCCTACGTTTCACTACGTCGCCACCCAGAACAGGTACTACTGGAGCCTTCCGTCCCCTTGGTCTTACTTCGCCAACGGGACCATACCTTCGACCAGTACCGCAGCCTCAACGCTTACTCAGACCTTAATGCCTGATAGTAGTACGGTATTATTGTCTGTTATACTCGAGAGAGATATCACGGACCCTGACGTGGTCTATGACTCTTTCGCGCTCTCTCTCTCTCTCTCTCTCTCTCTCTCTCTCTCTCTCTCTCTCTCTCTCTCTCTTCTCTTCTCTCTTCTCTCTTCGACTCTGACTGCCCCTGACTGACTACTCAGCCCTCCAATTTATTCCCCTCAAATCCGTGTAGGTGGATGATGTTTTCACGAGAGGCACGCACATATGGGTGTTCTCGGGAATCATGTTCCTGTGGGTGTTCTCAAGACTCACGCTCATGTGGGTGTTCTCGAAGATCACGCTTATGTGGGTGGCTGATGTTACCTGAGAATCACGCTGTCACTTAATTCACACTTTCTCTGTTTATCTCGTTAGCCATGCTTTCAGCCCCCACACAGTAACCCACCTGTCCACTTTCTCGTGGCACTACAGAATTACTCTCATACCACTGTCCCTTTACACAATATCACACTTTACCCAAATCAGCGCGCAACAACTATATACAAAACGTTCTGAGATTTCTTTCCCTGGCGCTACGAGGCATTCCATGAGTCTAGTTGGGAAAACAGAAGAAGGTGTGAAATGAAGAAAAGAAACTATGACATGATAAATAATCCGAATATCAAGGAAGATTAGTAAACAGTATCTTGTCTCGAAAACTTAAATATTTTTGCCATATCAAGCGCCACGGCTGATTAGAAAAAAAAAATAGCAGAATACATAGTGCCAGAAAGAAGGGACTGCCTAGCACGAAGTTTGGCACTGGATATACGTAACACATTAGGTAGGAAAGACACGAGACGGGAAATCTGGCGAGAGACCGAGTTTCTTTCATGCAGGCTGTGATATGGGTGACGTTCTGTAAACGACCTGCTACATGATGATGATAAGTGATTAATAAGGACTATAGTAAGATTACTGCGGGCAGATCTTTAGGTACTCCTAACTCTTACGAGTTATATAAATCATATCCTGATATGTGAAAGGAAGTCATAGAGAGTTATCTGGTTAGTAAAATATCGCCTAGGAAAAGAACTGCGTGGATACATCAGGCGTCATTGTCATCTCGTAAGAAGGAGGCAACTCGAGTACATCGTGACGGTGAGAAACTAGAAAAGGAAATGGGGGAGGGGAGGGCAGAGAGGAAAGCTGAGAGAAAACAGCGAGAACATGCTAGACAGTTTGACATCATGGCATGGAAGATCATCTGCAGCATTAAAGAGATTAGCCGAGGTGAAGAATGGGTAAAGATACTGCAGGGTTGAGAAGAGCTGTTGGGGAGAGGAGGGTAGCGGTACCCTAGCACAAATGAAGGAGGGGAAGAAGGTCTCAGTCCCTCCCGACCAGTGGTGGTGAGGGGCTTTTGATGCCCAAGTCCCCCGGGCTCTGGCGGCACTATCCTTGTACAATAACAAGTTGTTCCAGAAAGCTGACGTTGCCTATACCTTTAACAAGTGCTTTGGCCCAGTTCACCGAAAGCGTATATACTGAGCCACCCAAACAGTACTTAACAACGTCAACATTTCTGAAGTTTACAACAGATAAAGGGCGTGAAAGTATCTATATAGATGGATGTTCTTAAAAATGTGTTAGTAATGAACATTTTTTTTTAAACTAAAATATTTCGGCCATTTAATGCGAATAAATCAAACAATGGCGGCAGCGAAAGAGTCATTATCATCATGTAGCAGGTCCTTTGCAAAACGTCGCTCTCCTCACAGTCTGCCTGAAAGAAACTCGGTCTCTCGCCAGTTCTCCTGCCTCATGTACTTTCATACTCAAGGAGTCACTTATATCCTGTGCCCGTCTTTGTGTCGGTCGGTCCCTGCCCCTTCTTCCTGGTACTATGCCTTCTGCTATAATTTTTTCCAATCCATTGTGGCGTTGGATATGACCAAAATATTACAGCTCCTGAGAAAGGATGCTGTTTATAAGCCAATCTTCCTTGATGTTCAAATCTTTTAAGATGTAGCGAAAGAGTACAACATAAAAAAATTCACATTTTTAGAGGCAGAGGCAGACCTAGACGAATCTGGCTTGAAGTAGTCGCTGACAGCCCAAGACTTGACAACATCACAACATACCAGGCGACATGAGCACCCTTTTGCGACCACTGTCCACGTTTTAATTAACAACCTACAGCTGTCGCCAGAACAAGCTGCACACACATGTCGTGACTGTCATTGTCTCGCACAACATGTTGAGAAAGGAAAGATATGCATGCTCCGTACAGAATAGCAAACATCAGTTCAGAGGTCTGGGGTAGTTAGCGTCCTTAGGGTATTATCTCCAGGGAATGTCTGTGCGTTGGAAAACGAAAACCAGATAGATCGGCTTGTTCTGTACCACTTAGTAGTAATATGATGCGAGACAAGCAAGATGTTGCAAGACAACTAGATCACCGCGGTCTGAAGAGAAATGTGCTATAAAAAAAAGGATCTGCCCAACATTAAACACTCAAAGGAGGGGCGAGACGGACATCAAATCAAACAGTTGCTGATACTATCGGAATCTGAACTCCGTGCTTGCTGCTATAGATAAAGACGGTAAGGAAAAGATTGAGGCGCGGGTTTATAAGAATGTCACGAGGGCTATGATGTCACTTCTTAATTCATAACTTACATCATCATCAAGTACCTTGTTAGCAAACAAATGAAGAGGAGTTTGGAGGCTACTTAGATGTGATTCTTGAGAAAAATGTTGCGAATATCTTGGACTGTCAGAATAAATAACAATAATTGCCTGGAAATGGGTAATGAAAGTAGGGCATTATGTGAAAAGCAGACAAACACAAGTCGTGTGATGAGAAAAGGAGCAATGGAAAATATCCTGACTACTGAAATGTTCACGGTAGAAGATGTAGAGAAAGACCAAGAGAAATGATAGTGGATGGCTTAAGACAGTGGCATGGAGGAATATCATCAGAACACTCAAGACCGAGATCTGGGGAGATGCATCAACACCTACGCCAGCTGGCAAGGTATTTTATGATGATGATGGTAACTCTGCCACAAATTGCGATCTTCAACAGCATGAATCAGTTCGTGTGCTGACACCCCTCCATGCCCTGACAAAAAACTGTCAAAGAATCGTCACGAGCTGTCTTCCTATCTTTGTCACATATCTTTCCAGTGGTCACATCATGTTCCAGTTTCCTTCTTCTAATAATATGACGACTGTCTCTTTCTGATGTTTGTGAAGTTGTTTCGGAGCACTAGCCTCTTTCAAAATATATGTCCAGTGAATTCTAAGGATTCTTCTGTAAATACACACCTCCAAGGCCTTAAGAAATTGTTTGGCGGTGTAATAACTGCCAAGGATTCACAACCGTATGTTAAATCGGACTATATTTGTATCAAGCATGCGAGAATTATTTTCCTAATCTCCAACGACATGGATTTAGGTTTCTGTCAATGCAGAGGTTCACATGCTTATATGTGAAAATTCACATGAAGTGGATGTACTGATCTACACTGATGGGTCTGTTGGACGAGGACAAAAAAGTTCATGGGCATATACTGCGTGTTCTGCAGGCAGTACTGTCTAATGAGACCAGTGGTACCTTCTATATGCCTACTAGCAGCATTACAATGGAAATGATGGTGGTAATACGAGCTTTCATGTGGCTAGCATCGCAGGACTGTTCTCATGTGTGTTTGCTGAGTGATTCCATGAGCATGATTCAGCGGGTCATCTTTGTACCAGGGCATGCGGGTGTTGTTGGCAATAAAAGAGCCGACAGATTATCCGACTCTGCCTTAGTTAAAAAGGGCAGGCGCATGGATCATGCCGACATTGTTAACGCCATTAGAGAGGTAGGATGTTCGGAGGATTTTGGTAGCAACACTTCTACATCTTTGCTAAGAGTTCAAGAACTGGAAATAAAGATCGTCACAGCCAGGCACGAGAAGCACACCGGACGCACGAGAAGTCTTGTCAACCAACATAAATCTGGGATTATCAACCGTGAGACGCTGATGTATATGTTGAAAAGGGAATTCGAGCACCTATGGACGTGTCCGGAGTGCCATGATGATAACCCAAATCATAACTTATAACTAACATGGTTTCATTGCATTAAATATTCGTTACTTTATAAAATGCAGTTTAAGCCTCTCTTTTTCTGTTCTTAATCTATGTGATACATCTTTCGTCTACATGTGCCTTAAACATAACTTAAAACCAAAATGTTAACACACCGTCGCAAGGACCTAGAAAGCTCTCAATAGATCTCTTTTTGAGCGAGTCTTTGATCTTCCTTCACCCATTCATCCCTGACTCCAGGCTGCCCGTGAATTTTCCCAAGCATACAGCTCATTGGCCACGATGAATTCCGTGGTCGGTCTGTCTGGTCTTACCTTGAGTTCAGTCTGGGTTACCTCGTACAGACGAGAAGGTTCAACACCATCATACTCTTTATCCCATGGCAAAACTGACATCTGACAGACGCCTAAAAAAGGAAGAAGCTCTAGCGACGACCTGCAAGAAACCCCAAGACACTAGCACTGGCGAACAGAAGGATGGCGTTCTGAAATCGAACTCACAACAGGAAAGCAGCTTAACCGTTTTGCTACGAAGAACCCTATATCAGTATGCAAAACTAAGTTATCATGTTACCTTGACTGTTTATCAGTATTTCATACACGTCTAGTGATAGCGATAAGGATACAATCTGCACTTGTTATTTAAAGCCTTTATACAACATACTTTAGGCCAGTGATTCCCAGACTGTGCGCCGAGGCGCCCAGCGGAGCCGCTGCCTCTTCACAAGGGTGCCTCGAAATATCGTAAAAGCTTCATAATTAATTTAACCAAAACACGAATAGTCATACTTTTACTTGGGTTAGGGCGCCGTGGAAAAATTGCAATTGAAAAAAAAAAAAAAAACGCCGCTACCGAGAAAAGTTTGGGAAACACTGCTCTAGGCATTACAATAGCAAAAGAAAAGATAACAATGTCCACTTCTTTACGCGAATTTGTTATATGGTAGCATTCTTCTTCTTTTCATTGACACCGAAAAGTTTCTGTTGTTCGTCCACTTCTGGGCTGTTCCGGAACTTGCGTTATGCGTGTACATCTGTTTTATAGATCTGGCTTCTTTGTATCAATCAATCAATCAGGTGCCGTCTCCACAATAAAGGTTGGCTGCAATGGATCTCCAACAAGACCTGTCTCTTGCCCTTGATGTACACTCACTCATTCTGCTGTTCGTCCATCTCTTGATGTTATCCTCCCACTTGTAACGCTGTCTGCCTTTTGCTCGCCTACCTTGAACCTTTCCCTCTAGGATGATCTTTACAGTACTGTTATGTCTTTTAATGTGGCCAAAATATTTCACTTGTCTCTTTTTTATTTCACCTAGCAACTCTCTTTTCCTTCCCAATTTCCTCAGTACCTCTGTATGTGATTGCTTTTGTTTCCATGGAATACGACCTAATCTTCTGTATATCCACATCTCCAAAGAATTGATACGATTTTCCAGTTTTTTGTTTATTGTCCATGTCTCTGTGTCATACAGTAAGTTCTTTGTATACAGAATTTAATTCCTTCAATTCTGCGTAGGCACCAGTTAATGAATTTTATGGGTAACTAAACTGCCTTAGTTGGCTTACAGTAGCTATAAGGAATTATCGCTCGCCGCTCTTTGTAACAACAGACATCACACTTAGCTCTATAACAGAAGTTTATCTTTTCCCCTCTTACTAGTGTAGTTGGCACCCCGTGTTGTAGTTTACAGTTAGGTTGCGATCTATGCGAATTTCTGCCCAAAACATAAGATCTCAGTAAACCCCTGACATTTGTCTAAGGGGGGGGGGGGGGGGGCTTGTTAATATGGCAGTCGGTCTAGTTATGCTGTTCTCCTGTTTTCTCACTGTGTGTCCTATCTAACGCCAGCGTCTTTTCCTCACCTTTTGTTCCACTTGAGCCTGCTTAGTTCTTTCCCAAAGCTCTACATTAGTTGTAGGTTTAAGATTAACCATGTGGATTCTTTTCGGGCTACACCCGCCGTCTCCTTCAGCAGTGGGGTGCATGTCTGAATGCCCAACAAAGTCTCTGCCCGAGAACCCCAAGTCAACGCTTTCTTGTTTGCAACTGTCTTGTTTGATCTTCTGATTGTCTGTCACGATGGCATAATTCAAAGGTTGGGAAGCCTAAAGATCTTAGGAACTGCATGCAAAATTCACAAATAATTACTGGCGTTCATAGAAAGAAAAAAAGTGCGAGGGTACTTCAATTATAATTCACCCCAAACGATTTTGTTAGCTGTATTTAATGTAGCTATATTTAGCACGGGTTAGGGTAAGGGTTTTAAAAACATACATTCATCATTATCAGGTGCCTTGCCAACTGGCGTGGGCGATCATGCCTCTCTACTGTCAAGAATATTCTCTCGTTGTCTTTCTCAGTCCCTCCTTCCACAGATCTTTCCAGTAGTCACAAAATGTCAAATTTTCCCTCTTCTCATAACATGGCCGAAAAATGATGACTGTCTCCTTCTGATGTCTTTGATAAGTTGTCTTCGGACTCCCGCCTCTTTCAAAACCTCTTAGTTGCTCTTTTTGGCTTTCCAAGGTATTTTAATCATTCTTCTGTAAAACCATATCTCTGAGGCCCCAAGAAATTGTTTGGCCTGCCTAACTATTGTCCAGGACTCACAGCCATATGCCAAAACTGGATGTATGTAGCAAGCAAGAATTCTTTTTCTCACCCTCAATGACAAAGATATGTTGCATAAGACGTTCTGCATTTTCTATAAATATATAAATCAATGTCTGTGTGTTTATTTATGAGCTATAGACTCGGAAACTACTGAACCCATTTAGCTGAAATTTTCAGGATATGTTTGTTTTGATACCGGATGTTTACCCATCATGGTTTGAAATTCAACCTGTCATTGTTAGAGATAGGTGACCACAGTTTTTTTTTTAAATCTTAGAAACTAATATTTCCATTTTTAGTGACATTTAATTATAGTAACGCCTTCTCTAATAAATAGAGTAGGCCGTGGTACAGCAAACACGACTATCTCTATATCTGTGCAGGCAATGATTGCCACAATAAACATATTAGACACGATTTCTTTTTTCTGTCTTTTTAAACAACCTTCGATGAGTTGAAGAGTATCCGATGGATTGGAAAGGGGGGGGGGGGGGGGTGAGAGGGGAAGGGCATCAAGGACTATCTCGACGTCTGCGCAGACAATGACTGCGACATTAACCGTGTTAGACACGTGCCATTTCTATTGTGCCGTTTCAATATTATATCTAAAACATCTGTCTATTAGAAAAAAATTGCCTGCGGTTTTGAGTTGTGTTATAATCTGGACACAGTAGTAGGAACACACCTCAAATAGTATTGTTCTTTTTTCGCTGCTCCGATTGAGTTGTTGCTTGGTCGAAGGGTTAGAACACTGGGCTCCTGTGCGGGAGACCAGGGTTCGAATCAGCAGCAGTTTTTTTTTTACCCGGGGGCAAAATTAAATTCTCACCTGCACTGATGTGGCGACAGCACTAGCCATGTGGCGCTTATTACTAAAAAAAAAAAAAAAATGGGAAACGTATGTGGGTAAACCAGTTGATAATTAAATTTGACCATTTCGCGTACTTATGATTTCCTTTTAAACTTTCCGATTGCATGGTTACGCTGAAATTTCATAGCTTTCCATTTATTTTCATTTAGATTTGATTATTTCATCTGCGTTGGAATTTTAATCTGCGCTGTTTACCATAGCGTTCATTTCCTAATTATGGTGTATTTCTCCTGTTTTCATTGCTTTTAAATTGTTTTTTTTTTTTTTTTTCTCTCAACTACTTCGATGAGGGAAAGAGTAGTCGGTGAATTGGGTGAGGGGTGGGGGCGCACTCTTTACTGAGAGAGCTTTAACTCACAGTAACTGCCTTTCCCACTCAAGATAGCAGCAGCAGTAGTAGTTGTGGTTGGGCGGTTACACCGTAGTGCTTTCATGCGAAGACCGCCGGTACGGTTATGGCGTTCTTCTGTCGTGGAGCGAAATTATACATCATAACATGACCAGTCCGTGGCGACAGCACTAGCCATGCGGCACTAAATCTTCTGGCTCACGACTCCCTGTCTACTTCTATGGTAAAACAGATAGCAGTGACATTATTTTAGCTATTGTGGTGGTGGTCGTGGTAGTAGTTGTACTAGTACTTAAAGGGTGATGTTGTAAATATTACACTAGCCCCATTTACTACTTATTACAATTCCTGCTCCCCGTTTTAGTCCGGATGGACAGGGATGTCAATGTCAGTTACCAAAAAAAACAAAAAACGCAAGGTGATGATTTTCAAATCCTTCGAAGAGGGAGAGAGCAGTCGGTGGATGAGTGGGTGGGGGGGGGGGGGGGGGGGGGGGGGGTTGTGACTGAAATTTGTTAACTTAAAGAGCTGAACATATAATTTTGAAGCTCTCATTAGTTAATTTGTTTAAATTTTATTAACGCTCCCTCCGCTATTCTAATTTTGTTACGACTTACTTTGTTATTTACAAGTACAGTAGTAGCTTTACTTCCGTCTCCTATAAAAATACAAACAGCTTTAGCATGTGATAACCAAATAACCATTTTTGTTACTGTGCTAATAACACCATTTAAACGACCACTAATATAAAGACACAATTGTATGGTGCGAAATCTAAAGTTGGAAAACCAGACTATCTCTATATCTGTGCAGAGAATGATTGCGACATTACCAATAATAGACATGTGCGATTTCTATTGTCTTTCTTTTTCAAAAACCTTTTAATGAGGGAGAGAGTGGTAGGTGGATTTGGTGGTGGTGGGGGGGGGGGGGGGGAATAAAAGACTATCTCTATATCTGAGCAGACAATGATTGCGACAATAACTATATTAGACACCTGCGATTTCTATTTTCTTTCTTTTCCATTTAGCCAAACTATGCCACAGCGGTGTATTATGGTGTATTTCTCCTGTTTTCATTGCTTTTAAATTGTTTTTTTTTTTCTCTCAACTACTTCGATGAGGGAAAGAGTAGTCGGTGAATTGGGTGAGGGGTGGGGGCGCACTCTTTACTGAGAGAGCTTTAACTCACAGTAACTGCCTTTCCCACTCAAGGTAGCAGCAGCAGTAGTAGTTGTGGTTGGGCGGTTACACCGTAGTGCTTTCATGCGAAGACCGCCGGTACGGTTATGGCGTTCTTCTGTCGTGGAGCGAAATTATACATCATAACATGACCAGTCCGTGGCGACAGCACTAGCCATGCGGCACTAAATCTTCTGGCTCACGACTCCCTGTCTACTTCTATGGTAAAACAGATAGCAGTGACATTATTTTAGCTATTGTGGTGGTGGTCGTGGTAGTAGTTGTACTAGTACTTAAAGGGTGATGTTGTAAATATTACACTAGCCCCATTTACTACTTATTACAATTTCCTGCTCCCCGTTTTAGTCCGGATGGACAGGGATGTCAATGTCAGTTACAAAACAAAAAAAAAAAAAAACAAAAAACGCAAGGTGATGATTTTCAAATCCTTCGAAGAGGGAGAGAGCAGTCGGTGGATGAGTGGGTGGGGGGGGGGGGGGGGGGTTGTGACTGAAATTGTTAACTTAAAGAGCTGAACATATAATTTTGAAGCTCTCATTAGTTAATTTGTTTAAATTTTACTAACGCTCCCTCCGCTATTCTAATTTTGTTACGACTTACTTTGTTATTTACAAGTACAGTAGTAGCTTTACTTCCGTCTCCTATAAAAATACAAACAGCTTTAGCATGTGATAACCAAATAACCATTTTTGTTACTGTGCTAATAACACCATTTAAACGACCACTAATATAAAGACACAATTGTATGGTGCGAAATCTAAAGTTGGAAAACCAGACTATCTCTATATCTGTGCAGAGAATGATTGCGACATTACCAATAATAGACATGTGCGATTTCTATTGTCTTTCTTTTTCAAAAACCTTTTAATGAGGGAGAGAGTGGTAGGTGGATTTGGTGGTGGTGGGGGGGGGGGGAATAAAAGACTATCTCTATATCTGAGCAGACAATGATTGCGACAATAACTATATTAGACACCTGCGATTTCTATTTTCTTTCTTTTCCATTTAGCCAAACTATGCCACAGCAACGCGTGGCCAGGTACAGCTAGTATTTTATAAAATGCAGTTTTTGTCTGTCCTATTATGTTTCTTATCTCAGTAATGCATCTTCCATCTGATGTTTTCCATGTGCCCAGATACTTAAATTTCTGTACTTGTTCCAAAATAACACCATTGACTTTCATTACGCATTTAGGAATAATTCTTTTCTTTGATATCTCCATTATGTAAAGAAAACCAAAATTAAAAAGAAAACACTTCGATATCATGTGATGTGTTTGGGCTAAAAGGGGGACTTTTGGATTTTATTTTTAGGGTGAACTAAAAAAGAAGTACACGAGGGACGGATAGGTTGACACACTAGACAATGATTTTTTTTAACTGATATTCATTGCTGTGTACGAAGTGTGTCGGTGGGGAAAGGGTGTGTGTGGGGGGGGGGGCATAGTTAATATTCCAGATAACTGTTTACACGATATGGATGTAACTTGGCAGCCAAATAGAATTACATTTCTTGCGCATGCGTGAGTAATAATGAAGTCTCTTTACCCATCAGTTCCCCTGTTAAACGTCGTTTTGATAGCATATGAAATGTGCAGTCGTCGCCTATTCACAAATTAACATGTAATTGGACTAAACAAACAATTAGCCAGCCAGCCGACGAAATAGGCAACTGATCGGCCAGCCAAAGAACTAATCAGCTAACTAGCCTGCCGACCAACAAACCATCTAACCATCCAGTCAAACAAACTGCCAACAAAAAGACCACAACGGTGACCTAATTTCACCTTCCCAGGTCTGTTCACATCAACCACGAAACTGGCCTTTTGTTGAACTTTCTTGACAATTTTTTGGAAGCTCATTTAATAACATATCTAGCAATGTCGGGGGGTATTATGATTTTTTTAGGGCTGAAATATTTTACATTTATATAAACTCCATTGCCTAAAAATCTACTGCTGCGTAAGTATATTATGTTTACCTATGTCTGGCCTGGTTTCTCGATTCACATCTATCCACGTGGAAAGTTAACATACAGAAGTTCAAGTGTTTTTTAAGGACATATAAAGGCGTTTTAGAGAATGAATTATATATAGCATGGGTTCCCAACTCATGTGATCTCCGGCAGTGGTTACTTATTAAAATGATTTGAAACGGGGGGGGGGGGGGGGGGGGGGGGGGGGGGGGGGGGGGGGGGGGGGGGGAAATCACCTCTCTTCCTGCGCGAAGAAAAATATATTTATCGATTACTTTCATTTACCCTGGGAGCTGCCGTCGTCTAGCGGCTAGACGCTCGGCTGAGGACCGCAAGGTAGTCGGTTAAGTTTCTGTTGAGGGATGGATTTTTTTTTCAAAAATGACCTTGGCTCCCTGGTCGAACCAGTCTTGAGTAGATAACCGGTACAATCCTGGGAAGTAGAGGCGACCGGCTAGATGCTGACCACATCACCCACCAAGTGCCGTTTAGTCTATCTAATATAGGTCTAGTTCTTTATATCCAATACACCTGAAAGGCGTAGAAAAGGGTCCTTTTGGACTTTTTTCATATATATATATATATATATATATATATATATATATATATATATATATGTGTGTGTGTGTGTGTGTGTGTGTGTGCGTGTGTGTGTGTGTGTGTGTGTGTGTGTGTGTGTGTGTAAAACGTATGGGGTCATGGGTCACTTTGCCTCTAAAAATGGGTAAGCGACTAGACAAAACAAAAAAGTGGGGAACCTCTGATTTATGGTCTACATTTTAAAACCACAGTAGGTATTTTTTGTTTTCTAGATTTGTGATCTTGACTTTTTTCTTTTCCGGCATTCTTGTCACATATCGGGTCGCAGACCGAGACACAACAGTAATCTGTCGACGTAAAATACGAGTGTAAAATTCTTTCTTCGCGTAATTGCTAGTGCTCTTGTCTGTCAAGACAGTGGTTGAGGTTTAGTTCCGATAAGTTGCAGAATTAATGGCTCCATCTACTTCTCTACTCCCAGAATGCCTAGGGTCATCAGGACAGAACGGACTCTTCTGTGGCTCCGTGTAAGATATTTTTAGTTGTCTCTGATATTTCTGCGGCCTATTTCTGCGTGGTCGACCTCTTCTGACTTATGTCAATCTTGTTGCATGGCCAAACCATTTGATATGTTGTCTACCTATAAAGTTCAGTATTTGTTCCGACCATTATGTTCAGTTGGGAGCCGCTGCCGCAACGGCTAAACCAGTGTTCTTCAAACAGTAGGTCACGGCCCAGGGGACCGCGGAAAAATCCAGATGGGCTGTCAAAATTGTTTTGCCCAATCATATAACGGGGTAGGGTATGTTGTTTTCCTCTTCCGTGTTTGCAGACTGTAGGGTTAAAACATCAAGGATGAAAATAAGAACCGTTTAAATTCTGGAAACTGATCAACTGTACAGATTTTCTAACCTTGGAGCAGCAGCAGATGTATTGGCTGAAAACAATTTCTGTGACGTCGAATTTAGCAAAATTTACTGCTTTAAACATTTGTTTCTGTTTCTGTGCTTGATAAGCTGGTCTGGTGGGTCGCGAAACAAGTTCCCCTGTTCTGGTGGGCGGTGGGGGTAAAATGGGTTGAGAAACACTGGGCTAGATGTTTGTCTGCGTATCCGATGGACGTCCGTTCAGGTCCTTATGGAGCATGCATTTTTTTTTTAAGACAATCTTGGCTCCCAAGTCGACCCAGCCTTAAATGAAAACAGGTAAAGTCATGGGAAGTAAGACTACTGGTGTGATGTTAACCAAATCAAACACCGAGTGCCGACTGATCTATAAAATATAAGTCTAGCCCCATATGCCCCATAAGCCTTTATGGAAAAATGTCCTTTACTTTTGTTACTTCCTCAGACGCAGCAGCCACTCCAAGGTATCTACACCGTTGTTTCCATGTGAAGGTGGGTTGAGTTCCCTATTCCGTCCACGAACGCGGCATAGAGATTCGTTGTTATCCACTAAACTAGTTCGTACAAAGGTAACGATATATGCTCTTCCCATGCTGTTTTTCCCCACATACATTCGTACATTGCTTGCCATTTGTTCCGTTCGTTCGTTAGCAGGCATTGCAATGTGTATAGATCCAGGTGAGAGAAGCCGACTGCGACTTCCGACTGCTTTCTGCCGACTCAGAGTGCATACTAAATGTTGCAGTTTCTGCAGTGTGCTCATGGAGATATTAATGCACGTGGGGTCGACATACTAAAAGGAGCCGACACCTTAAAATACAGGAGCTGGATCTCTCAGGTTCCTTATCAGTTTTCAGATTGGAGCCGCTGAAGTGGCGTACGCCTGGTATGTTTGTTGTTTGCTTTAGTATCCAGAAGCCATAAATTGTTAACCCTTAGACTCGGTATTATGGATATCGCAACCTTTCGGCACTGATTCCATTGTAAATACCGTAAATCTGGGAGAAAATGTGGCTTTATGCCCACCCCCGGTATTGAACCCGGACCACAAGGAGTTCGTCACCCGGTCTCCGCGCAATCCGGTTTAGCCAACTACGCTAGAGAGCCGGGCGTACGCCTGGTATAGCGCGCAATAGTGATAATTTTAATATGCTGAACAGCAAATAAATATGATAATAATTTTGCAATAATATGAAACGCATCAAAAATATTTAAATGAAAACATCTACATCAAATACATAGTTGGGCGGAAGACATTCTTTTCTTTGGGCAATTTCTGTAGATGGTTGTGCAGGGACGTTGCCGACCCCCCTGTTCATGGCGGTAGGGGAAGGGGGAAGGCAAAGGTGCCTGTACCCTTGTGTTCCGGCGCCGATGTTTTTTTTTTTTTTAATGGGTACTAGGCAAGTTTCTAAATTGTAAATGGTCTGAGAAGCAAATAAGAAAAAAGCCACGCTATTCTGGTGTGTAATTACTTAGGATATGCGAAGACGGCATATGACCGCACAAAAGATTTACAGTGACAACTACGGGACTATCTTTTCCCTTGATTCATTATTACAGTTATCAGTTGGCATTCTAGTGGTGATGGCAACCATGTTTCCCAGATATCCATAGTTATCCAGATGAAGGTGGAGAAGATGAAGTAGCAGCAGAAGCAAAAGGGGAAAGCGGTGGCGAGGCCCGATCAATTCATATATTTAAGTGTTAGCCGGTAACGATTATACTGGTGTTGAATCACGTTATCTAAAGGCAGAGGGCCGCCTCGAATGCTGGAAGTCCCGGGTTCAGGCCCCGGTGACAGTTGGCAATTTTTTTACATTGTCTTCTAGTAATTGCCCCTGGCCTCTGGGTAGAAAGATCGGAGGCCCGTGTGTATTGTTGCACACGTTAAAAAAATCCCTTGGCAGTTGTAAATCGAAAAGAGTAGCCTAACTGCGCGGCCTGGGCAAAATTTAGAGTAAAAAAATCTACCCAAAGTATTTTCAGAATCCTCGCCGGTGTTACGGAGTTCGTGCACTGCGCTGAGATTCTTCGGACCCAGGCTTGAGTCAGAAGTAGAGGGAAGACCTTATGGGTTACCCGTTTGTGCCTTTATGTTGATCCGTTGGCTAAATCTAAATCCAGATCTGGATAGTATCTGTTACATAAACAACGAGAGAACATCATACCGCTATCTGACCCTTTTTTAAAGGCAGCAAACACATGTCTACCTACCGTTCTTTCACTGCACCGAGTAAATATGCATAGAACATGCTTTGTCAGCCTTCCATGGGCTTACCCTTTTACCTTGTTTAACCATCCACTTGACCTGCCAGGCAATTTACCCCTTGCCTACCAACGGTTGTACATTAAAACCAAGGCCTAAACATTGAAATACGAACCATAAAATATTTGGTAACATGTTTATGTTATTCTGTCAACATATTTAAGTATTACTGTTAAAAATTAACAGAAGGAAACTGGATTCGACTTTTTTTTTCCAGCCAATGTTTGATCTGGTTAGACATAAAGTCAATGCACCTCCTAAATGTCGTGAAAGAAAAGTATACAAAAGCCGAGCAGTTTTACGACCAGTTGATGTATTTATGGCACTAGACTTGGGAATAATTTACTAAGCTCAGGGACAACCTCTTTCTGGTTAAAGAATTTGTTGTTTTTATTTGGTGTGGGTCAAAATGAACTATGTAACAGCGGGCAGAGATGGCTTCGTCATTTTGTAACATGTCGTGTTGCGTGGGAAATATTCGTCAAGAAACGATTTCCGTGTTTTTGTTTAATTCACACTAATTCGGTTTTCTGTTAGGATGCACCAATCTGTCGAATTTGCTCACTCTGTTAATAATTGTATGTACTTTCATCAGTTCTTTCAATTGTCGTAATCATAGATGTTAGCTAGTTGCGTTCCCTTTACAGGACGTTGCAGAACCAGCACTAGCATTTATTGGCTGTTGTGGTTTTTCTGGACAAAGTTTTCGTTCAGGAGTTTGCCATTGCCTACAGAACGATAGCTTTCGGTACCACTGTAGAAACTAGCGCAAAACAAATCATCCGCAGCTGGGATCGAACCCTGCACCCGTGCATTACGAAGCGCTTTTGCAACGCCTAAGTTGTTGTAACAGTGATGTATGTGTCTTTAATTGTATCAGTTCTTTCATTGTCGTAACCAGAGATGTAAAGGACCCATTTCCATGTTAGGCTCATATTTGTACTGGCCGATCTGCACTGGATGGGGGAATGGTCTTTGCTTCCCAGGACACTTCCTAGTACTCATTTTGAGGTTGGGCCGACCAGAGAACCCAGGAGCAGTGTGTTGATGTGATCACAGAAGACAGACCCAAATACTGTCCCGACCGGCCAGTAAATGGGCGACCCGGTGGCCGATATACAAAAACACATAAAAGTATTTATTAAAGGCAGTTTTTGTCAACAATAAGAATCAAACCCCAAAATTACCTAGAATTTTCAAAATTAAACCGACTAACCCCGAGCGGCAGCTAAAAACCCAAGATCTTTGAGAAAGCCCAATATTGGCATCCCTGTTACTGCATAGTACCCTGAGAATTTCCCCAACACTGACTTTATTAATAGGGTAAAGTGCGGGGCTACCAATACTGGGGTTTTTCCCCCCAGACCTGGGTTTTTAAATGACGCCTTGTGGAAAATCTTTTTTTTTTTTTTTAAATATATCCCTATATAAAAGTGGTAAATGTTTCGTTTCGTAACTATGAATTGTGTACATTTTTACAATCTGTGTATTGCTTGAGTTTTTGTTTAGATTTAACAAAAAGGGTAAAGGGTAAATGAAGGAAAATCGCTGTAGCTATGGAGTTTTGTGCGGACGACGACACAGGCAGTTTCTTATCAGCTGTCCGTACTGGTGGCAGAGCACTTACGGTTTATAACAGTGTGCAATTACGCTGGTTCACATCTCCTGACTTTGCCTTTACCTTTACCTTTGTCCCCTGAGAATTTTACCACTTAGGCAGAATTACTAGAGCGTGAATTGTCAGTAAGTTCTTCTGTAAGTGGGAATCCGGGACGTCGAGTAAACAAGAGTTGAGCATAGTTTTTACCCCGCAAAATGTCTTTACAATATGCAACCTGATTACATTTGCTCAATGTCAGTCTAAGGGAGCCTCCAAATACACACTGAGTAGAGTCAAACTGTGGAGGGTTTCTAACTGAGTAGAGTCAAACTGTGGAGGGTTTCTAACTAAGTAGAGTCAAACTGTGGAGGGTTTCTAACTGAGTAGAGTCAAACTGTGGAGGGTTTCTAACTGAGTAGAGTCAAACTGTGGAGGGTTTCTAACTGAGTAGAGTCAAACTGTGGAGGGTTTCTAACTGAGTAGAGTCAAACTGTGGAGGGTTTCTAACTGAGTAGAGTCAAACTGTGGAGGGTTTCTAACTGAGTAGAGTCAAACTGTGGAGGGTTTCTAACTGAGTAGAGTCAAACTGTGGAGGGTTTCTAACTGAGTAGAGTCAAACTGTGGAGGGTTTCTAACTGAGTAGAGTCAAACTGTGAAGGGTTTCTAACTGAGTAGAGTCAAACTGTGGAGGGTTTCTAACTGAGTAGAGTCAAACTGTGGAGGGTTTCTAACTGAGTAGAGTCAAACTGTGGAGGGTTTCTAACTGAGTAGAGTCAAACTGTGGAGGGTTTCTAACTGAGTAGAGTCAAACTGTGGAGGGTTTCTGAGTAGAGTCAAACTGTGGAGGGTTTCTGAGTAGAGTCAAACTGTGGAGGGTTTCTAACTGAGTAGAGTCAAACTGTGGAGGGTTTCTAAAAAAATCTATTACTTTTGATCGATGCTTGTTTCTCCTACTTAGGAGATGATTATGATGATGATGATGACGATGATGATAATTGGACTGATAAATAAATATAGTGATAATTTTGTTTCTTTTTCCTTGTCTTCCACTGTTTACCTCAGCGAGGTGTTGAAAAAAAAAGGGGGGGGGGGGGGGGGCTTATTCTTGGTAAATATTGTGACATGTTAATAAATGCTTATTTAAAAGATAATATATTTGCATGGTTAAAGGTCGAATTTTGGCCTTTTCAGAAAATTATTGGGTAGGGTAAAGGGGCGCTCAGCAGGTCGTCTTTAGTTACATAAGTTAATTAAGAAGGTCTTGGCTCAGCCCCCCTCCAATTTTTTTTTGGGGGGGGGGGGCGGGGGGCGAGCACACAAAAACCTTAGCATCCCCCCCCCCCCTCCCCACCGTCCGTCATTCATTTATTTGCCTAGAAAATGTTTAAGGTAGTGAGGATGGTGTGCTCTGAGGGGAGGAGTGCGGCCTATTTTTTTTCTTATTTCGGGGAAGGGGTGGCTGAAAAGGTTATAGTCTTTCCCTCTCGCTCCACCCCCTCCCCCTCCCCATCCCGTCCGCAAATTTTTTGTCTAGGTGGTAGGGAGGGGGTGGCTGGAGAAGAGGGCCCCTATCCCCACCCCATCCCACCTTCTCTAGCCGCGAGCCAGGTCGCAGATCCCCTTTTGTTTGGGCGCCCCTGTTCCTGATGTTTAGTACAGAAAGGATGTGTCCACGTACAGGAACGCACCTTAACAACCACGTCCCTTCCGTGACAATTATTTCACCTCTGTGCGTATTTACACGACACAATCAAAATTACCTGTTGAATTCCACTCGCTGTGAGGGAAGGGTTCCTCTTCCAGTTACATAGTCAACGAGTCCTTGGCTGACCCAAGTGAATTATCATAAACAATTATGATATCTTGTTTGATTATCTCAGTGAAAAAGATAGTGCGATAAACTAATGTATTATCTTTCGCTGCGGGTTTTACTTTGACACACCACGAGTGCGATTATATAGACGTGCTTTCACATACTGTTGTGCTTTCACCGAAGGACCTGCACTGGGAAAGTTAACCGTTGGGGTTTCAGAGTTATCTGGGCCGTGTTGGAATAGGTGGAGTATTCAGACTGTGTTGTGGTAAAGAAGTTTTATTGAATATATCTTAAAGACCTATCGAAGGCACCCATATTTAGGCCCATAGGTTTGATTTATGGTCTCTTCAGAAGGCTAACTGTTTTTTTCATTTGGCGAGTTCAGGTGAGTGTAATCTTAAAGTTGTTGCTTGTTTTATGTATTTATAAATACTCGTAGAAAATGTCAATATTTATATTGCAATTATCTACTCTGTACTGCTAGGCGGGGCAGGTTAACAGATAATCGGTATCCGAGCTGGGGCACGATAGGTTGCCTTTTATACTGGGATGTTATGAAACCTCAAGATATCATCGACTTCTTTAATTCATATTGTTCTTGGTAGTTTGGTGGTCCGTTATGTTACAGGCATCACTGGATTCATTCTCATTAAATATCCAAACTAATTCAGTATTTGTGTATTTATTATGTTTTTATTGGTGGGGGTGGGGGAAGGGGGCGTAGCTTTTTATATTGGGTGGCTACGTGGTCTCGAGGCACGGTGTCCACCTCGAGTGCTAGAGGTTCCGGGTTCAATCCCCGGTAAGCGCTGAAATTTTTTCATGTGGACATGGGTTAGTTGCGTATCCTTTACAGGACGTTACAGAACCAACCCCAACAGCCCCTGGCTGATGTGTGGTTTTTTAAGGCAAATTTACGTCCACTATTTTGCCATTGCTTGCTAGACGGTCGGCTTTCTTGATACCACTGTCGAAACCAACACAAGGCGCATGGCCCGTAGTTGGGATCGAACCCAGCATCCCGGCATTTCGAAGCGTTTGCATCGACATAGCCACAAAGCCGACATTTCCCCAGGTTTCTGGGTAGTGAGCTCGGACGCCCATTTGCATTGTTAAGCGTGTAAAAAAATCACTTGGCCGTTGGAAATCAAAAAGAGTAGTCTAACGGCGCTGCCTAGGCAAAGTTTGGAGATTTAAAAAATCTACCCAAAGTATTTCAGGACCCTCTCCTATGCTACCCAGCAAGTGCACTGTGCTGAACTTCTTAGGACTCAGACTTGATTTAAAAGAAGAACGGCGAACTTATGGGTTACTACCCGTGTGCCATGATATTGATCTGTTGTTCAAACCTCGAAACATTATGTTGAATTATTGGAGCTGTTTTAATAGCTATTGTGTCTTGTCAGACACTCACATTGCTGCTTGTGATTAACAACGTTCTAGGGCGGTGTAAGAAAATGAAGGCGCGATGCCACGAAAAAAGAGGAACCCAGTCTCCTTATCATTTTTTTTATTAGAAGAGGCCAAAGAGGAGTAGGAACTGTTGATATTAGCAAACGTAATAAAAATAATTATTGCGTGTTGAAAAGCAAACACATATTATGAATTTGAAATAATCTAAAGTTAAAGTCGAGAGGGAAGATTTCATTGCACCGTGTTTTTATCTCATGCAGCTGTCTCTCTCCGCAGAAGAGCTATGGGCTTTATACAAAACACAATTCCGTAGCTCCGGCGACGATTCACATGGGCCTCCCTTAGACTTTTGAACCGAACGGCACAGCCGTGAAACGAACCTGCGACCTTCACAGCGCGAGGCAAACGACTTGACAACTTGGCCACGGAGAGACCCGGCAAAGCCATTTGAAATAATGTGAAATGTGTAGCTTTTTCTTCTTCTTCTTCTGCCTTTCTAGCTTCCAATAGGGCATAGGCCCTAAATCAGCTTAGGTCATTCTATCCTTCGCTATCTCATGCAGCTCTTCCCTGCTCTCCGCATCTTTTCAACTTTACTCTCTAGCTCCCTTCTGCACGTAAAATTGTAATGGGTCTTCCTTTATCTTCCTCCCCATAACCCTACAATTATGGGATGATGGCTTTCCTTACACTCCCATCCCCCAACACAAATTTTTTAGTGGGGGAGGGGTACTGGTGTTGGCTTAAGCTGCCTGAACCCCCATGGTATCTTCAGCCTGATGGTTAAGGGCCCCATTCTTGGCGCAGTCGTCATGGACGGTGTAGGTTACGATTTTGTTTTTGCCCGCGACATGAAAAAAAAAATTACCCATCACTTTGTCGAGAATTCGATCCTGGGTTTTGCCCGCGAGAGTGCAGCAGAAAGTTTAGTTGTTCGCCCACTCCTAGACTTTGGTCTTGATCCAGAACTGGAGTTTTCCGTGCGCCCTCATTTTCCAGATCTGGCTTATTCTGTATGCCGACGTGTAGTTTCTTGCCTCATCGGCAGATGCACTCCGACTTTGAAAGGAAGCACCCTTAATTTGATACCCCCTAAGACATGCTTTGTGGACGGGGAGAGGAAGGGGGGGGGGCAGTGAATTTGTTTTGTGGTTTTCAAAATGGAGCCCTGGAACCTATACTAGGAGCACACTATCTCAGGAAATAAGAAATATGGAAGCAAAGAGAATAACAAACGAAAAAAGGTAAGTAAAAAGACATCAAACAACACACATAAAGAAATGTACTTAAAGGTTTAAGACAAAGCTACTCAACTAAGTTTGCTCAGGGACCAACATTTTGAGATTCGATTTTATTTCTATAATAAACAGACGGACAATGTATTGATAGGCACTCATAGAAAGAAGTAGAAAGAAGAACACACTTTTTCTGCTTTTTTTCTCAATAGATTGTCTGTGTGTTTATTATATAGTATTTCTATGGCCTTAAGTTTCTTTCTCTATTTTTATTTATGTAAAATTAAAAATTGTCATGGGCTAAAGGTCTGGGTATCAACATAGAAAGACCGTTTATAAATTCTGTCGGTATTCCAAAGTTGTGTATTTCAAGCTGTACGATAGACATGGCCAATAAAACTACTTTATTTGGGGGTGCCTAGCTGACCATGTTCTTAGTGCGCTTGTTTCCATAGCGAGGCGCACACGTCGTCTGGAGGTGACAGGTTCTATTCCCGGCACGTTAACTGTAGATTTCGATTGTTATGTTGTCTAGTGGGTTTTTCTATCTTTCTACTTCTTTCTACGAGTGTCGATCAATACATTTTCTACTACTGTATTAATATAATACAGTACAATTGGCGATGATCGGTGGGTTCGATTTTAGTTAAGCGATGGCGATTGTTTTCTGTCGGGGGCAACATAAAAACCCTAGCTTGCACAGTTTGCTGCCACTGTGATATAAATGTTCTTTTAAATCGTTACTGAATTATCTTTTCCATTATGGGACAAAATATTTGTGTTATTTTAAAGCCTCACCGGGCTGTCACCGGGGGCCCTAATACAACTTAACAGTTTACTGGTGTTTGTGAGACCTGCGCCTGTGGGATTCTCACTCGATGCGGACCTGATGTGATTGAAAGTCCTTACTCACCGACACTCACACCCCTTCCCACGTCTGTCGTACACTGCTCTAAAATTTGTAACAATTAGCATCAAAAACCATCTTAGACAGTAAGACATTTAAAAAAAAAACTATGTAGGTGACAGAGAAAAAAAGGGTGGGGGGGGGGGTGTAACAAAAAAAAAAAGGGGGGGGGGCACAGTGCAATTCCTCAAAATATTCCCACATAAATTAGGTCCCCGAGTTACTGTTTCTATCAGCACAATCTTTGTGTCACATTATACTTTATAAAAAGCACCCAGTGCATTCGGATATCTGCTGTGTGACACTCTCCGTTTATCGGCACAACTATACGTGTATGATTGTTTATGGCTTGAATTTCAAAATATGCAGTCAGCCATAGACTTGTATATAGTTAGGATTGTATATCTATAACCTAACCAGAGGACCGGAACGTGGGAGATTTGGCACAAGCACCCCCTCCCCTTTCCTCCGAACCAATGTCAAGGCATGCCTTTCCCCTGCTAGAAAAAGTGCAGAGGGCTAGCCCCACCCCGCCCCCACCCAGCGCCCACTTTTTCCAAACCTCTCCTCCCCTCCATGTATAGACGATATGTCTATAGATGAGTATTTGTACGTCAAATTGCTTCAAACGTATTATTTACTTGCCGTTCAGTACATAATTATTATAATAATCCCCGTGTGGGTTACGGCGCCCCATTTTTAGACGGTCGGGATAAGAAACCCACTGCGGTGCCACCCCGTTCTCCCAACAAGTATGTCGTAAAAGTCTACTAATTGGGGGTTTTGTCTTCAAAGTCGGGTTGCTTCTAAAACAAAAAACTTATATTCTGGGGTGGGAGGGGGGGGGGGGGGGGGAGAGCAAAGTCCAGAAATGAATTAACAAATATTTTAGAGTTTATAGCAGGTGAACGCTAAGAAGAAGAAGAAGAGGATGATGATGATGACTTTATTGTTAACCCCTGGCTTAAACAATGCTGAAGTCCCTTGAGCCCCTACAACAGTGATTCCAAAACTTTGCGCTGCGCCCCCCCCCCTCCCTCGGATGCCGCGACCTCTTCACAGGGGCGCCGCAAAATATTGTAAAAGCTTCATAATTAATTTAACCAAGACACTAATAGTCATACTTTTACCTAGGCTAGGGCGCTGGGGGAATTTTCTTTGAAAAAAGGCGCCACGACCAAAACAAGTTTGGGAAACACTGCTCTACAAAATAAGATAGCCCCCCCCCCCCCCCCCCCCCCCCCCCCCCCCCCCCCTCCTCCGCCAACCCCTACCTGGATGATTTGTCCGTGATCGGGCGCCTATCTAACACCGATATACTTGTTCAGATACGATATCAATAAAACCAAATTGTGTTAGCATTCCGTCACGATTACTTTCAAAAGAGGTCTTTCTGGAACGCGTCTAATGGATTACCAATTGTATGTTAAAAGTCACGGTGGCCTGGGAAACAAAAACAAACAAAAACAGCGATGGGTGTAGTTTCTGGAAAACTAGGCCGATGCCAACCTCCGTGAAGATACATTGACTATGAAAGCACGTAGGGTTGGAGAGTTGTCAAGAAGAAAAAAAAAGACTTTCATGCGCGCCATGTCGAGAGCGAGGTATTGAAAAGCACCTACTGATAATGACCTTAAGGGATTAATAATTTCAGCAGCAAACAATGCCTCGTGCGCGCTTCTTGGTCATCTATTCTTGCTCTCTTCTATTAGAGAGATTTGTTCATAACTGACTTAATTCATTTTAAAACTCCTGTTCCAAGCAGTTTTAAAAGTCTGTTGTTTAACACCAGTGTAGTTAGTTAGTTGCGTATCCCTTACAGGACGTTGCAGAACCGACTCAAATTATTATTATTATTTTTTTTTTTTTTTTTGCTGTTGTTTTTTTTTTTTTTCTAGGCATATTTTACGTTCAGTAGTTTGTCATTGCTCACTGCACGGTCAGCTCTCGGTAGCACTGTTGAAACAAACGTAATATTAGCTGACCGCAGCTGGGATCAAACCAGGCACCCAGGCATTACAGAGCGCCTAAACTATAAACGCCGACACGAGAGTAGTACATAAGTTAAAACAATCTCCCGCATTTGTATGGCATGGCTGCTCTAAACCATTAGCTAAACCACCCTCACTAAAGAAATAGAGGGAGAAAAAAACGACTTCCACCTCCCCAGCGAAAGGTGAAGGCCACTAGGGGCTCCGATGGTTTAAGGTCAGTTGCGTCTGGGTCGAGGTTCGAGTCAGGGGCGGCTTAGTCGAGGTCTTGTGGGGCTTGTGATGGGGCCTTATTGAGACTCACTTTGTTGCTTTCTTAGATCCTCTATAAACATAGCAGACATCTCGTGGTGGGCACTCTGGGTGGCTCTCAGCCAAGTTGTATCATTTTTTATAGTGTCTGCGTTTAACCAACTCCATGTTTTCATATGTATGACATATACGTCTTGTTATAAACAGTTATACATTCAATTGAACAAACAGATAATTACACACTCAGACAATATAAAACAGTTAGATAATTGAATAGTTAGATATATAGTTGAACTAACAGTTAGATAACAGAACAAACAAATAGTGAGCTGAACAGACAGTTGTCTACTTGAACAGTTAGACAACAAAACAGTCAGAGAACAAAGCAGTTAGATATACAAAAATGAACAACAAGTCGATGTATAAGATATATATAACTTTTATTAAGAACGGTTGGGGAAGGAGATCACCGGCCGGCAGGTTTGTAAATATTAAAAACTGGTAAATTTGTAAAAATTGCAGATATTTCAACTGAACAGCAATAGGGTTTGTTCATTTTCAATTTTGACTTTCATTCCTTTGCTGGTGAGTAGTACATAGTACTAATCGGCAAGCGAACGGAAATCAACATTTTGAGAGCACGCATCTTCCCTGTAGCGACACACAGATGTGAGTCGTGGACTATCTCGCAGTTTTTGAAGAAGAAAAAACTAGTGACCTTTGAGCTGCAATGTTATAGACAGATTCTAGGAATACCACGGACAGTGAAGAAAAGAACCCTTAAAGGTCTACTCATCAGAGTAGATTGGCTGGTAAACAGTATCTTGTCTTGGAGACTGAAATCATTTCAAGCGCCACGTCGGATTATAAAAAATAAAAGCAGAGGGACAGGGCCGATCAGCGCCAATGTTAAAAGTTATGAGAGGATCGACTTCATTGCAGCGGGTTTGATCTAATTTGGCCCTGTCTCTCTTCATGGAATGGCTAGCTCCTGCCGAGAGCCTCACAAAAGGCTTGAACTCTGTAGCCGCAGGGATGATCTTCAGGGATGTCCGTAAAAA
Source organism: Candidula unifasciata (assembly GCA_905116865.2). Classification (NCBI taxonomy): domain Eukaryota; kingdom Metazoa; phylum Mollusca; class Gastropoda; order Stylommatophora; family Geomitridae; genus Candidula; species Candidula unifasciata. Next base: position 334,612 of record CAJHNH020005879.1, on the reverse strand, counting down.
TTGCACTCGTAAACCAAACGCAGCCGTGGTAAAGCGACCACACGTGTTTGCATACACACACACATGTGTACACACATATATACACACATGTATATATACACACATGTATATATACACACACGTGTGCACACTCACGTCTCCCTACTAAGATGATGAGTTTGTAAAGGGGTAGAAAATATTAGGCAAGAGAAAAAGTTGGCAAGAATGAACAAACAGTTTATGTTAGCTTTACAAAACCGATATGACGTTCAACCACACCAGGACATCACACCGAACGACAACCACCCGGTGGCACAACGTGCCTCAAAACGGCGAGAATTACCCGGGGACGGGTCCTATAAACCCAAATCAACCAACAGGTTGGGTTATACTAGAGCCCACGACAACATTAGGTAAATTCTACCCAACCAGGACATCACAAACATCCGTTGACACAAAGTGCCACCATGCGGATGAGAATCACCATTGAAGAGGTCCCAGAAACCGCGTTCAACCGTCAGGCTATATTCCGCCCCCGGCAAAAGTCGGGGTGGGGCTTCACAATAACGACAAATTTCACCCCACAAAGGAACGACCCGTAGTTTTTTCCATAACAGCCAGGGTGGGTCTTTAAAACAACAAAACAATTGCTAACTCTAGTAAGACTTTCTGAGCGGTTTCTGAGACCTCTCCATTGTGATCCTCACCCACATGGTGGCACATTGTGTCATCGGGTGTTTATCGCTTGTGTGATGTCCTGGTGGGGTAGAAAGTCAATCAGTCAGTCAAGGTCACGGGTGGTGAGCATACTTTGGGATCTCTTTTCCAGGCCATGCCGGCGTAGTGGGTAATGAACAGGCAGACAGATTGGCTGGATCCGCACCACTGGGTGGTGACTTGATATATGACAAGGCAGATGTGGTCAAGGCCATTTAGGAAAGGCAAAGGAATCATTAGAGAAAGAAGATTATTATGGCCTGGAGAGAATGAGGCACCTGGGTGTAACCAGACAGTCTGGCCATTTCACTACATTCAGAGGAAAGACAAGACGGACTTTTAACCAGACTGTGACCGGTACCATCAATATGGAACTCTGCGCTGGCTGCTGAAGATGAAGACGGAGCATGCCGTCGTAGTATAGCGACTAGACGTTCGCCTGCAGATCCAAAGGTCGAGGTTTCAAATACGAATAAAGCCGGACTTTTTTTTTAAAGGACCTTGACTCCCAGATCAACCCAGCCTTAAATGGGTACCAAGTAAAGTGCTGAGATGTAAAGGCATGAAGATACGAAAAAGATCTTTTAACTCAACAATGTCAATAGCCCTGCAAGTGAAAAGCTGTAACCATAGCATAAACGTCATTTCGTTGCTAACTCACCCCCTTGGATGCAATTTTTCGTTAAATGAAGCCCCCACCCTGGCTTTTGCCTGGGGTACTGAATATAGCTGGGCCACAATTGTGGCCATAATGGCTGAAAGTGTTTCTGGGACCTCTCCACGGGTGATCCTCATCCCCATGGTGGCACTTGGTGTCACCGAGTGTTGATCGCTTGTGTGATGTCCTGATGTGGTACAACTACCTACCTACCTACCTACCTACCTACCTACCTACCTACCTACCTACCTACCTACCTACCTACTACCTACCGAAACATCGTTACTCTAAATCGTCCCCATTAGGATGCAATTTTTCGTTATTTGAAACCCTACCCTGGCTCTTGCCTGGGAACCTGAATATAACCGGGCCTGAAATACGGCCTAATGCCTGAACAGAGATTCTTGGGACCTCTCCACTGGTGATCCTCATCTGCGTGGTGGCGCTTTTTGTCACCGGGTGTTTCTTACTTGTGTAATGTCCTGGTGGGGTACAATTACCTACCTACCTACCGAAACGTCGTCAACGAAAAGAAGTTTTTCAAGATGGGAAAGTAGCTCCCTCGAGGAAGAAGTTTCTTAAAACGAGGAGGTAGCTCCCTCCAGAGAAAAGTTTCTCTAGGAGGGGAAGTAACTCACTCAAGATAACAGTTTCTCCAGGAGGAGAAGTAGCTACCTCGAGGGAAATGTTTCTCTAGGAGAAGAAGTAACTACCTCGAGGTAAAAAGTTTCTCTAGAAGGGGAAGTAACTCCCTCGAGGTAAAACGTTTTCTAGGAGGGAAAGTAACTCCCTCGAGGGAAAAGTTTCTCTAGGAGGGGAAGTAGCTCCCTCGAGGGAAAAGTTTCTCTAGGAGGGGAAGTAGCTCCCTCGAGGGAAAAGTTTCTCTAGGAGGGGAAGTAGCTCCCTCAAGGGAAAAGTTTCTCTAGGAGTGGAAGTAGCTCCCTCGAGGGAAAAGTTTCTCTAGGAGGGGAAGTAGCTCCCTCGAAGTAAAAAGTTTCTCTAGGAGGGGAAGTAGCTCCCTCGAGGAGGGAAAAGTTTGTCCAGTAGGGGAAGTAGCCCCGTCAAGCGCAATCCCTTATGTTCTGAAAAAGTTAACGAGCGCGGATGCCCTTGAAGGGTCACACCCGTTACATGGAAATATCAATCGTTCATTCTCTGATCTTCTTCTTCTTCTTCTTCTCTTCCACCTTGTACCTCATAGAAGTGTCGGGGGGAGATGTAACGTTCGTTGATGAGCTCTGTCTAGAGCACTATTAAGACTGATGTTCATTTATGTAAGGCTGTTCTTAATGCCATCATTCCATGTTTTCCGAGGTCTTCCACTCGAAAGGCGTTGTAACGTTTTAGTGTGGCTTCTTCTTCTCTTCCACCTTGTACCTCATAGAAGTGTCGGGGGGAGATGTAACGTTCGTTGATGAGCTCTGTCTAGAGCACTATTAAGACTGATGTTCATTTATGTAAGGCTGTTCTTAATGCCATCATTCCATGTTTTCCGAGGTCTTCCACTCGAAAGGCGTTGTAACGTTTTAGTGTGGCTTGTGTGGCAGATAGTACCAGGGCATTCTTGTTAGGTTTGTTGTTGTTCTTTGAAGACCAGTAAGACTGGCTTTATTCCTAGCATTCGTTTCTCTGGTCACTGGACCACACCCAAAAAAAAAAAAAAGCTGCGCTCTACCTTTTCTGTATTGTAATGTGTTTTATCTTTTAAGTCCAAGGCGAGTTCGACGTCTTATTTTTGAACCCTGAAACACATGAAACGTCTCAGGTAATGATTGAGATAAATAATACAAGATGTGGCAGTTCTCTCCCCCCCCCCCCCTTTCCCCCCAAAAAAATCTTGATTTGCATAACCATACAATACACTAACAAATGGCATCATGTGTAATAATTCATACACACAATCCTACTATGCAACACATGCAAACGCTATAGTAATCAAACACATTAGCCATTACTAAAACAAAATGTTAAAAAGACAAGAAAAAAATCCCTAAAATCTTTGAATTCAGTTATCATTGTTTGTTTCATTAAGATTTTAATGTTGATGCATGTATGATTAGTTTAAATGTGAACCTTGTGTGAATTTGCAGAAGCAAACACGATACTTACAAACGGCATTGCTTGTAAACAGACATACAAATATATTCTACAATGCAACAAGGCTAACTTTATACTGCACACATGTGTGTTGGGGAGGGGGGGGAGGGGGGACAACCTCCTTTTAAAAAATATATAAAAAAATAAGAGGAAGAAAGGCTGCACTTAGATGACAAATTTCCCTCTCCGCCTTTTATCTTTCGGCGACACAGTAGACAGTCCAAATGGCTGATATAGAAAGAGTCTTTGTTAGTTCAATTGTTTTTTTTTTTTTTTCCAAGTTGGAGCCTTTGGTCCAATAAGGAATTTTTTTTTTTTTAAAGAGGCTATTTATCATCGAAAGTGATTTAACATTACAGTACGAACATTAAAAATAAAGCCCTGGTGATGGTGTAGTAACAGTAGCAACAGTAGTAGCAGCAACAGTAGTAGCAGCAACAGTAGTAGCAACAGCAGTAGTGGTAGTGGTGGTGGACAGGCATACACCCGCAATATTTATACATAAGGCACTTGACCAGACTGAAAGCAAACTGACCACCAGCCATTTTCTGAATATCAATACAAACTGTTGTGAGCACAGACGAAAGGTACTCCACGCGAAATACACAGCTCCCAGTGTTGGACCTAGCACTTAATTCAGTAGCACAATAGTGAAACTGTGGACTCCAGTCTTAAAGTGGAAATGCATTAGAAAACCAAGACCAGTACCCCAAAAATACTTCAAGATTCAACAGACTGCCTGCCGGTTTGCCATACTGGACTGGAAGCTATGAATAAATGGGAAAAGTGAATGGCACCCTTGGTATGCAGATGAAGACGAAGAATGACAAGCTTGGCTAGAGTATAGAATAATGTCAAAATTTTAATTATGTTACTTTTTTTTTAAAGGAAAATAACTGTACTGATAAAAAAATATATATTTTATTACATTTAAATTAGTTTACCTCCTGCTTTTTTTTTTATGTTGAACCTTTTCTAATGTAAGGTCATACAGGTGTGAGCACATCCACGGGGACGGTTGGTTGCAATGACTTTCTATCTCTTCCAGTCTTGGCCATACACTCAGCCTGCTGCTCACCCATCTCTTTAGGTTATTCTACCACCTCCTATATCTCTTATCTCTTGCTCTCTTGCCTTAAACATTTCCCTCCCAGTTTGGTTTTTATGTAACATAGTGAGCATCGTAGTATAAATGCTTAAGAAAAAAAAAAAGGTTCTTTTGAGCTGAAATGCTTTAGAAAGATTCTCAGAATAGCATGGACAAGGAAAAGAAGAAATACTTACTTTACTTTACTTTTTCCTTCCACGTATGCCGCTAAGCGTTGTGGGGAGATGCAAGTTCCTGTCATAAGCAAGGCGGGCAGCATCTGATGTTCTGAGGCCATGCTTTTGGCAGGTTTCGGAGACCCCGTCAATCCACAATTTCCTTGGTCTTCCTCTTGCCTTATATCCTGAGCTTCTTTGGTTGAAAATTTGTGATGTTATTTGATCATTTTTCATCCTGGTTAGATGTCCAAACCATTTCATTCTTTGATGTTCTATGTAGTCTAAACATGGTGTAGTTTTGACAGTGTTTCTAATGTCTATATTCTTTATCCTGTCTAGTCTGGTCTTATTCGCTGCTTTTCTTAGACATTTCATTTCACAGACTTCTATTTTTCTTTCATGGGTCTTGTTGATTGTCCATGTCTGGCACTGGTAGCAGAGTGTTGGAATGAAGATGGTGTTTATCAATTGTCTTTTGGTCTTCATGGTTATATCTGGATGTTTAAGCAGAGGTGATAGTTGGTATGTGACAGCATTTGCTTTCTGTATTCTTGTTTCTATCTCTCTGTCCATTCTTCCATCCTCTGTAAATATACTGCCCAAGTATTTGAACTCTTTGGTTTGCTTGATTTTGGCACTTCCAACATTTATATTCAGTGGCCTGTGTGTTCTGCTGATCTTCATAACTTCTGTTTTTTCTGTACTGATTCTCATATTATGTTGTAAACAGCTGTTGTTGAGAGTAGTCAGATGTTCCTGTAGATCATATTCATTTTGATACAGTATGCTTTGATCATCAGCAAAAAGTAATTCGTTTATAGCATACACGTCTGGGTTTGCTTCTACAGTGATCTTATCCATGTATGTTATGAAAAGTAATGGTGACAGTACACATCCTTGCCTGACACCAGTTGTGACTTTGAACCATTCAGAAAGACCACTAGATGTTCTTACTGCACTTTCACTTTTTTCATAGAGGGCTCTGATGTTGTCTAATAATTGACCCTGCACTCCGTAATCGTCAAGAATTCTCCACAGCACATCTCTGTCTACACGGTCGAATGCCTTCTCTTGATCTACAAAGACCACGTTCAGCTCTTTATCGTATTCGAGTGTCTTTTCACAGACTTGTCTTAGTGCAAATATGGCATCAGTGCAACCTCGCCCTTTCCTGAAACCGAATTGTGCTTTACTCAGTAGAGGTTCAACCTTTGCTCTTATCCTACCTTCTAAGATCTTTGCATACATTTTCCCCACATGACTTAGTAAAGATATTCCTCTATAAGTTCCACATTCTCTCTTGTTTCCTTTTTTCTTCCAGATAGGTACTACAACTGATCTTTGCCAATCCACTGGTACCTTTCTCTCTGCCCATGCTCTATTGAAAATTCTCTCCAGCCAGGTGATCATAGTGTCCCCTCCAGCCTGGATGACTTCTGTTGTTATTCCGTCGATACCAGCTGCTTTGTGTCTTTTACTTGTTTTGATAACTTTCTCTACTTCATCCCGCAGGATATGTGGTTCTAGATGATCTGGAGCCCTTGAATGGAATTCTGCTGTTTCATGTACTCCCGACGGGTTCAAAAGTTCTTTAAAATATTCCTTCCATCTTTTTTTAATTTCTTTTTGGCTGAATAATGGTTTTCCATTTTTATCGTTTATGACTGATGTTGGATTGAAGCTTTCTTCTCTTAATCGCATCGCGTTCACACTCTTATAAAAGTCTCTTGGTGATTCTGTACATAGCTGTGTTAGGTGTTCACCATACTTTTTCCATGATTCCTCTTTGGATTTCTTTATTGTTCTCTTGGTGTCTCTTCGAGTTAGTCTGTACCTAATGTAATCCTTTTCGTCTTTTGTTTTTAACCATATTTGAAACATCTTCTTTTTATTTGACACTGCTTCTTTAACTTCTTCATTCCACCAAGCGGTACCCTTTTTCTTGCCTTTGCCCGTCTTTCTGGTACCACACTTGTCTTTTAATATCTTCGTGATGGTTGATTTATAATAATCCCATTCTTCTTCAATTCTTACTGGTTCCTTGGCAATATCTGCAAAAGCCTTTGTTATTTCTAGTTCAAATTCATGTTTGATATTCTCTTCCTCTAATTTCTTAGTGTTGATGATTTCTTCACGTTTCTGTTTATGTAGACTGTTTCTACTTGAGTTGCATATGTTCATAACTACTGGGCGATGGTCTGAATCCAGTCCCGCATTTGGGACAGCTTTTGAGTCTCTTACCGTCCTCTTCTGCCGTTGTCTGACTAGTATAAAATCAATTTGTGACGCTTGATCTAAGTTGTTCCACTTGTACCACGTTTTAACCTGACTTTGGCGATGTTGGTAGAATGTGTTGGTAATGTAGAGATCTTGTTCAGCACACAAGTTTAACAGGTGTTCTCCATTTCTATTGCAATCTGTGGTTGTGTCGCTGAATGGGCCAAGGTATCTCTCCCATGGTGATCTTCTTTTACCTACCCTACCATTAAAATCTCCCATTACTATGATGTCCTCTTTCTCTTTAACATTATTGATGGTGTCCGTAAGTCTCTCGTAAAAGTCTTCTTTTTCTTCTTCAGAATAACTATCGTTGCAAGGTGCATATATCTGAATGATCGTTGTAGTTTTACTTCCTTCTGTCAACTTGATTAAAATAATTCTTTCTGATATAAATTCTGTTCCTGTTATTAATTTTGCTGTCTCGGGATGAAGTATAAATCCGACACCATGTTTTGCCCTATCTTTAGTGGGTACTCCGCTCCATAATAAAACATAATTTTCATGTATTTCTTTTGTATTATATCCTTTCTTTCTTGTATCCGCAAGACCCATGACGTGTATATTTTTTCTTTTCATGAAATCCACTATTTGTGGCTCTTTGTTGGCAATACCACATATGTTCCATGTGCCTATGTAAGTCGTTTTTCTGTCTCGTCGTCCTTTAACGTTTCCAGTCCATTTTCCGTTTGGGGCTGTCCGTTTATTTATCTCCTTTCTAATTTTCGTAGCAATAAAAAATCCACTGCCGGCTTGCTAGGCCAGTCGCAGTTTAAGGGAAAATCTGACCAGATGGACCCCATCCCATCTGGCGAGCCAGAGCCTCGTTCGCCTGTGGCCTCACGGCCACAGTTTCCCGGTCTGCACCACTGGGAGGAGAGGTTGACTTATGTGTACTGTGGGTCATCGGCAGGCTACTAATTTTCACTTTTCACCTCTCCTAAGAGAAGCTAGCCGACCCCAACCCTGCTGGATGCAGAGCCAGGCACAGTCCACATCTTGCAGACCAAAGAAGAAATACTGACACTTAAAAAATCTGAAAATCAAGGAAGATTGCCTTATAAACAACATCTTGTCTCAGAAGCTGAAATATTTTGGTCATACCAAGCGCAATGGCAGACTCGAAAAAAATGATAGCAAAAGGCATGGTACCGGGATGGGAAAGGGGGGAGGGAGGTGGGACAGGGGCCAACCAACAAGAAGATGAGCACATAATATTAGTGACTCCTCAAATATGAAAATACACGACGTGGGAGAGCTGGCGAGAGACCTAAGTTTCTTTGTGATTTAAGCAACGTTCTGCAAAGCCCTGCTACATGATGATGATGATGATGCATGAAGGGCTTAAACTGTGCACATCCAACAATAATATTTGCTAAGACACCGCTTATACATTAAAGCTTTCAGGCCACGCTGTCCACCAACACGGTTATTGATCGTTTTCTTCCCTTTCTCTTGTACCGCTTCGGGTGTCGAGGAAGATATAAGGTTCTCGTTTTTTACTCTTCTGACCTCCTCGACCATAAAAACATCGCACTGTTGTAGAGTTCCTCTATTATCTTTCTATATTTTTCCCCAATCTCACATAGGATTCGAACCCGGATCTCCCGAGTGAGAACCCAGCTAATTACCCGATCGACCAGCCGCCCTTCATATTGCTGATTATCAACTGTTTTTTTAACCTTAGAAGTAATTATCTTAAAAAATGGCATGGGAGTTACTTACCCGTCTATACGTGAATGTAAGTTCCAGTAACAAGTTGCTGTGGGGGTGGGGTGGGGGAGGGGAAGCCGTCGTGGTGTAGCGACTAGACGTTCGCCTGCAGATCCAAAGGTCCAGGTTTAAAATACGAATAAAGACGGTCTTTTTTTTTAAATGACCCTGACTCCCAGGTCAACCCAGCCTTAAATGGGTACCAAGTAAAGTGCTGAGATGTAAAAGCATGAAGATACGAAAAAGATCTTTTAACTTTTTAATAAATTGCTTGACCTTGCCACGTAGTTCTCCAGGGATGTCTATGTGCAACACGTAGTAGGTAATTTACAGTTCATACAGTCAATTATTGGTTTTCTTTGGAGTTCATTGTAATCCATTTTAGGCTAGTTCCTAACTAGGTTCTCGCCTTTTGTATGGTCGTGCCCAGTTTGTCTGTGCAAATCCTCTTTCTGACTGAGGTAGAACTGGCACCATACACTTCTCGGCAATCCTACAATTCATTACTGTGTTGCGATTCTCCCACATAAAATCCACATGTGTACGTAGATTGAACCACACTCCTATGCTAACCCACACACTCTGGAGGTTTTTCCCCACTAACCCATATGTGTGTATACATTGTCGAAGCTTTCACAAACTAGCCCTCATGTGTGTATGCTCATTATCATGACTTTCCTACACTAACACACATGTGTATGCACATATTTGAGACTTTCATTACTCTGACCAACATGTGTGTTTGTGTATACACACTCGAGACTCCCACAGTTAATCAACATATATATGTACATACCTGAGACTCCCACAGTTAACCTATATACATATATATATATATGAATTCTCAAGACTCCCACAGTTAACGTCCATGTGTATATGTAAATGTACATTCTCAAGACTCCCACAGTTAACCTATATGTATGTATGTACATACCCGAGACTCCCACATTTAACCTATATGTGTATGTACTTTCTGAAGACTTCCACAGTTAACCTGCATTTGTATATGTGTATATATATTGTCAAGACTCCCATAGCTAACCTACATGTGTATATGTGTATGTACATTATCAAGACTCCCACAGCTAACCTACATGTGTATATGTGTATGTATATTATCAAGACTCCCATAGCTAACCTACATGTGTGTATGTGTGTATATATTGTCAAGACTCCCATAGCTAACCTACATGTGTATATGTGTATGTATATTATCAAGACTCCCACAGTTAACCAACGTGAATATACACATTATCAATTGTACACAACCCACCCACACTAGTCTACAGGTTACTTCATAATCGTTTAATGGTGCCCCAGTATAACTGTGCTATATGGTTATACCGCTGAACTGTGTTTCCGGGATTGGTAGCTGTTTGATTCTCATTCTTGAGGCGTTAATCCTACAGAATACAGAATCTGCAGAGGAAACACTTTTGAGAAAAGAAAACATTCTTGAGATTTTCCCACACTAATCCATATGAGTGTGCACATACTGGAGACTTCCACAGTTAACCCACATGTGTATGTACATATTGCAGCCACACCGCCAGGAAGTCTACAGCCCAAGTTACAGAACAGAGGCCCAGACATGAAGGAAGGCTGCCACTATGTCAACGAAGGAGGGGATGATCAGATGGTGAGTAGATGCAGTCAAAGACATTAATCCACTCAGCTGTGACTAAGAAACATAATAAAAGGGGAAAGGGAAATGGCGTACACATTTTCAAAGAAGATCATTCTTCTTCTGCGTTTCTACCTCCCAATGGAGCATAGTCCCTCAACCAACTCACACCAAGTCGTTCTTCCCTTGACTATCGCATGTAGCTCTCCCCATGTCCTCCCCATCTATTTAACTTCACTCTCTATTTTGTGGTCTTTCTTTATTTCTGTGCATCTGTAGATTCCAGTGCAAAGATATTCTTGTTATATCTCAGGTTTTCTCAACGTGTGTCCTATCCAATGTCAGTGTCTTTTCTTCACCTCTTGGTCCATTGGATTTTGTTTAATTCTCTCCTAAAGCTCTACATTAGTGATTCCATTTTACCATTTAATTCCCTCTCGGTTCTGTGGAGAAAAACAAAGCCATGCTGGGTCAAACCCTGTGCAATTAAAACGATGGTCTTAACTGTAACTTTTACTCCAATGTTGAATGTTGAATTAAGAATCAACATCACAGCACTCGGGACAACCCCAAAAGCGCTCCGTCCCCATCGTCAGCAGCAAGCTAAGAATTAAAATTCTAATGGTACCAGTAACTGTCTGATTGTAAATCCGTCTCACCTTTCCCCTGAGTGTTGAGCATCAACCAGATTTCCTTGTAACTCCTCGCAGTGCCATTCTCCTCAGACAGCAATGATCTATCTGTTCCTCGGCACTGTTCACTCACTCCCAAAGGGCCCTCATAACGTCCAGCTTGTCATACATCAGTTCACCACCAAGTGGTGCAGAACCAGCCAGTCTATCTGGCTGCTCATTTCCTAACACACCAGCATCCCTAGAAAAAATATCCAAAGGATGCTAACTACCCAGGACCTTTGAGGTGATGCTTGCCACTCTGCATGGAGCACGCATCTCTTTACCTTTCTCAACATGCTCTGTGAGTCAGTTACAATAACGACATGTGTGTACAGCTGATTCTCAAGCCAGCGGAAGGCAGCAGTGACTGTCTCCACCTCCATTCTCAAACTAGACGTTGTGATACCATATACCAGGCTTTGTTGCACCAAGGGACGTCCATCTCCTTCGCTATGAACCCCCATGCACTTCATCTGCCCCTCAAAACAGAGCAATCTGTATATACAGTCACATCACTTGGGTGGAAATTTTCATGAATCATTTGTTGAACTTCTGATTCTGCAGCACTCAACTTCACAAACTAGATCCGGATAACTAAACACATGCCTGTCTACTTATGTACCTGTGCACCCATATACCTGCTTACACTACACATCTTTCTACTTAACTATAATACCTGTATACCTACATACTAACTTACTGTCAATTCACTCTATTATTTACATATATAAAGATAAACATATCACTCCACTTAGCTAGCAGTGGAGGAGCAAAATTAGCATCACAATGAAGGTCAATAAATACAACTCAATGGTATTGTCTATTTTCTTATAAGGATGTGAGAGTTGGACTCTCAGTGCTGAAATGGAAAAGAGGATTCAGACTTTTGAGTATAAATGCTATAGACAAATTGTACGAGTTAGTTATTAATATATATTTAAAAGTAACAGTAGCCAAAGGACTACAGAAAAGCAGCACCAAATTTCAAAGAAAAGAAAAACATAAACAAACCTGGCAGTCATATAGCAAGATAACTTATAATCAAGTAGATCACATTTTAATAAACAATAGAAATGCATCAGATACAACAAGTTAGAAGCTACAGAAAAACTGACCATAGTGACCACTTCCTGGTTGGTGCAAAATTAAAAATCAAACTTAAGAGATCTTTCTACACCAAGTTGCAAAGATTATTTCTGGAGTACAATAAAGAGAGATTTCAAGAAACAAGCATACCAGAGAAATTTTCAGATGAATTCAAATGAAAAAATTAAATTTTTCAAAATCCATCAGAGAAAGAGGTTGATCAAACCTTGATGGATATTAAGAATATAATTCAAACCACTGCAGAAGAATGTTTTGGTATGTCCACCATAAACAAAAAGAACAAATGGTTCATCAAAAAATGTGAAGAAGCAGTGAGTAAAACCTTAGCTAAATGATATAGGCAACATGGAGGGAGAAAAGATCTGAATGTAAAGAAGCTACAAAAATAGTCAGGCAGCAAAAGCTTAAAAACAGTAAAGCATTCGGTGCCGATAGAATTGCTACTGAACTTACAACAGAAGGTGTTCCATAGCAGAACATTTGTGAGGAAGATGAGAGGAAGACCAGAGTAAAAATAGACAGATGCTGTCATCAAATTCTACACACAAAAAAGATAAACTAAACCATCACCCAAACCACTCAAGAATTGCAAGGCAGATACAGAAAATCAAGACACTGGACTACACCCTTGTAACAAGGTAATAAAAGAAGAAGAACCAGATTCATAATACCAACTTCAAATATTTGAGTTCTTAAAGAAGCTCTTAAAGCTGAAAGGATCTATTTTATTGTGCCAGATGGTATTACATGTGACATATTTTTTCTCTTCATGGAACTGCTTATCGCCTGTTGAATTTTTAAAACCCCTTCTAGTGTGGGTTCAAATCCAAGATGTTTAGGCCAACAAGCAAGCATCTAACCCAGTGGTGCTCATCCTTCTTAATGCTGTGATCCCTTAATACAATTACTCATATTGTGGCCACCCCCAGCCATACCATTTTTTTCATTGCTATTTCATAACTTCAGTGAATATTTGTTTTCTGAGTGGTCTTAGGTGACCTCTGCGAAAGGGTCATTTGAACCCGAAAAAGGGTCGCCACCCATAGGTTGAGAACTGCTGATCTAAACAATGTGCTACAGTGGCTCTCATTATTATTATTATTTTATGATGTGAGAACACTGCTTATTTCTGTACTCCCAGGCTTGATCCCAGCTGTGGGTTATTTGGTAGCAGACTAGTTTTGATAGTGGTGTTGAGAGCCGACTGTGCAGCGGGCAATGACAAACTACTGAATGGAAAATTGCTTAGTGAACCCCCACCCTTCCCCTCCCCCCAAATGCTGGGATTGGTTCTGCAACATTATAGATAAGCAACTTACTTTTATTTTAAAGCATTGGTTATCTTATTAGAATGCAGTCAAAACAACTACTAACACAGGCACTAGACATGAAAAGATCTTATGTGAAAGTAAGTCACCCTAGAAGAAGATGGATTTATGGCAGGTTAATTCACTTTAATCTGACAAATGCACTAAGTACAATCTACAGAGGAAATTGCAAACATTGAAATATCCTAAAAGATTATACTTCTTCTAGCCTTGCTGGACAAAGGAGAGGATTCGGGGTTTGCCCACACTTGATTCCTTACTTTTAATAAATTATATATTGAAATGTACTAAAATATACTCGCTGTTGTTCACTGAGACAAATTATTAGTTTAAAAAAACTCCATAAAATTGGAAGGACAATTAAAACAATCATGTATTGAAATCATGGGACTGAACAGGAAGTAGGACTATCTGATGGTTGACTGAGTGGATTGATATGTCCACTCATCTGTTGATTGTGTTCCTTGGGTCAGCTTCTAGCTCAGCCATGGAGACACTTCAGGCAGGTCGAATCTTCTTGTCTAGTCTAGACAATCGGACACCTGCAGCTATGCTGGAACTCACTTCTGGAATTTCCACCTGGAACCCTAGTAGGGATTCAAACAGACATTTAGATTACAGTCTTGACTACCAACTTTGGTATGTGCTGGGTCAGTTGAGGAGAGAAAACACTTTTCTCTTTTTTCAACCATGTGTGATTTGAAAAGGAAGTAGGAAGTGCTAAAAAATGGGCAAGTAACTCTGAGTAGATCCTCCCACTTCTCAATCACTTTTCAACTTTTCTGTTAATAAATTTATAATATTGCCATAATGAAGCAATAAGTAAAATGTAAGAATTTTAAAAATATTGCTAATACAAAACTATAAAAAAAGGTAAGAAATTTAATAATATTGCTAATACAAATCAATAATTAAAAGGGAAGAAACAGTTGTCCAGACCAGCTCGTCACAGGATTGATGACATTAAAGACTTTCTACATAGACACAAAATTGCAGTAGCTATTGCTACACCTCAGGCAAACTGTTTCTGCTCACATTGCTCAACTCTTTCAGTCCTAAGGAACGCATCATGCGTTCATAGGTTCCCATCTAGGAGCCCAATGAACGCAAGATGCACCAATTTTACTTCTCTCTTGACTACCCCTTGGGTCTCTGATGCTAAAACCATGGGACCAAAAGAGTTGACTGCAAGAGTGGAAATTGATGATGGTGATGATGCTAAAGCTGACTTTCTATAAATGATTCACCACCCAAATATGACACCAATGTTGTCTTTCTCCAACAGGAAATCATTGGTTACAGACGCAGCAAGGTCAAAGAGACGCTGACATATATTGGTTACTTCTTAACCGTGGCCCTTCTCCGGCTTCTCTTCTACTGGATGACCCACTGGATGCTCTATGCCACACACAGTAAATGTCCACTGCCAGATGCTGAGAAGATTCTGCTCAAGGTAAGCAATGGAAGGTTCCACTGGAAATTGAGAAGTTCAGCCTTAAATCTCCATTAGCCCATTTAATAATCCAAGCTGTTTGTTACTTCAACCGAGGGTTAATCCTGCCATGGGAGACAAAGGAAGTCAGCATATTGTTTACCTACAACCTATTAAGGTCTATACAAACTTGGGGCAAGCATCATATAATTGTTCAATCATTTATTCATTGTCCTGTTATTCCATTATGTGTCACATAGGACTTGTGTCTATTCCTTTATACCATTCTATCCTGTGCAATTACTTCACTGTCATGGATGGAATCCAGTCCAGTATCTTTGGCTTCTCGTATCAACATCCACCTTTGTTTCCTCTGTGCCTTTATTTCCCATTTCAGTGCTGCTTTAGCAATTCCATTTCAGTCTCATCTCAGAATATTTCTAATTTAGTGCCAACTTCTCTGCCTTATAACACCTTATACAAATATACCATAAAGTGTAGAAATGGGATCCTCACTTAAAAAAAAAAAACTTGTATTATGTTAAAAGTCTTTATGCAATGATCATCTTCATCATCAACTGCCATGTTGACTGGCATAGACTGTTACGCTTCTCTACATTAACCTGTCTAAACAAAAAAGATACAATGAAACATGAAACTTTGATGAGGATGCATGAAGAATATCCATTCACATATTTTTTTTTTCAATATCAAGCTTTGTGTTGACACAAGATTTTGAATGGATCAGTACAGTAAACATATTTTTACAGGCTCAGTACAGTCAGTACTTTGTATGTAAATATAATTTTTTTAGTATTTTGTGTGTACATTTGTTTCAGGATCAGTATGATCAGTACTTTGTGTGTACATTTGTTTCAGGATCGGTATGATCAGCACTTTGTGTGTACATTTGTTTCAGGATCAGTATGATCAGTACTTTGTGTGTACATTTGTTTCATGATCAGTATGATCAGCACTTTGTGTGTACATTTGTTTCAGGATCAGTACGATCAGTACTTTGTGTGTACATTTGTTTCAGGATCAGTATGATCCGTACTATGTGTGAACATTTGTTTTAGAATCAGTATGATCAATACTTTGTGTGTATGTTTGTTTCAGGATCACCATGATCAGTACTTTGTGTGTACATTTGTTTCAGAATCAGTATGATTAGTACTTTGTATGTACATTTGTTTCAGTATCAGTATGATCAGTACTTTGTATGTACATTTGTTTCAGTATCAGTATGATCATTATTTTGTATGTACATTTGTTTCAGGATCAGTATTGTCATTACTTTGTGTGTATTTTTTTTTTCAGGATCAGTATGATCAGTACTTTGTGTGTACATTTGTTTCAGGATCAGTATTGTCATTACTTTGTGTGTACATTTGTTTCAGGATCAGTATGATCAGTAATATGTGTGTACATTTGTTTCAGGATCAGTATGATCAGTACTTTGTGTGTACATTTGTTTCAGGATCAGTATTGTCATTACTTTTGTGTGTACATTTGTTTCAGGATCAGTATGATCAGTACTTTGTGCGTACATTTGTTTCAGGATCAGTATGATCAGCACTTTGTGTGTACATTTGTTTCAGGATCAGTATGATCAGCACTTTGTGTGTACATTTGTTTCAGGATCAGTATGATCAGTACTTTGTGTCCACTGTCCAGACGATCACTAGAGAAGGAACAGGGTGAGTACATTTATTTGTTATGTTACAACAATCAGTGTCTTTGCACATTAGGCATCACCATGTGTGCTCAGTCCTCGGATGCAGCAGCCACTCCAAAGTACCTCTACTGATTGTTCCCATGAGGAGTTGATTATGGTATCTCCTGTCTTTACCTTGAAGATGGTGAAGACATGCTTTACTGAGCTTAACTACTCGGTCACGTAGTTCTGTTAGCATCAGAGATTCACCATTATCCCCCAGCTAGTCTGTACAGTGTTGAGGATATCAGATTCTTATTCTTCTAAAGATTCACTGGCTGTAAATTCCAGTGAGTAAGTAAATTTTACCCCACCACGACATCACACAGAGCGATAAACACCTGGTGACACAGAGTGCCACTTTGCGGATGAGGATCACCTATGGAGATGTCCTAGAAACCCTGTTCAACCATTAGGCCATATAGAGGCCCCCGCAAAAGCCAGGGTGGGGCTTAAATAAAAATTAAAAATTGCATCCCGCATGGGGAGGACAATTCCAGTTGAAAATTTTGGTTGTTAATCCACTTCTGGGCTATAGTCTTATTCCAGGACTTAAGTTTTGCATGCACATTGGTTTTACAGATCTGACTTATTTTTATGCAGACTGTTGGTTCCTTGCCTGTCATGCAGATGTGTTGCGACTTCAAAGGAAACATTCCTAATTAGTTGCCTCCTGTGACATGCTTGTTAGAGTATACAAGTATTTGTTTGTTCTCTAAAATCAAGCTCTGGAACCCAAATGGGGAACTCATTTATAAATACTCCAGACATCAGAAATATTCAATGTTAAAGAAATAAGTAAGGTCCATGAACTACTCCAGGCTCAAGAAATACTCTAGGTTTAAAAAAATATCCCTGGTTTAAAAAATGTTCTTGCATATTTAGCTTACTTAGACCAAGGAGACAATTAATAAATTTGGTTTTGTATCTTCCCCAGTGTCAAGTTAAAGAAACCAAAAAAGCGGCTTTTCAGTAAGAAACAAGATGTCATCAATTATAATGCTCAGGTTTGTATAGCAAGAGTTTTTGTGATTGTTGGTTTTATTTGTAAAGACAACTTGGTGTTTTCAGATGCTCAAGTTTGTGTAGCACATCGGTGACCAGGTCACCCATTGGCTCACCAGTAGACGACTTTGTCGCAATTCAGGACAGTGTGTGGGTCTGTCTGCTTTAATCACATCAACACTGCAGGAGTCCTTTTCAGGGTTCTTGGTGGCATACAATGCTAAGCCATTTTATGTGGCACAAATAACCTAGTCACAGTTATAACCTAAAACTCCATCTTTGGGGATGCTAGTTGAACGTGAGAATTTAAATTAAATGTTTTTTTCAAGTAAAACATGTTCCTACAAAGTTTGTTTAGTCCTTGTAAGTTCACCCCTCACACTGAACTGTGTTTACTTCATAACCATAGAGGTGCCCGAATATAATGGTGTTTTACAGCTGAACGGGATTTCTGGGATTTGTTACTGTATACCTCATGGTAGAAGAGGGTTGACTAAGTAAGTAAAGATTAACACCTAAAGGATGAGAACCATGAGGTATACAGGTTTGCCAGATAGATTGCCAGACTTATCTGTCAGCAGTTTTCTTTTTGGCTTTGTTCATTTCCAGTCCTCTTTCATTCGAGAACTCTCAGATGCTGTCTTCCCCATGAACCCTGGTCATCCTGGAGACCTGGTTCTTTGGTTCTTTGCCTCCCAGTCCTGCCATAGTGGCCGATTCTCTCCCATTCTGCATACATATGCAAGCTATTATAATTGTGACCGATCCAGTCGAGTTTGTAAGGCTGGGTTTTAAGTTTATGGTGTATTGTCTGGTTGTGAACTTTATCCCTTCTGTTAATCCTACAGACAGCAGTCCTAAGGAAACCCTAGGAAACCATATAAACAGATACTAGTCAACTTCATCCACACAGGACTGCAAGTGATATGAAGCTAGGTAGCCATTAAAGATACCTCTAATAAAATGTCTTTGGGGATTGAATAGGTATATGGGATTTGCCCTGTTGACTTGCCATCTAGATTAAGATTTTGCAATCTCAGGATGGTCACATATTCAAGGAGAAACCCAAGAAAAAAACTGAAACAAAAGTGAGTACAGAGCCCAACTTATGTTTTTGACACATCTTCAGGATCTCCCATAAGTTTCCATACATTAGAAAAATTAACTAGTTTTACTAGATTTAACTGCCCAGCTTTGCCAGTGCCAGTGGCAAATGAAAATTTAACCCATGTATTGGTCATGGTTTGGGAGTTAACACTTCATTTAAAATGAACACATGAAATACAGAAAGGGTTTGTGATTGATAGTATAGATACTCTCCATGACTACCATTGTTTTGAAAAGACATTTTTGATGTATGTCCTCCACTGTTGTTGACATCTGTGGCTTAGGAACGTGCTTTGTAATGCTGGGGTGCTGGGTTTGATCCCAGCTGCAGGTCCTGCACCTTACATTGGTTTCAACAGTGGTATCCAGAAGTCTACCATCCAGAAAGCAATAGAAACTAAAGGACATAAATTTGCCTAGAAAAACTACAACAGTAAAAGAAAGCTGGGGTTAGTTCTGCAATGTCCTGTAAAGGATACACATCTTACTAACTTCCACTGTTAAAGAACATGTACAAGCACAGCTGGGACCATGCTTGAAATGGCTTTGATGATTTGTTTATTTTTTTTGTGTATGGCAACTTATCATAGAAATAGATCATACACATATTAAACAGGCATCTGATTTTAAATATCTTGTAACAACATTTACTGAAGATGGTAAAGTGGAGGAAGAAATTGAAAAGAAAATGCAGTAAAGCAGACCAAGTTCTGGGACAGCTAGCTCCCAACTTACAGCATAAGGCAATCCCAATCAGCACAAAGAAACGTCTTATACAAAGCATATTCATTCCCACCCTATGCTATCAGTGCCTTTTGTGGTCACTCACAACAAAACATAAAAGAAAATTAGTAACCATGGCAGTAAGGTGTCTGAGAAAGACTAGGAGTGACCAGAAGAGATACAATCAGGAATGAGGTCGTACGAGATAAAGTCAACACAGAACAAATTCTAAATCACATACAAAGACAGCAAATCAAATGGTTTGCTCCTTGGAGAAAATTCCCTCTGATGCCATACCATACAAAGCATATACCAAAAGATGAGAGGGATGTAGAGCAAGAGGTAGACACAGAAATAAAATGGGAAGATAACATCATAGAAACTCTAGAGCACCACAATGCATCTATGGTCAAAGCAGCCAGAATAGCACAAAGCAGGACTTTAAATCGTCCTTGACACCCGAAGTGGTAAAAGAGGACGTAAAGAAGAATGGCAGCTTATGGGACACCGTGTACATATGACCCATTTTTTTTTCCTAGATTAATTGGCACACAAAGAGTGATTCAGCCAACATTAAGCTGATTGCATTTACTTGCCAGGACATCTTCTGATACTCATTTTAGATTGGATTAACATGGGAGACCTAGGTCAATAATAAAAAATAAAAAAATTGCTCAATGCAAAATTAATTAATCTTTATAACAAACTGATAATATTCAACTATTTGCAAATGAAGAACAATCTGATGTAACAGTATTTTATCAACAGAAGAAGAGAATAATCAAATCAATCAGAAAGCCACCAAAACTGACACAAGACAATTACCATATTATGGACAGACCAGAGCTAGTCATTTTTCTTCACCTTAGAACAGGACACAGTCGACTTCGCAGCCACATGTAGACAACATTTAAGACTGGGTATTCAGCCATCTGTTCATGTGGATTGGCCCCTGACAACAACAGATCACCTCCTCCAAAACTGTCCCAAATACAATATATCAAGGCAAAACTCTTGGCCAAGAAAAACACCGGTGCAGGACAAACTTTACGGGTCACTCAGTGAATCTCAACAGGCAGTGAATTCCATCCTAGAGATAATATTGCAGATACAGATAATCTATTTCAAGTGAAGGAAAGAAGAAGAAGAAGAATACGTAGAAGAAGAAGAAGAAAACATGTAAATTGCTGATATAAAGTCTAAACATTGTTAATTTTTTTCTCAAACTATTTAGTATCAAAATCTTCTTCCAGAGTGATGAAAATCTCATTAGATACTTTGTGTGCAAGAAAATCAAGTATCTGTGGAATCCCGAACAGGCCCAGTTTGTTCCACTCAAGTAAGTGTATATCTTGTA
This sequence comes from Candidula unifasciata, assembly GCA_905116865.2. NCBI lineage: Eukaryota > Metazoa > Mollusca > Gastropoda > Stylommatophora > Geomitridae > Candidula > Candidula unifasciata. The sequence continues at coordinate 313,831 of CAJHNH020005879.1, read as the reverse complement.
TCACTCGCATCACAGCCTGCTTGAAAGAGAGTCTCTTGCTAGCTCTCCTACTTCATGCACTTTCCTGCCAAAGGTGTCACTTATATCCTGTGCCCAGTTTCATGCTTCTTGACCCACACTTCTCGTTCCCAGTACAGTACCTTCTGCTTCTGTTCTTTCTAATCAACTGTGGCACTAGTTATGGTCAAAATATTTCAGTTTCCGAAATAAGATGGTGTTTACAAGCAAGCCAATCCTCCCTGATAATCAGATCTCGAAGAATGTGAATACTTTTTTTTTTATTACTGTGCTCATAGTATTCTAAGAATACTGAGGAAATATCAAATGACTGAAAATTTAAAGATTCATAATCACCAATATCTGCTCCAGAGAAAGATATATACAAGGGGAAGTCAATAAGTAAGTCGCAAATGGTTATGGGATGGTAGGAAAATGTAGTTGGTGGTTTCTAAAGGTGTCATTAGGTGACAGCAACATCCAACTTTATGTCTCTGTTTGTTAGGTGGCACTAGGTGTTGCATGTGCATTCGCAACACAGAATCTAAATGGCGACTGTATTTACAGGGTGTAACTTCAAAGAACAACTTTGCTGTTGTGCATTTTTTTTTGGGGGGGGGGGGGGGGGGGGGGAACAGCTGCCTTACTTATTGACTTCCCCTCATAGAAACGGGGTTATTTAAAATGATGGATACACTTTCATTCATATAAATTTCATCGAAAATACATTACGTATTGATAATATACATTAAAGAGAGAGAGAGGAAGTTTTGAAGTTTATAAATTTTAATAGAAGTTATAGATGTTCAATATGGCCACTATCTGCTGCTGGGTGGTGATCTTACTCAGAACTGAACTAAAGGGTCTTTGGTGACATGAGCATGCACAACTCGAGTGATCGTTTTTCAAAACTTTGGACTTTTCTCTCTCTCTTGCGTGTATATTATTCATATGTAATTTTCAAGGAAATACATATGGTTGAAAGTGTATCCATCATTTTAAATCATCCGGTATTTGTTTAGACAAAAAGTACCAGACAATTCACTACACATTTTTTGCTGTTTCTTAAAACAGTATAATCTTCTCATCTACCTTCTGTCACAGACAGTTGTTAAATTCATCATCATCCTCATCTCAATCATCCTGTAACGCTGCGTGTTGTCGGGTTACCAGTTGCTGTTGACTGTCTACCATAACCACAGCTCATCAGCTAACAATCGACACTATAACAGACCCTGGGAGGCATGCTTGGCCCTGCCCATCAGCATGGCACTTGATGATGCTGCTGCATGACCACAAACAACTCTGAGCCCTAGCTGACACCTACCCCTATAATCACTTTTACATATTTTCCTATATAAGAAATATATATACATTTGTTATCCCCTCCACCAAGTCAGTCAATGCCCCTCTTTTCCTTTATTCTACTTTAAAACATATAAGTCTAGAGTCATACTCCTCGATTTTATCACTTTAAAACTTTAAAAAAATATTTCTACTGTATAACATTTATACTTTTCTGTCCTCTTCCGCCAAGCCAATGAATACTGCAAGTTTTTTTGTCTACAAAAAAACCCCCTAAAATGGCCTTGAACTGCCCACCCCTGCTCATTGCTGCCCCTAAGACCCACAGATCTTCTGGTCCATCACAAGGCCTCACAAGAGCTTCATCCGAGGGGCCAGGTGACTTCAGACCACCTGAGCCTCCCTTTGGCCAGAGCCTTAGCCAAGCAGCCAGGTGACCTACATGAAGCCTCACTTTGACGCTGAGTCATGTGACTTGCCATCATGTCGGGAGGGCGAATCATTTTTTCCTTTAGCTTCCATCTGAGCCAACATTTGCAAAGGTTATATAGGGAAAGAATGCAAAAAATTATTACGGATTTCCTTCCTAATCAGCTCCCTCCACTTTTGGCAGTCAGTTGCAATAAACTTCATTGTTGCATGCCTAAGGTCTGACCAGTCAGTCCAGTTTTGTATCTAGGTCTTTCTTGGTCTGCCTCTTCTCCTCTTCCCTTCTAGTGAACCCTGTAGTATTCTTCAAAGGCTGTTTGATCTTATTACATTCCATACCATAGCATATCCCTCTTCTGAATGTAGTTAAAAGAGATTCATCATTGTCAGTGTGCTGGGAATTATACTGTAAATCAGATCATGTGTGTAATGGTCTCTCTTATGATATGCTATGTTGTTTAAAAAAAATATGTTAAATTACATTTTTTTTGTGAATACATTCTTAATGACCTGTTAAAATCTACATTTGTTGCTCTGCAAAAGAAACCAGGCATTTTAAAATGTGACAACTATCGCACCTCAAGTCTAATGAGTGACAAAAAGAAAATGAGTAAGAAACAAGATTAAACAGAAATTTTTGAAGAACAGGGTGGATCTGTAGAAGGAAAAGGTATAAATAATGGCATTCACCTCCTCAGGACTCTTTCAGAAAGAGCAGTCGTCAAAATTGACCTTTATTTATGAAAGCATTTGACTGTGTGAAACATGACAAATAAATAATCAAACTACTGGTAAAGTTAAATAATGATGAAAAAGATTTACAAATTATAAAAAGATGTATTGGCAGCAAAAAAGCAGCTACAAGAATGAACTGGAAGAGACAATTTCAGAGCATATAGTGGGGAGTATGACAAGGATATGTACTATCGCCTGATTTGTTTTCATTATACAGTAAATATATATTGAGCTCTACCTGCGTTATGCTGATGACACCATCTGTACAGCGACAAGTAAGACAGAATTACAGCCATTGATAAATACAGTGGTGGTAGTAAGTGATCAAATTGGCCTCAGTTTGAATAATGGGAAGACATAAATAATGGTGATTTTCAAGAGAAAAATGGTGCCTGAATGTATAGTATAATAAGAGTCAGTGGAGTTATTTTAGGACAAGTATACAAATTTGAATATCTAGGCATTAGGATAACATCTGATGGAAGCTGTATCACAGAGATTAAGAACAGAATAGAACAGTATAAAATGAAGAACATTTTGTGCAATAAATCTATTTCATTGGAGGTTAGGAAAAGAATTCTTGCATGCTATCTAGAGCCAGTTTTATCATACGGCTGTGAATCCTGGACAATTCTTCTTCTTTGTGTTCACCAGCTGTATACTCCAGCGGAAAGTTCTGGTTGTTCATGCCCTCTGAACGTAGTCTTGTTCCAGACCTGAGTGTTGTGTGCACGTCCATTTTACAGACCTGACTTATTTGTATGCACATTGTTGGTTTCTTGCTTGTTGGGAAGGCAGTGGGTCTGTTCTTATTTTTCCCAATATGGGATTCTGAAACCCATATGGAAAGACAATTAATAAACACACTGAAAATTTTCGTGAGGCCTCGGATTTGTAGTTTTACAGAAGATTCCATAGAATTCCATGGACAGTTCATTAGACCAAACAAGATGTTTTAAAAGAGGTGAGTGCTCGAAGACAACTTATCACAAACATCAGAAAGAGACAGTCATCCTTTTTTTTTAGGTGATGTTATGAGAAGAAGGAAATTGGAACATGTCGAGACCACCGGAAAGATCTGTGGAAGGAGTAGCAGAAGAAGACAGCATGATAAGATTCCTGACTGCCTTTTTATCATGGCATGGAGGGGTGTTAACACATGAACTGATATATAGCTGTGGATCGTGGAAAGGCCTTATTGCACTCACCAGTATGCAAAACCCTTGATGATGATGATGATGTTGTTAAATTATCGCTTTCTTTATGAATTATCAGTTTAACCACTGCTGTCCTACAGTGTCTCTGCTCAAATTTTTGAGACCTAAGTATTTATTGTTTTAAAATGCAAAAATCATGAGACCAAAAAAGTTCAACAGGTGAAGAATAATAATAATAATGATACCCTCTTCTTCTTTTAGTCCATACAGTCTGTTATTGATAATTATGTCTATCCCCAGGAGTCTGTCTTGAATACAGTGAGACATTTCTGATGCAGATGTATCTGTCCTGTTTCCAAAATATTTAGCATCTTCTCTCCTGGTCTCTTCCTCTTCAACTTGCTGATTGTCATAATGTTGTTATCCTCGAGTCCTCCTCCATCTATTTGTGTACCTACAGATAGGCCACTTCTGGTTGAGTAATCAGCTCGAGTTGATTAAAGTAGTACCTATTTCATGATAACATAAAATAACCCTTGAGCCATTAGGGTCATGAAGGTGTATTGATGGAAACACTAGCATACAAAATGCACCATCTTTCTCTGTCTTCTGCTTTATGAATAAGTGTATGACAACTTAGTCCTGTCCATTTCTTGATGTTGTCATTCCAGGTTCTTCTTTGCCCTCCCCTTCTTTGACTATCCCCAAATGTTCCTTCAAGTTCAGTTTTTGCAGTCGAATCAGTTCTCTCCACATGCCCGAACCAATCTAGCTTTTGATGTTTCACTACTGCCAAGAGAGGCGAATAAGAAGAATAAGATAATGGCAGACAAGAAGAAGAAATATTGAATTGTGATTGCCAGTGTCTGTGCAGTGAAACATCATTAGGTTTAATGACATGAACTCATGGCCTACAGAGTGCATGACATACTGCTTAACTAATTAGCCATGGAGAACCCAAAGATCAGAAGAAGAAGATGGTAATAATGTAATTTTTTTTAGCCTGGCCGTGCTTAGTTGCTGATATTCTGTAATGGTTGTTATTAAGCTGTGACTCCTTCAATCCTTTTCTTCAAAGTCTCCCTCTGCCTTTTAATTTTCATGTTGATGCTAATTAGATTCTCTCTCACCAGAAAGCGAAGCCACTTCAGTCTTTTTTTCTCAATGAATTTAATGATGGATGTTGCTTCATTAGTTCTTCTAATGACTGTGAAGGTAATTTTTTTTAATGATCTAGGTGTAACAAAAATTGACTATTATTTGTTTTCCTATTAATGTTTTTGTTTTTTATTTATATCATCAGAGGTTTAGACGAAGGATATAAGTTGACATACTTCCACAACACCAATGGCCTTAATCAGAAAGACCAGTTCAAACGGTAATAATTAGATATAATTGAAATTCATATTTCTTGTCCTTTATTGGCCATAGTACTAGAACTGAAAGTTAAATCCATAGCCAAATAACAGTTGAGTGCATCACAATTCGGTTTCAGAAAAGGCAGAGAATGCACAGTTGCATTATTCACTCTGAGGCTAATGTGTGAAAAAAGCCATTGATTATAATTTCCAACAGAATACTGTGTTTGTAGATCAGGAAAAGGCTTTCGATAGAATGGATAGAAACAAACTGTTCTTGAGAACTACGAGGTACAAGGACAGTTACTAGAAAACATCATAGCTATGTACCACACAAGCCAAAGTGCAGTAAGAACACAAGATGGCATATCAGGTATATTCACATGAGATGCCTGAGAAAAGCTGCCAACCTAACCATCTGAGATAGTCTTGTTATAATGTAGCAAGATCGAATACCATCACAAGCACTACATCTCTGAAGATCAGCTCAAGAGCAAGCGGATAGCCATGGAAAATATGGATCAACAGCATTAAAGACACTCTACGCCTTTTACAGCATGACAATGGCCAGTGGCAGCCAGCGTGCAAAGGATCGCAAATTATTCCTCCCCATGAGGCTTAACGGCAGAAGGGGTTTATGATGATGATGATGATTGGCCTAAAGACATTAAAGGACCCTTTTTCAAACTATGCTTGCTATATTTATTTAGACTAAACTGGTTATCTAATTTGTAATTTATAACATGACTTACTTTTCTTAACTCTTCAAGGTTTCTTCTGGATGCTAAACTACCTAGCTCTATCTGAACTGTCTGAACGCCAAAGATTTATTCGCTTGAATTAACACTGTTTAATAAAATGAGTAATATGATAATTGCTGAAATCAGAATTAAATGAAGTAACAATTACTTCAAATGGTATATAAGAGCTATAAACAACGAGACTCAGCTGAACAGATGGATCCATTGGGAGACACAGGAAGAGAGGTTTATAGACATATGGCTGGCCCTGATCCTATCTACAGCATCAACCATCTAACAAGGAGGGACCATGCCACCATCTTCAGACTCAGAACACAACATACATATTCCACTCAGTGGGCATCTAAAGAAATACAACCACAAAACTCCCCAGAGTGCCAGTGTCACATATCACTCATGTCACGTGCCTGATTTAAGGATTTCTCCTTAAGAACCAACAGCACTCAGAAATAATTATGTTGAGTCATTTGGCTCGTATTGGTCTAAGGGATGCCCCGTGGCCAATATACGCTCAACTTATTTCTGGAGTAGGGCAACTCAAGTTTTGGCACTACAAAATATATATATATATATATATATATATATATATATATATATATATATATATATATATATATATATATATATATATATATATATATATATATATATATATATAATATTCCTAGGCACACTTGGCTGGACACCCCCACTACTATAAAAAGATAGCCCCCAGGTTATGATAGTCTACTATCAAAACCATGTTAACACATATAACAATTATTATTCATACACACATCAATGTTAAACAATTAAAAAGGTGAAATAGAGACACCTAAGTCAGCCATGAAAATGAATGTATGTAATAAGTGTCAATTATTTACACAAATAAAAGAATAATGTTCCAGAATGTTTCTAGGATCCGGACTCAGGCTACGACTCAGATATTGAAACAGCCAGACTGTCTAGAAGAGTATCTCAATGTCATCACCGGAATATGTGGAATAGAGCTGAAACAAAACTGTCACTTACCAGAGTTCCTATGTAGATGCTCCCCTCAGTCCATGGTGATTCGACTGTAGTTGACTCTGGTAGCTCTGCCTCAAGTTGATCTGGTCACAGAGGAGTACCTCACCATCAAGGACACAGAAACTGTATAGGGACTCACAAAGTCTCTTCCACAGGTCAGGTCACAAACTATCTCAGAGCTCAACCAAGCTCCTGAAGACTGGTACACTCGCTCACTGGCACAACCTCTGCAAATGTTCACTCGTCCTGGAGCTCACACCCACACTCTGGTCATGTTGATGGTAGTGGTACATAGAGCATGACATTGTTATGTCTGGTACACAAACTGTGGTTAGCTGGTGGTTGGTTGTTGGTTGTTGGTAGTTGGTAGGACTGTGATTAATCTGCCCGCTCTCTACAGAGGTTTCATCCCAAGCTTAGGAAATGTCCTGGACACTACAGGCCGCCTTCTCAAAGTATAAATTTATGAGGCGCCGATGACCACATCTGATCTCTAGGAATGCAGGCAGAAGAATGCCCGCTCTAACTTAAGCTTGGCCTCAGTAGAAAAGAAGTCCCTTGTAGACATGAGCAAGGAGTAAACCGGTTTCTAGGAAAATTCAAATAAAACCCTAGAAATCGTCAACCTACAGTTGCAAATTTAAAAATGACGATAAGTCAAAGCAACTAGAAGGTCTAGAAATTATTATTTTACCCGATAAAGGTATAGATCAATATAAGGAACTATATACCTTTCCGGACGGGTCTAAGTTTGAAATTTTTCTGAGCGCGGGGTGTACCAATTACTTTTTAAAGTCTTTATGATGTGATAATTTAGTCTCAGTAGTGGCATAAAGATGGGATCATGGTCTGGGTCACGGTATATTTTTGTTTCAGGCCCAAGGGAATGTAATCGATTTAATTCTTCTCTCAACTCATGTTTTAGATTTCTGAGAAAATAACATTAAAAACACAAAAACAAAAAATATATATATATTTTTGAACGGTTTGTATCAGGAATTCTCTGGTTTGTGGCTTTTTCCCTAAGGGTTTCTTGGCTAGAATTGTTCATAAATGTTTTTTTGTGGTCTTATAGCTGAAATTTGAGTGTTGTTTACACATCACTGCATCTTTTTATATTTTATATTTCACACAGACAGGTGCTGTATGGCCTGAATTCCATTGCTGTTCATGTTACCCCTATCGTTGTTTTGCTGTTTCAGCAGGTAATGTTGTTCACCATGTGCTAGTAAATGTTGTTTTCATTTATATTTGTACATATATATTTCTCTGTCTCTTTCTCTCTCACACACACACACACACACACTTAAAATGTAATAAAGCAAGTGTAACTATGGACTATGTAATTAATGTAATTTAGTTTAACAGATTCACATTTTGTGCTTTATTAAATATTGATGTTAATTCTCTAGCAAGCACCTGTCAAGATACACTGAAATATTCAAGACAATAAATTATGCATACTACAAACTTCAAAGAGTTAAATGGGAGTTGACCCAGAGTCAGACTACAAAGAGAGTAGAAGAAAATATTCAGGCAGATCAACTCACACTTGGAGTCTGCAAATGGAAATAGAGGACCAATCAGAGAGATGATTAGAAGAGGATAATGAGTTAAGAACTGACAACATTGCACTCAGCACATTCCTGCAAGCACACCATCCCCAACTTCAACAACTAGTGCAGCTTTCCAGTTCTGATGGCACCAGTAACTGTCTATATGTCTGTCTCACCCTTCCTTCGAGTGTTAAACACTAGCCAAACACTGCTTGTCAGAGAGGCAGTGGATCTATTCATGTTTTCCCCCACAAATGTTGAATTAAGAATCAACATCATAGCACTGGGGACATTCCCATATGCCCTCTGTCCTCATCTTCAACAGCAAACAAAGAGTTCCATTTCTGATGGTCTGATTGTACATCCATCTCACCTTTCCCTTGAGTGTTAAGCACTGGCCAGATCCTCTGGTCAATCCTTGTTCATAATTATTTTCAGACCATGATGACCTGTTTGTGCCTCCTCACTGTTTACTTGTCCCCTAAAGGCCCTTACAACAAACATCTAGCTTTTCATGCATCAGTTTACCACTCAAATCAGATCCCAAATTAACACCGCATAAACCAAAAAATTATTGATCTTACTGATAGTTCAGATGACATCAAACTAAACGATCTCATTCTTGAAAAAGTCAACAGCTCTACATACCTGTGAAGTAAGATGACATTAATAGAAGACTCAGACTCTGTGCCATAAATATCATCTAGAATCGCACTGGCATCTAGTGCCTTTAACAAAACGTCAAACATCTGTAAGTCAAAGGCTCTCAGCAATCATACAAAACCTAAGATCTTCAACTATTGTGTGATTCCGGTGCTAACATGGATGCGAGAGTTGGAAAGCAATGGTAGCTCTTGATTAAAAAAAAATTAGGCTGTTTTGAGAACAAATGTCTTAGAAGAATACTAAATCTCCACTGGGCAGGTTTCAGATCCAATACACAAATAAGACAAGAGACCAAGCAAGACAATATATAAAGTTTTATAATAAAGCGGGCTATCTTCCGAACAACGGACCTAAATTATCGAGGCGGAAAATAAACCCTAACAGGGCCTCAGTCATGTGTCAGTTGCGCACCTCCTGGTACTATAATGCCACCGCCGAATTGCGAACTTCCGGTGACTATACCACAACCGCCGAGAGTATCCCCATGAGCGGCGTGGGGGATACTCTCGACGGTGGCGGAAGTTGCCAGAAGTGTGCAATTGACACGTGACTGAGGCCCTGTTAGGGTATATTTTCCGCCTCGATAATTTAGGACCGTTATTCGAAGGATAGACAGAAAGTGTGGCTGGAACTACATCAGCCATGCACTCAGAATGGATAAGAGAAGACTTCCCAACAAGCCCTCTTACGGAGGGAAAAGAAAACAAGGAAGACCTAGAGACACTCTACTTAGAACCATCACCTAAAGCAGGTAGCAACAAACCGCCAGACATGTAGAGCTATGACCTCTGCCCTATGCACTGCCCTAGGCACAAGAGGAAAGAAACTAACTAATTTACCCCTAAATAGTGCAGAGCCAGCCAGACTATCTCTCTGTTCATTTCCAAACACACCTGTACCACCTGGAGAAAATTTCCAAAGAAGACTAACTACTCAAGACACCTGTAGCGATGGTGCTACTCTGAATGAAGCACACCTATCTCCACCTTTCTCAGCATGCTCTTTGAGTCAGTTACAATGACAGTGAGGAGGACGATGATATCTTTAGCAATAAACTTCAACAGGCTGAGAATTTTGAAGAAGAAGATAACTACAACCTTTCATAAATACTGTCTTAATTTTTTTTAAGTATGTTTTCTTTTTTTACTTTGGCTTCTGAAATTAAACATTTTGGCAAATTAGTTAACCATACATGGCTGCTGAAATTGTATTGTTTTGTAACCTTTTTTTTTTCATCTTCACATTCAGATGTTGTCTCCCTTTTACATCTTCCAAGTTTTCTCCACGATAATATGGTACGTGGATGACTACTACATCTATGCTACCTGCATTGTTGTCATGACAACCCTGTCCGTCACCGTCACCATCTACCAGACCAGAAAGGTACATTGTTGTCTGCTAGAACAGTTTCTGTTCATGAAAGAAAATATATGCTGTTGATCCTAGTGTAGGTTCCAGAGCCTCATTGTGGGGAAAACAAGAATAGACCCACTGCCTCCCTAACAAGCATGTGGTAAGAGTTGACAAATAACCCTTTCGTTGCTATGGACAAGATAACTCCTCTTCCATTTTCTATGCCCTCACTGCTAAGGACGAGCTAACTCGTCTTTGACTTTTCTTACAGATTGCTAAGAACCGTATTTATCGGGGGTGAAATGGCAATATACATTACCTAAATTTTATCAAACTGACACATTTATATACAATGAAAACACATATCATGTTCATTTAGGGATTTAGATGCATTTCACGTTATCCTGTTGCTTTGTTACCATAGAAGCATGTCCGGTGAAAGGTATATGTTTTGCCTTGAAATATATTTCTGGTTTTTGCTTTAGTGTACTTTTTTTAAAGAATTAATGGAGTTTCTTTCAAGGAGTAATAGTAAGGATCACTTTGAAATGTGTGAGTTATATGAGCTGGGTTATCAGCGGACACATGTACTTCTGGCCATTAGCAAAATTGAACATATGACCCAGCTATCTACATTGACTGGATTTATAATGGATCCCCAATAATCAAAATAAAGATATGGTCACGTACTGACATGATGATTAATGTTAATGTTTCCAATATACTATACAACTGACATAAATGTGTCTGTCTATCAAAGTGTACAATACTGGTCCTATTTTCAGTTCTAATTTTCATGTGAATTTCTAGTGTAGTTGGTATCACGTCTGCCTCAGAATCGAAAGGTCCTGCGTTCAACCTCTATATGCCGTTTTTTTTAAATTTTTTATTATTTTAAATGTAAATTTTAAATTTAAGCACTTAGCACTTTTGGCAACAGATCACCGAAGTATTAATTAATTAAACATCCTGTCAGGTGCGTTCAGGAGGATTTAGATGCGTTACACATTATCCTGTTCCTTTGTAAAGCGTGGTTTGTGTACTGTGCATTTGTGGGGAAAAATACTCCTGTTGCTGAATTTCTCTTAATGTTAGTAAGAGAAATTCTACATAAATATTGCAAGGAAAATAGAAAAGTGTGGGAGGACAAAAAAGTAAAGATCTGCCACTTCGTTTAGTACAAAGGCATTTCCCTTCAATAATAGAGTCGGTAACATCACAGAAGAAATTTCCAACAAGAAAGTGCGTGGTATGCGCAAATAGCAAAAAATGACTGTAAACCAGATACATGCGCAAGGACTGTGATTTAGAATTGTGTGTTGCACCTTGTTTTGAAATATTTCACACACAAAAATATTATTAATAATAATAAAAACCATGTATTTGCTTACTAAAGTGTTTAGTGTTTGCTTTGTAAGTTTGTAGTGTTTTCTTTTTGTTAATGAGTTTTAATGGCATAACCATAGCGCATATGACTTGTCAGCGCAAAGGTCAACCATAAGCCTTCAAAGAGTTTTTATTTTAGGTGTACAATTTTTACCCCGCGCCACAAGCGTGTCTTCTGCTTTTGGAGGGAAAAAAGGTATTCAGCACAGAAGGAAGGATTAGCACTCGCCTGGCTTAGCACAGTGGTTATGTTGACTGGCGGAGGGCGCAGCAGCGAAAGAAGAGTTTCCTTTGAAGTCGGCTTGCATCTGCCTGAGAGGCAAGAAACCAGCAATCTGCATAAAAGGAAACCAGGTATATAAAAATGATGTGCATGCAGAACTAAAGTTCTGAAGCTAGACTTAGGTCCAGAAGTCCAGAACTTTCTGATGAAGTTTACAGCCAGTAAACGCAAAGAACAAAGAAGAATATATGCTATTAAAATGGTATTTTCAGTGTAGTAAATTTAAGTAAAGTGGAGTGTAATAGATTGACAAAGAAGCAGAGCAGAGTGGAGTAAAAGGAAATAGATAAATGTGAAGCAGAGTTGAGTAAAGTAAAATGAAAGAGAGTAGAGTGAAGTAGACTGAAGTTAAGCAGAGTCCAGTGAAGAGGAGTAGAGTGAAGTAAAGAGAGAAGTAGAGCGAAGTGAAGTAGCCCAAAACTAAATAGCTCGTTAATGCCAAGATCTGTAACTCAACTATGTTTTGTTCAATCAGCTAGGTTTTTGGGTCCCCACGGTGAAAAGAAAGTGATTCTCAAGAGAATTGCTGGTAGCTCTAGAAAATGGAACTGCACTTGCTGGCCATTATGGCATCAGGATATTAATGGGAATGTCCAGAGTACTGTGATGTTGATTCTTAATCAAACTCAATATTTTAGTTATATTAAAAGTAACAAACATGTAACTGTCAATTTTCAGTTTGAACGTGCCTTGCGCAATACAATTACCTCAACAACAGTTATTACTGTGTGCAGAGATGGAGGTAAGTAGAGTTACAAGTTGCAATAACTCTTTATATGTGTCATACCCCATGTGTGATCTATTTGTGAACTTGACTCCACTTGAAATCTTCAGTACTCTTTTAGTACCTACCCAGGTAGGCATTATTTCAACTCTTAAACGTGAACAAAGACACAAACAATAGATTACACAATTTACTACTGTCAAGTGCATACTACAGTAACAGTTGATTATAATGAAGAAAATAAATGAATCCTTCAAATTAAAACACAAAATTGACTACATTCAAAACTATTTCATAAACATGAGCTGATCTTGTTAGTCACACTTGCCATTGCCATGGGCTGTTATTCCTAAACCTCCATACAAAACAGTATTGCCTGGAAAGATGGAAAAGTGACAATAGTATCGTAATGTTACTTAACTCTTTTAGTTGAGTTGAGCTGAGTTGACATCACAGCACTCTGGGCATTCCTATATGTGTTCATTCCCCATCCTCAGCAGCCAATGCAGAGTTCCAATACTAATGGTGCAATTTGTAATCTTGCTGTATATCGGTCTTGCACTCAACTCTTTCAGTGCAAAGGAAAACATCACAGGTTCATAGGTTCCTACAATGAAGCCCAGTGAATGCAAGATGTGCAGATTTTTCATTTCTCTTTACTACCACTTGGGTCTCTGATGCTTATCCTTTTGGGACTGAAAGTGTTAAACCAGAATTTTGTCCAAGCATGACTTTGGCTTCCAGGTTGACCCAGCCTCAAATGGGTAGCAGGTAAATTCCTGCCTGATATTGACCACACCACCCACTGAGTCTAGCCTCACATGCCTGATGTGCCATGGGTGTGTAAAGGGAGCTTAAACTTGAAGTAAGTCATGTCTTATTCTGTAAGGGTTTAAATTCTGTTAGGGCTTTATATTCTGTTAGGGTTTTAATATAACAATATGAAATAGGGGCTGCTAATGTGCAGCAAGCCATGAAGGGTAGCCTGTAGTGGTCTATGACATTGTATCAAAAGTGTTACTGCTCTTTTACTCATCCCTTGTGCGTTCCAAGTTCTTAGTTTAGGGGAAAAATATAATAGACACCCACCCATTCCCCCTAACAATTATGTCAGAAAAGTTGACTAATTTGGGTTGTTTCCTTAAGAGTGCTGCATCTGCTAGGAACCAACAGTCAGCATGCAAATAAGCTAGATCTGTATAATGAATGTGCACACAAAATTTAAGTTTCGGAACAAGACCAAAATACAGAAGTGGATGAACAATTTCTTTTTGCTGGAGTTTAAGGCCAGAGAACACTAAGATAAAGAAGAAGAAGCTTGGCTCCCACTGTAGAGTCTATAAAACTAACCGCCAGTGATTCATCTTATGTAAGTGCATTTATTTCTGAAATAAAAATTAGCTCCTAAACAAATAAATGGTTGGCCACCACTCATTTATAATGAAAGAAAAGAAACTGAGATGTACTTGGTTAAATTACCAGCTAGATGAGGGAAAAGGAGTAAAGAAAAGCATAGCATGTAGCCAACTTTCATTTTTTAAAAATATTTTTACCTGTTAAATTAATTAGACACTGTTTATCTTTCTTTATTATTTCTTTTCTTGTCATTCTTTCTTTTTCTTTATGTTACTGTTCTTTTTTTGCATGTACTTTCTTTTTTTCTTTTGCTTTCTTTTCCTTCTTTCACCTATCTTCTGCATCCTCTTCACGTTTACCGATTATAAACTCTAGCGACATAATAAATTTTTACCTGCAGAGAAAACAGTGTTAAAAATATACTGCGGCCAGACTTCAAGTCCAAATAACTCCTTGATCGTTTTAATTTACCTTCATATTTTCTTTTATAGTCTTAATCTTAGCTGAGGCAACTTCACTGCAATCAGGGTTTCCCCATACTTGCTCCATTCCTGTACCAATGATAATCAAATGAAATGTCCCTCGCTGTCTCATTTGCAGAACTGGTGAACAAACAATTAGTCCCAGAATAATCCAGAAATAAACGCAGCAGCAGATGCATTTGGCAGTTGCTAGAGATGCCAAAGCCAACAGTCACCACCAAAATGCAGTTTTTCATTGATATCGGGCATGATAAGTTTTCTCTATACAAACTTAGAATTATTACATAAGGTATTTCACCAGCTCACACGTAAACCGGCTACCGGCCATATCGAATGCCACTGCCCAACCGCTGCAAAAATGAAAGGCTTTTCACAGGAAAAACACAGCTCACAGGACTGTGCCAAGCACTAAACTCAGTAGCTCAGGCAGCGAAACCGTAGACTACCGTCCATATTTTTTTCATAAATCCATTGCATGCAATTTTCCTTGTACAGATAGCACCTGACTGATCGATTGACTGGTTGTCAGAGTGTACCAGAAGAGCAAATAATTTTGAAATTCTACTGCAGTTAACCTTCACTACATAGATGACACTTTGAGTGTTGAGGGTTAAGCTAAAAACTGACATAACAGCACTTGAGACTTTCCCATAAACGCTCTGTCCTCATCTGCAGCAGCAAGGGAAGAGTTCCGATTACGATGATGCCAGTATCAGTTGGCACTTTGTTGATTAAGTCTTAACTTTCACATTGTCTTGTCTTTTGTAGTTTTTATTGAAATCCCTTCCGAAGACCTTGTTCCTGGTGACGTGATCGAGATTCCTCGTTATGGATGTGACATGCAGTGTGATGCTGTACTTGTCACCGGTAACTGCATTGTCAATGAGAGTATGTTGACAGGTGAGTTAAATTTTTTTACCTGTCATCCAACTGTTGCACATCTTAGTATGGGTAATGCTGTGATAGATAAAACCTTATGGTTGTGAATAGAACTTTACAGATTGAAGTATTGCCTTTATATGTATGTATGTGTGTATGCATGTAAATATTATGTAAAGACTCACATATATGTGTGTGTATGTGTATATGTTCATATCTATGCGTGTGCATGTATATATTTATCATCATTGCCCCTGCGATAATCATCATCATTACTATCATCATTATTGCCAGAATATGGGCGTTCATGTCATATCAAACCAAAAATGAATATCAGGCCAAATATACTATATCAATCCACATCAAGCTATATCACACTAAATCAAATATATTAATCCTATTTCAGCCATATCAAACTAAATCAAACCCTGTCAAACCAAATCAGTCCATACAAAACTAAATCAAACCATATCAACATATATAAAACCAAATCAAGCTATATAAAACCAAATCAAGCCATATCAAAGCAAATCAAGCTATATCAATCCAAATCTAGCCATGTCAAACAAATCGAGCTATGTCAAACCAGATGAATCCAAATCTAATGCAATTGTTGGTATAAAGTAAAGAAAAGTAAAGATCCTTTTTCACGCAATAGGCGCATCGGCATATGGGAAGAGCATCCCATATTTTTATATATTAGTCGGCACTAGGTTGGTAATGTGGTCAGCAATATGCTGGTCATCTTTACTTCCCCACAACGTACATTCTGGTACCCATTTTAGGCTGGGTCGACCTGCAACAACCCCATACCATGATAAAAATTCACGCAGCCATCAGAAGGTTTTGATCACGGTACGTTTGAATTATGTTTTTTTGGGTTCAAATCCCTACTGAATTCTCAGCTGGATCCAGCCTAAAGTGGGCACAGGGGAATGTTCTGGCAAGTACAGGCAATTGGCATGATGTTGACATGAGGAATGGCTGGCCGAGAAGTTGTCACATCAGGCTCTCATGCTGGAGACTGACGTTCGAACCCCGGTAAGGATGTGGAGTTTTTTTTGTCAGGTAGCAAATTAAACGTCCTAACCTGCGTAGTCCGTGTTGACAGTGCCAGCCATGTAGCCTTAAATCCTCAGGCTCACAGCCCCTGTCTACACCGCATTACAAAAAGAGGTACATACAGACAGTAGTGATAGCTTTTCTACAGTTGACATGATTGAGATATGATGATCACATCACACATTGACTTAAACAGAATGTTGAATTCAGAATTTACATCATAGCACTCGGGACACCCCCATAAGCACTCTGTCCCCATCTTCAGCAGCAAGTGAAGAGTTAAAATTCTGATGGTACTAGTAACTGTCTGATTGTATATCCATCTTGCTTTTTCTCTGAGTGTCGAGCGTTGGCCAGATCCCCTTGTAAATCTTTGCAGTGCCATTCTTCTCAGACTGTAATGATTTATCTGTGCCTCAGCCCTGCACATTTGCTCCCAAAGGGCCCTGACAACATCCAGCTTGTTATACATCACGTCACCACCTAGTGGTGCAGAACAGAACCAGCCAATCTATATGCCTGCTCATTTCCCAACACACTGGCACCACCTGGAGAAAATATCCAAAGGATGCTAACTACCTGGGACCTTTGAACTCTGCATACTTAAAAAGATAATCTTTTACAAAACGCACACAATCAAACTTTAAAAGATAATCCTAAAAAAAAAAAAAAACCTCAAAATTTAAAATGTTAGTTATGCAAATTTTACAGGATGTTGCAGAACCAGCCTCAGCATTGAGTGGCTGGTTTTTGTTTTATTTTTAGTACTTTGCTATTGCCACTGAATAGTCAGCACTTGTCAAAATCAATGCAAAGCAGTCTGTTGCCAAACTGCCTGCAGCTGTATTTAAACCGGGTACTTCAGGATTCTGAGTCATGTTTGCAACACCTAAGCTGCAGACAAACTAACTGGGTTTTTGCATTATCTACAGGCGAAAGTGTCCCAGTTACCAAAACTTCCCTGCCCAACCCAACAGGCATGAAAGAGCAGCACAATCCAGAGCTTAGCATGAAGGAACATTCCAGACATGTCTTGTTTTGTGGCACTCATGTAATACAGACCAGATTCTATGGCAACCAGAAAGTCAAGGCTGTGGTACTTAGAACAGGTGAGTTGTGCTTTAACTCATTGCAGAAGTAGGAGAAGAATGTATTAACTCTGTACAAACCAAAAGAAAACTTTATTTCACTTACTGTGTTTACTTTATTTTACTGAATTTATTTTACTTACTTTTTTTTTTAACTTTACTTGCTTTCTGTTACTTTACTTATTTTACTTTGCTTACTGTTTACTTCCTTTACTTGAGTTAGTTTATTCTACTTACTTCTCACTTACCTTACTTTGCTTTACAGACTTTTTTGCCTTACTTTACTTTTTTAAGTTTAATTTGCTTTAGTTACCATGTTTACTTATTTTACTTTATGTTACTTTACAGGCTTTACTTTACTTTTTACTCACTTTGCTTTTTTTTTTTCATCTAATTTTTCTTGTTCTACTCATTTGTTTTTTTTTTAATTTACTTTATTTTAATTGTAATTACTTGCTCTATTTCACTTTATTTTACTTGCTTTATACTTTCCTTTACTTACATTACTTGTTTTTACTTTACTTGTCTTACCTTTACTTGTTTTATTTTACTTGCTTTACTTTATTTAATTTTTACTTACTTTATTTGCTTTACTTCACTTGTTTTTTTTTAACTTACTTTACTCACTGTTTACTTACTTTCCTTGCTTTAATTTACTAACTTTACTTTCTTTTTACTTAGTTATCTATCATTACTTTACTTACTTTTTACATTTTTTTTACTTTACTTTCTTTACCTCTTTTGCTTTCTTTACTTGCTTTATGATCATACAACTTTTATTTACATAATTGTGTCTGCTTTACTTTGCTTACTTTACACATTCTTTTTGTTTTTACTGGCACTCTCTTGTCTTTTCGCTGATTGTCTTTCCCAGGTTTCTCAACATCCAAAGGAGAACTGGTCAGGTCCATCATGTTTCCTAAACCAGTGGATTTCAAATTCCAGAGACATTCCTACTACTTCATAATGGTTCTGGCCGCCATTGCTGCTCTTGGTTTTATCTACACAATTGTTTTGATGGTGAGAGACAGCACTTTTTTCTGAGTTTAAAACATAATTTATTTAAAGTTTGCTTTTTAGTTCCTGGCTGCACATGTGACCACCCATCTCTCACTGGCTAAACAAAATGGTGGGTTACTTGTCTGCTGACCAGGTCACATCGTAATTTTGTCAAATCATAGAGGAATGTTGCATATTTTTTCCATCCACTTTTTGTGTGTGTGTGTAAATTATATCATTGTTCTTTTATTTTAGTTTTGTTTAATTCATCAACTGAGAGTGTAACCTGAAGGTTTAATAGCCAGTGACTCAAGGAGCCATCTTTTTATATGCCAATCCCACAGGAACAAATTCCAAATATCCTGTTCAGTTGTTTCTTCTTTATCTTAGCGTTCACCAACTGTAAACTCCAGTCGACTGTCCTTGTTGTTAATCCATTTCTGGACTGGCCTTGTTCCAGGACTTAAGTGTTGCATGTACATCTACAGATCTGGAACATTTGTGTGCAAATTGTTGCTAGTAGTATTAGTAGTAGTAGTAGTAGTAGTAGTAGTTGTTGTTGTTGGGGTTTAAACAATGTTATCCGTCTTGTTTAACCCATCTGGGTTATAATTAGGATAGATAGAAACTATTGGTTTCTTTGCCTCTCAGGCAGATGCACTTTGACTTTAAAAGAAATATTGATCCTCTCTACATTGGCCAGCCTCCCAGGCAGGAGCTTGTTTCTGGGATAACAAGAGTGGTGTAGATAGATTTTCACTATTATAAAACCTGGTCTTGAGGCACCACCACATGTAGCTCAGCACCTTTGTATCTGTTCAACTACATTCTGCTAGTTAGTTAGTCAATGTTCCGACATAAGTGCAGACTGGCACCCCATAACTATTTCGTTGCTAGTGGAGATCGCACAGAATGTCTTTCACTGTCCCATTTGAAAGCTAGTGTAAAACCTGGTAATCCCAGCAAAATCTTATGAGTTTGTAAATGCATAATAAAAATGCATAAAGCATTTGTCAGATGTGCCAACATTAATAGTCTAACACCAGAATTGCAGCCTACTGTTTGGGGAAATGGTCAGTCACGAAGGCTGGCATTGTCTCTGCAACCATATAAACAATCATTTTGGGTCACTCTTTTGGCTGCACAGTGCAACATGCTATCAAAAACTGTTGCCTCGGAGCCATGTAATATCATCCCATGTCAACCACAGGATTCTGTAATATCATCAGTACTTTTCAGTGTTAGGCTATGGTAGTTATTCTCAATTTTTGATTTAATAATTTTCATAATAGTACTAGCTGTGCCCTGCCACGCGTTGCTGTGGCCCCGAATGGTGAAATGGAAAATAAAGAAAGTAGCTCTCAGCTAACAGTGTCTGTCATAACCCTCATTCCCCCCCCTCCCCCCTCATTCCTTCTCCTCTCTACCCAGTCATATCTCCCTCTCCGAAGGATTGAAAAATCATCCCTGGCGAAAGTATTAAAATAGAAATAGTTAAGAAATAAGAACTTGAAAATATTTTTTTAAGCTCTCTCAGCTAACAGTCTCTGGCATAACCCCCTCCCCTTTTTCCCCAAATAATATTTCCCTCTCTGAAGGAATAAAAAATCATCACTTGGCGAAATAATAAAAATAGAAATAGTTAAGAAATGATAACTTGAAAATAATTTTTTAAGCCCTCTTAGTTAACAGTGTCTGCCATAACCCACCACCCCCCCCCCCCTTTTTCCACTATTCATATCATCCTGGCCGAAGGATGGGAAAGTCATCATCTGACGAAATATTGCAACTAAATTGAGCTTTGCATCCGTGTCCACCCAGAGAAAAATGGATAGCATTAATGTGTACTGAGAAGTAAATGTGGCCAGTGTAACAGCTACCACATCACCCATCCAGTACCAGTGCTACTGCTACCATTACCACCACCACCTTCAGAACAAAAACAACAAAAAACAGTCACTACTGTCTGTGCAGGTCGGTGTAGCCAGAGGTGTTAGCGCCGCATGTTGTCGTCACGGACAGTTTAGTGTAATTGAGCTCCCAACAAAGAAACAGAAAAAAAACTCCATCACCTAACCAGTGATGGAACCCACAGTAATAGTCCGTTCTATACTCACAAATAGCGGAAATAAAAACCCAACTGTCATCTCCCCTCTCCGAAGGGATGAATGTTAAATGACCTTGGCCTCCGTGTCCACCCAAAGTAAACTGGACTGTAAGCAGACTTACTTAACAGCTTCTGTCATCAACGAATAGTTTATGATCAAGTGAAGCGTCGCAGGGAGGATAAATGGGACTTTACTGAAATCGGATGTCTTTCGGTGAAAGGTGCAGATATCGCAGCCTAGCTGTAAACCACAACACAACATGCCAACAGCCCCCTTGAGGGAAAAAGAAAAATTAGCACCCAGTGGGTAATCAAACACCAGTCAACCGGGTGAAGGGCGGAATACTTACAACTATACTACCTAAAACTGAAGAGTTTGGGTCCGATATCGCAGCCTAGCTGTAAACCACAACACAACGTGCCAACCACCCTCTCAAGGGCGAACGAAGATTACCCATGACATGACCAACATCACATCGCCGCTATCGCAGGCTAGCTGTGAACCCCTAAACCTAGCGGGAATAAAATGTAGATATCGCAGCCTAGCTGTAAACTACAAGACAATGTGCCAGCCGCTTAGTTAAGGGCAACAAAAAAAATATTTAATCACCCAGCGGGGCATTGATCACCGGTCACCCGCGTAACACGCAAAATATACAACTACGCTACCAAGGACTCATGCATCTGCCCAATTATATCTCCCTCTCCGAATGATTGAAACATTATTATGTGGCGACATTGTTAAAATAGAAATAGTTAAGAAATGAGAACTGTAAAATAATGTTTTAAGCTCTTTCAGTTAACAGTGTCTGGCATCAACCACCCTCAATAACCCCCCCCCCCCCCCCCCCCCCCCCCCCCCCCCCCCCCCCCCCCACCCCCCGTCTCAATCATACCATCTCCTCTGAAGTATGTGAAAGTCATCGCCTGACGAAATATTGTTGTTAAATTGGGCTTGGCATCCGTGTCCACCAAGACAAAAGTGGGTAGCATTAATCTGTACTGAGAATTACATGTGGCCAGAGCAACAGCTACCACATAACCCATCGAGTAGCAGTACTACTGCTACCACTACCACCACCACCGTCACCACAACAACAACAACACAAAACGGTCACTACTGTCTGTACAGGTCGTTGTAGCCAGAGGAGTTGGCGCCGCATGCTGTCCCCACGGACTGTTTAGTTTAAGTATGTCCCCGACATAAAACTCCATCACCTAACCAGTGGTGGAACCCACAGTAATATTCTGTTATTTAAAAAAAAAAAGTACACTATACTCACATATAGCGGAAATAAAAACCCGCACTCATCATCTCCCCCTCTCCGAAGTGACCATGTTTAATTAACCCTGGCATCCGTGTCAACCCAAACTAAACTAGACCGTAAGCCTTCTTAGTTAACATTTTCTGTCATCAACGAATAGTCTTTGATCGAGTGAAGCATCGGGGGGAGGCTAATTGGGACTGTACTGAAATCAGATGTCTTTGGGCATAAGGCACAGATGTCGCAACTTAGCTGTAAACCACAACACAATGTGCCAATCACCCCTTAAGAGGGAAAAGAAAAATTAGCACCCAGCGGGGAATCAAACACCGGTCATTCGTGTAAAGGGTGGAATACTTACAACTCTACTACCGAAGACTGAAGACTTTAGGTCAGATTTCGCAGCCTAGCCATAAACCACAACACAATGTGCCAACCGCCCTCTCAAGGGAGAACGAATATTACCCGTGACATGAACATTGAGCATCACGTCGCTGCTATCGCAGGCTAGCTGTAAACCCCAAAATCGAATGGAAAAAAGCGTAGATATTGCAGCCTAGCTATAAACCACAACAAAACGTGGCAGCCACCCAGTTAGGAGTCCAAAAAAAATTATATCACCCAGCGGGGAATCGAACTCTTATCACCAGAGTAAAAAGCAAAATGCTTACAACTAACTATGCTACTAAATACTCAAACATTTAGTAGAAATGAAAGTTTATAATAATAATGTGAAGTTGGGTGTTACGCAGTCAAAGGTGGCTAATCGATTAAAAACAAATAAGGGCCAGCAACGAAACAAATAATGATTTGACCGTTGCTGGAGCTACATCGTTCGTGGTTTGTGCGATTTTATGACAAAAAATCACGCTTTGGGTCAGAGGCAATGATGTGTGAAAATTTGAAAGCAATCTGTTTAGTAATTTCCGAGTTTAGATATAACAAACTCGGAAAATTAAAATTTTTATTAATATAGATTGCTTTTACCGTCACATTTTTTGTTCATTAATTAATGTGTCATACATTTAACTTATTTCATTTTTTTTTTTGGGTACTTATATCACTGTTTTTATCATCAGTTATTTACATCACTGTTTTTATTAATTTTATTGTTGTCATTGTAATCATCAAATGTAATTATGTCTTTCATATTAAAATCAATTTTGCTTTTATCACTGTTATAAATTGTCTTTTGTTTATAAAAATGTGTCAGATAATTTCACAATCAATTTCTTTAAAACATCTCTTTAATATATATATTATTTAATCATCTGTAATTAAAATGTCATTAAACTGTCATTAAACACTGTCATTAAATTGCCACTGAACTGCGATTAAACTGCCACTAAAAAGTCATTAAACTGCCATTAAACGACTGTTACTAAACAGTCATTAAACTGCCATTAAATGACTGTCACTAAACTGTCATTAAACTGCCACTAAACTGTCATTAAACTGCCACTAAACTGTCATTAAACTGCCATTGAACTGTCATTAAACTGCCACTAGACTGCCATTAAACTGCCATGACTGAATGTCAAACAGCACATAATGTTCACCTATTGGTTAACCTTCTGATACAGTAGGAGTGCCAGCCAGTCTATCTCCTCTTTCAGTGCCCACAACTAAGATTGAGACTTTTTTTCTTTTTTTTTCTAAAGTAATGGAATACCCAGGAAACATAAAGAAAGAAAAGCACCATTGTCCTGTTACATGAGAAAAAGGGGATAAAAAAGAAAAACACAAAATTATGTCTGCATTGCATATCCAATTGCAGCAGACTAACAAGGATATTATGAGTTAAGTCCATGACTTAGGCTTTGTGAACGCGCTTCGTAATGCTGGGGTGCCGGGTTCGATCGCAGCTACAGGCCTTGCGCCTTGTGTGAGTTTCAACAGTGGTATCAAGAAGCTAACCATCCAGAAAGCAATGGCAAACTACTGGACATACATTTTCCTTGAACAACCACAACAGCCAAAAAATGCTGGGGTTAGTTCTGCAATGTCCTGTAAAGGATATGCAACTAACTTTAACAAGGATGTTGTGGAAATTAACCTTGACCAGAAGAACAATGATAAGACATAAAATTCATGACCAAAAATGAACTGACTGTGAAATGTTCTTTTTCTTCTTCTGAAGACATAAATGCTTTGTGCCCATTTACAAGATGGCTGCACCTTTCAGTAGACATGTCCGACTTCTGCAAGAATTTGTTTCCCAGTTTAATCTACCTGGCGTGTCTCAATTGACTCAATTTAAATATTATGTAGATAGTTTTCAAAGCTTTATTGCAGTCACCTTATTTTGATACTTTCTCATTAGATAGAGCAAGTTTATTCAACAAAATAACGATCTTTTTAATCACTTCCAGGTATTAAATGGTGATACACCCAAAGATATTATTATCAGAGCTCTTGATTTGGTCACTATTGCCGTCCCTCCAGCTCTTCCTGCAGCTCTGGCAGTCGGTGTGGTCTTCTCCCAGAGCAGACTGCAGGATCAAAATATTTATTGCATCAGTCCTAGAGGCATCAGCATCAGCGGGACCATCAACACTTGTTGTTTTGACAAGGTTGGTAACTCTGTTTGTTTTCTTCTACTTCTTCTTCTTCTGCTTTTTGAGCCCCTAGAGGAGCATATGCCGTCAACCAACTCATGCCAAGTTGTTCTATCCTTTGCTATCGCATGCAACTTTCTCCATGTCCCCATCTTTTTAACTTCACTCTCCATATCATTTCTCCATGTGTTTTTTGACCTTCCTTTATTCCTATGTCCCTGTGGGTTCCAGTGCAAAGACATTCTAGTTTTATTGTTCTCTGGCTTTCTCATTGTATGTCATATCCAACCCCAGTGTCTTTTCTTCACCTCTTGGTCCACTGGAACTTGCTTAGTTCTCTCCCATAGCTCTACATTAGTGATTCTTCATACCATTTAATTCCCACTATTCTGAGCAGGCACCAGTTAATGAATATCTGTTCTCCATGTTTCGGCACCATTCAAAAGTACTGTTTTGACATCAGATTAAAAAATTTCTAAGTTTAATATTTCTTTAAATTTCTTTTGACCTCCACAAATTCCCTAGTGCTGTGAAAGCTCCTCAGGCCTTTTGTATTCTTATTTTAATATCTCTCTAAGTTATTCCATCTTTATCTACATTGCTGTTAGGTGTACAACTTCACGTCTTGGAGTGGGGTGTCATTAAGAGAAACCACACTACTATTTGCCTGATTTATTCTTATCTTTTTCTTTCCTTTATGGATTTTCAGACCTAGCTGCTGTGATTTTGCATCAAGTGTATTTAATTTATCTTGCATCTAATCCCTTGAATGGGACAGAAAAGAAATATCATCAGCAAAGTCTAGATCATCAAGCTGTTTCATAGGAGTCCACTCAATTCCATTCCTGGTGTTAGCAGTTGCTGTCTTCATTATCCAGTCTATTGCCAGTCGAAATAGAAGAGATGACAAAAGACACCCCTGTTGCACACCTGTTTTTATTACAAATGTATCTGTTAGCTTTCCCTCATGAAAAACACAACACTTCATGTCTTTTACTAAGTTAATGGGAGTCGCAGCGGCTAGACGCTCGCAGCAGATCGCAAGGTCGTGGGTTTGCTCCATGGTGAATCCGGACATTTTTCAAAAATGACCTTGGCTCCCACGTCGACCCAGCCTTGAGTGGGTACGGGGTGCAGTCACGGGAAGTAAAGGCGGCTGGCGTGATGCTGACCACATCACTCATCTTGTGCCGATTGGTCTATAAAAATTTAGGACTAGCCCTATATGCCCTATATGCCTACTGGTGTGGAAAAGGGTCCTTTACTTTTTTTTTTTTTTTACATTAATTTCCAGAGAGATTCCCTATCATTGCTGTCAAAAGCTTTTTCATAGTCTATGCATCCAATGTGAAGTGGTGAATTCAGTTCAATGCTTTGCTCTATTATTATACATAATGTGGCTATCTGGTCAGTCCAGGATCTGTTCGGCCGGAAATCTGCTTGTTCATCTCTTACTTTTTAATCAATAGCATCTTTTAATACTTTCCAAAATAATTCTACCTAGTATTTTTTCAGGAACGAACAGCAACATAATTCCTCTATAGTTTTCACACTCCTGTAGATCACCTTTTTTGGGCAGTTTCATAAGATATCCTTCTTTCCAGTCTGCTGGTATTTCTTCGGTCTCCCAGACTTTACTAAATAATCTATGTAGCAATTCCGTTGATGTGTTTATATTGGCACTAATAGCTTCTGTTGTCAGTCAACACTATCTTTCTTTGCTTTGTTCCTTCTCTCAAAAAACGTATATTACTAGGCCAATAATTTTTTTTTTTAAGTAAACGATCTTTCTTTTTTATTTATACCAGTGGCACATAACATGATGCTAGACATAACTTTGTAAACCAATTAGCCCTCTGTGAGTGATGTGGTTAACATCATGCGGCCACCTTTACTTCTTGTTAGTTTGCCTTGTACCAATTTTAGGCTCAGTCAGCCTGGGGACCAATTCCATTGTTGACAAAACCCAACTCAATGAAGATTCAAATCAAGAGGAGATAAAAGTTATTGTGCAGGCCAAATCTGCCTGCGAACCATATAGCTTTTTCTTGACAGAGGTCGAAACAGGAAACATTGCAACACTATATGGTAGAAAGTATAAGTAAGAAGTGGATCAAGGTTCTCACTTCCAAAGGACTGCAGGTTACACCTCCCTGGTTTAGCCATTACGGGTGCCCTAATTATACCTCTTGCAGGATGTTGACCACATCATCCGCCGAGTGTTGATTGGTCTATAAAATATTGGTCTAGCCCTATATTCCTATGCCCAATATGCCTGAAGGTGTGGAAAAGGGTTCTTTATATTTACTTTTTTAACTTCTTTGGAAGTTGAGCAGGGTGTCTGGGATCTACTTTATTGGTCTGCCATGCAGATTTAGATTGTTTTAATCTCAGGACTTTTTTTTTTCAGTCCAGATGAAAAAATCTGATCAGTCGACCGATAAGAAACAGTTCTTTTTTATGTCAGTGGTGCTTTGAAGACTATGTTGCTAGACTCATATTGTTATAAACCAATTGGCAATATTATGTCAACAATCTTTTCATGACATCGATTATTGACATTCCTTTTACTCCAGTGTTGTTTAATTTTGTGTTCCCAGACTGGCACTCTGACAGAGGATGGTTTGGACATGCATGGAGTGGTCAAAGTAGAAAAATCCAAGTAGGTCAATCCTTTCATTTGTCTCCTATATTCTATTTACCTTCTGTAATTTCCCCCATTTTTTGTCAACACTAAAAACAATGCAATAATTTTTTTTGTGTGTATTTGTCTTTAACATAAACCATGCTTTTCATGATGCCAGCCTTTACTTCCTAGTAAATGTCCTGGTATTCCTTTTAGACTGGGTTGACTCTGGAACCAAATCATAATTTTTTTTAGAACAGACATTAGCTCAGGATGTGCCAAATCTAATCAAGTAATGGGGAAACTATCTTCCCTGTTGACATACAAGCAGATACCCGGGAGTACTAAAGTGAATCTTTTCAGAACTATTTTTTGGCCAACATTATGCTATCAGTGCCAAACGTGGGCACTTAATCCTCCAATGAACGTAAAATTGTGACAACAGATATTTAATGCCTTAAAAGAGCTGCAGGAGTTTTAAGGAAAGACAGAATACAAAATCACGAAATCAGACAAATGCTAGCAATAAAGTCATACTTTCTAGTCATCAAAGAACAACAAATGAAGTGGTTTGGACACCTAATAAGAATGCCCTGTTACTATCTGCCACAGCAAACCACACTAAAACATTACAATGTTTATAGAGCAAGTGGAAGACCTCGGAAAATATGGAGTGATGGCATTAAGAACAGCCTTACAGAAATGAACATCAGTCTTAATAGTGCTCTTGACAGAGCTCATCAACGAACGTTACATCTCCCTCTGACACTTCGCTGAGGTACAAGGTGGAAGAGAAAAAGAAAAAGGGTGCAGATTCCAACCCAAGAACATTGATCAGCTGGTAAGCATATAGCCAGTCCCTTATTTTTACTTACAGAAAAATTAAAACATCTGACAGCTGCCTTGTGATATACTTTGCATGTGTAAGCTTCAAGATTCTGCTGGGCTGACATGTTTTCATTATTATTTTTTTTTTGTCAATGGCACAGAGAAGGACATTTTATATGATTTTTACTGGCATGAACAAATGAAAGAACGAACGAACGAACATACTTTATTTTCCAAGGGTTAAGAACTGGGCACCCACGTCCGTCTACCATTCTGCCCTTCTATTCTCTCTTCTTTCATACATCATTTCATTCATAGATCAATTAATAGTAAATATACATTATCAATAGCATCAAAATATTAAATATAAGCACTGGAGACATTTCTAACTGCAATAAACCATAGTAGTTGTAATAAATCTTGGAAAAGTGAGTGCTATTTCTAAAATTTTTTTTATCTTCTATGGTTTCCAATTGTATGTATAGTGATTTGTGGTATTTTTGACATGGTGTGGAAAGACAGTTCCACAATTTAGCTGCAGAGTATGCCATACTTGTTTTGTATAGATTTATCCTAGGTTTAGGGATATGGATTTTGTTTAGACGTTTGCTATGCCTTCTATTATATTTAAACAATGGCCATAAATAATGTGGAGCTTTTTGTGATAATATTTTGTGAATAAATTTTGCCTTATTAAAAAATAGACATCCACAAAGTGGTTGAGTATAAGACCTTTTTATGTTTCGCAGCTGACTGTCCATGATTATTACTTACCAAGCAAATGACCCGCTTTTGCAGTGACGTGAGCTGCTTGATAACAGAAATGGAACAGCTATCCCATATTGTAGAGAAATAGATATATGTCTGAATGTGAGAAACATAGAATATCTTTCTTGTGTTTTCATTAAGAAATTTTTAATTTTTAAAAGTTGGTAAACCTTTTTAGCTGTTTGTTTCACAAGTGCTTGTTCAAGGTTAGATTTGCATCAATGACCAACCTTAGTTAGTGCTTTGTGCTCGCTATAAAGTTTTTGTTTGGTCGTTATTAGCACAGATCTTGTTTTATTAATTTTTTTTTTGCATACGGTTTGCAGTGCCCCCTCTGACTACATTATTTAATTCTTGTTGCAATGAAGACTAGAACATTACAAGCATTGAGCATTTGTGTAGATAGTACAGTCATCTGCGAATAAATCCCAGGACGATGACAGACATAGGGGAAGATAATTTATGTAAATACTGCATAATAGTGGGTCGAGAATCCAGACTTGAGGTACCTCACTATTTAAGACAGTGGTCCACAATAGGGATTTATTGAATAAGATAATTTTTCTGTTTAACAAAAAGGATTTATTAACTTTAATAGGGTTAAATTTCATTGTTTCTAATTTTCTCATTAGAATATTATGGTCTGTCATTGTAAAAGCTTTCTTAAAGACTATAAACACCCTGCCACATATTTTCTCATTGTTAATATTCTGATGCCAGTTTTCTGTCATGCTAGTTAAGGCAGTATGGCCAGAATATTTTGGTGGAAACACTGATTAGTTATCCACTCTAAATTTGTTGCGATCTAAGTGTTGCTATTTTTCCAGATTTCAGCCAATAATAAAAGATATGAATCAGCTTGGTACTGGCCCAATCGTAACTGCTATGGCCGCTTGTCATTCGCTGACCATAATTGAAAATCAGCTGATGGGCGACCCACTGGATCTCATAATGTTTAATGCTACTAAGTGGGTAAGTAGCATTTAAGAAACTCGGGTTTTCTGAATCAAATTTTACCTCAAGATTCTTGGAGTATCATCAACTAAGAAGAGGAAAATGCAGATATTTTTCTAAAAGAAAGCCAGCTAGTCTTCTCCATATATTGTTAACATCCATTTACATTTGTCGAGATGTAAAATTTCCATATATTTTCAGCTTGTTCTTTTATAACTTTTTCAACATCACTTTTTTTCTGGTTTTGGACAGCATTAATTTTTAGCGGAATTTTTTTTTTTTACTGCAACACGAGAAAGCTAAAACCTCCCTAAATAAAAAGTATTGGCTGTATCGGGACATCAAATTAAATATAAATGGGTGTAAAATAAATATAAACTATTTAGGTGTCAGTATTACAACAAAATATTATTAAAATCATACAAATTTCAAGGATGTTAGACACATATGAAGATTATTTACATAAAAAAATTGTGTGCTTACCTTATATTTTTACTTGTTCAACAACACTGGTATCCAATTCTAAATTTACATACCTTCTCTGTTCATTTATGCATCATCTGGTCTTTATTTGAAACAGTTAGTTTAAATACTTTGGATGCTAGGGTCATTTTTGTATGACATGTTTGATTTCACAACAAACGAAAATCAGGAAAACAGCTGATCAAAACAGATGATCCAATTGAAATATTTTGTTCAGTTTTTATATCCTAAACTAAATTTTCGCCAATAGATTTTTCACTTAGAAAGCAATCATATTATCATGACTATTGTCACCATCTGGCAGAGATTCATAAACGACAGAGCAGTATGAACAGTTCTAGACCTTTTACTTATTTAGTATAGAAAAAAACGTAATAATTGTATCACAAATAAATTATTTTCTAAAAATCATAAAGTGATGCAAAAGCCACTGAGACATTGCAAACAGAAGGACATCCTGTTGTTAATCCTAATTTTTAAAAAACTTGTTCATTAAAGTACATTTTCCCCACCAACAGAAACAAAATGTGAGTGTCTCCATGATACGCCAGTGTACTGGCAACTATCCAATAGGGATAACTTCATAAGCCAGTTAACTGGTGACCCATTTTCAAAAAGTAAATTCAAATGTCAGAATCTAGATGTAGAATTTACAAGTGTTTTCTTCATGTATTTTTGTCTAAATTTTAGAATAAACATGTAGAAATTGTTAACTTCTGTTTATTTTCTGTTGAAATTATGTGTTTTCAAAATTTGTTTTTTTCAAACTTTTTTTTAAATATCAGAATCTAGATGTACAAATTACATGCATTTTTATTTCCATTGTTAGTTTAAATTTCATAATCTGTATGTAAGAATTGTATGTGTTTTCATCCTACTTTGCATATGAGAATCTAGATGTAATAAAATATACACATTTTCTTATTGTAATTTTATCTGAATATCAGGATTTGGAAGAACCAGGGCCAGAAGAAACCAGGTTTGATATGATGACCCCTACTATTGTCAGACCACAGGCCTCATCAAAAGTTCATGGCTCTGCTGAAGCTGTAAGGCTCTCTTTGTTGTTTCACTTAGCTCTTATTAACTCTTTCACGCCCATGAATGCATTTTGACAGACTCGCATACATTTTTCTTTACAAAATGGCAGAAAAGGTAGTGTTAAAAAAAATTGCAACAGAGAATGTAACATATTCCTAATACATACAAAATTATATATGTTTTTTTAAGAAGGATGAATGTACATTTTGGAATCTGATGATATGTAGTATGTTTAAAAGTAAAGAACCCTTTGCCATAACTGTAGGCGTATTGGGAATATAGGGCTGGACCTAAATTTTATAGACCAATCAGGACTGAGTGGTGATGTCAGCATCACACCATGCTGTTATTGTTAGAAGATTTTCAAAAAAGATTTTTAAAAATAAATAAATAAATATAAAGAATTCTGCAGGTGTTATGTTTACAGAAGCAACATTTTACAAACAAATTATTCACCTGGCATGATTTTGCTGCTATAAGAGCAGTAAGTACCTAAGTATCCAAATTTGAGAATAACACTTTATAGTTTATTCAGTTTCCTAACAAATTCAAAAGTTCTAAGTTCTGGGTTAGTTTATCCCTCAGAGGCTCTAGGTTCTTATAGACTGCTAAACTTCTTCTTCTTCATCAGTGGTCTCTGGTCACGCACATAATACTGTGCGCCATAAACTGGGGATGTCATCTCAAGGTCTCTTAGGTTTCCCCGAAACTTAGTTGTCAGGTCTATTTGGTGTGGCTCAAAGCGAGAACAGTCTTGCAGGACATGTTCTGGAGTCTGTTAAGCACAAAGACACTGGCAGAGAGCTGTTTGGCTCATACCTAATTTATATGAGTGTTTGCTGGGTCTGCAGTGTCCATTGCGTAAGTGGAAAAATGTGACTTGGTCTGTTTTGTTAAGTTGTTTGAGGAAATCATTTTCATCTGGTAGTCTAGTAAGTAGCCTTAGTTTCAGCTTCATAGCAAACAGGTCACCCCATTGTTGCTCCGCTCCTGTGCCAATGAAAAACACACAGAATGTTTATCACAGTCCCTGTGGAAAGATTGACAGACTGCTATCTCAGCATATCTAGCATACACACGCATTAAAAGCATATGGTTGCCATCCGAAGTGCTAACACAAACAGTCCGATATTAGAAATGCAGTTTATCATTGATGGTAGCAGAAGTCCTCAACAGATCAGCAGTTTCACACCTGATCAATTTTAATCACTTAAGGGCACCACCAACATTGCGACAACAGGCAGCGCACCATTTTCTGAATCTACAATTCACACCACCACGTTGGTCACAGTCAAAAAAACATTCCAAATGAAATCCACAGCTCACAGTGTCATGCCATGCATTCCACTCAGAAGCTGGACGACGAAACTATATCCTTTCAGTCTACAAATGAAGCAAAAATGCAATGGCCATGGTCTGGCTAAAGCAAAAAATTTGTCTCGGCTCCAAACAGTGCCCGTCCATTTTGACCAGAAGACCTTTCATGGTTATAATCTGTGTTGCTAAGGTGGCTGATTAATCAATATGAGCCTGGAAAGATCTTGAGCAGTGCGGATGATAACTGGATGAAAGTGACTTGTGCAAGGAGTTGGATGTAGGTGAGGAAGAGTTGCACAATTCATCGACCTCACTCTCTCACCTGTGTCCATCTTGATATAATAGCATGCCATTTACATGTCATTTTGAATCTTCTAGTTATTGTAAAATGAATAAAGTGAGTACTTTCTTTCTTCCCCAGCTGAGTGGTAATGATGTTGGCATTGTTCGTCAGTTCCCCTTCTCCTCCAGCCTCCAAAGGATGTCTGTGATCACAAGAACTCTTGGAGCCAACAACTTTGATCTCTTTGTGAAAGGCTCACCTGAGATGATAAGCAGCCTGTCCAATCCTGAAACAGGTAAAGTTAGTTAGTTGGTCGACAGATTATCATCATTGCACATAGAACTATTTAGTCCATAAGTTTTCACATCCCCTCCTTAGTGAATCCCACAGGGGGTAGCAGCTCATGATACCAGTTCTGTGTTGGCTTCTTATACTTCTTTGGCTTCCCGCATAGTGCTCTGGTCAGGCCACACCCCTTTTAACCTGCTATTCTTGAAGTCTGGTCATGGTTGCAGATTCAAAGTCATCACTTGGTTCTCGCAAACATCTTACTTCTCATAGAGCATCCAACAATAAAAACAGGTTAAATATATGTAAACAGTTTTTATCATGCCATTGGCTCTAAGAGCATATGGTACTAGACACACATGTTATAGACTAACTGCCATTCAAGTGTGCTGAGTGTTGAGCAAAGAATAGGGTGACTATTTGTGATTGTACATCCTTTTTTCACTGCAACAGTTCCATTTTTTTTAGTGTCAGCCATCCCAAACAATGTAATTTGTCCCTTTTTTTAATAAAAATCTAGGAATAAGCTCGAGAATATAACATACAACCATAGTTATATACAAATATAGGTTAATGTTGAGAAAAACACATCAACACGGCAGCAACAAAAGCCAGAAGGAGGGTAGTTATCCTGAGAAAACTAAGTAGAACCACATGGGATGCTAGTGGGAAATTACTTAGGAAAGTTTATCAACAAAGTGTTTGACCATACCTCAAATGGCTACAGCTTAGAGTCCAGCATAAAAAACCACACTACGAGAGTAAGATAAAGTGCAAAATTAATTGCTCAGTCGCAACAAGTGGTATGAAATGAATACATATAGCTGTGATGGGGAAAATGGGGATGACCAAAGCAGTGAATGAATACAAAGACACCATGATGCTAATACAAGCAGACACATTTTTTAGCACCCCTACACACCCTATGAATGAAAGATTCCAAAATCTAGCTATGGGGCAACTAAAAAAGAAGCAGTTTTATCCACCAGGCCAAATGTCTCTGCAGACAAACCACTGATCTGCCTGCAACTGATAGCTCCCTCAAATGCAGTCCAAAACGGACTCTTGGAGAGAGGAGTATAAGTTTTCAATATACATCAAGACAGAAGTGAAAGGAGTTTTTGACAAGGAAGAACAAAACAGTGTGCAGTGTAACTAATGTAGCTGTGCAATGGATACCGTCGCACTGTGGAGTTCCCGGAAAGGAAAGAGCTGATTACTAGCTAAGGAAGGTGCAACTGAATAACTACCGGACGTGCCAGTCTCTTATCAGCAGAAGAAGAGAATAATCAACTCAATTAGAAAGCCACCAAAACCGGCACAAGACAATTACCATATTATGGACAGACCAAAGCAAGACATTATTCTACACCTTAGAGCAGGACAGAGTTGACTTTGCCCCACATGAATACAAAATTTAAAATGTGCACATGTGGACTAGCACCTGAAAAAAACAGATCACATTCTCCAAGATTGTCCCAAATACAAAATTTCCAGGCAAAACTTCTGGCCAAGAGTGACCTGGCAGAAGCCAAACTTCATGGACCACTAATTGAATTACAAAAGACAGTGAAGTTCTTACTAGAGATATCACTGCAGATATAGATAATTTATTTCAAGCGAACGAAAGAAGAAGAATATTCACATTTGCAAACTAAAAGAAAATATATAGATTCTTGCACTACATTAGTGGAACAAATAAAACAAGGCAGGCAATCCAACTAAGGAAAATAGTTTTGATATTAATTAATTAGAATGACTTAATAAAATTTAGAGGCCTGTATGATCTTATTTTCTTAAAATGTATTAGTTCCTAAATGATTAACAATAATAATAATAACAATAATAATAATATTATAGATATCAGGGGAGGTTTACTGACCTGCTTTGGATGTCACATTTTCAGCTTAAAATATCAGCTCAAGATTTGGTGGACCCTAGCTAAGAACCAACATCAAAGTACTGAGGAAATTCCCATAAGTGTTTGTCCTCATCGTCAGCAGCCAGGGAAGAGTTCCAGTTAAATGGTGCCATTAGCACAGCAGTTTGTTTAAATGTCCGTCTTACCTGTTCTCTCACTGTAGTGCAGAGCTATTCAACTGGTGGCCGGTGGGCCAGATCTGGCCCTCGGAGGCCTAGCAAGTGGTCCATGGATCACTGTCAGTTGTATTGTCTTTCTATGCTATGGCTCAGTCCTCTGGCCCATGACTATTACCATTTTTTTAATGTTGGCTATAAAGTACATTTAGTTGAATATCCCAAGTGTAGAGTGTTGACCAGATATGTCCCAGCCTGAAAGTTGATAGCTCCTAGAGATGCAGTGCTTATAAATCTTCTAGCACTCATCAGCCCAACCACATGCATGGGTGATAGTGTGCATGGAAAACTCATTTGGAACATGAGTGAAGTCTGGCATAAGTACCCTACCAAATGACAAATGCAGATTGACATGTCTGTCATCAAAAAGTCCTACTAAATGACAGACCTTGGTTTGATTGTTTGTCGACTGAGAGCCCAACTGAATGGCTGCTTAGGTTTCCGTGGATCATTGTCACTTCTATTGTCTTTCTTTGCTAAGGCTTAGTCCTTTGGCCTATGATGCTCACCATTTTCAAAATTTTGGCCCAAGAGTAATTTAATTGTACAGCTTTGATGTAAAGCATTGAGCAGATCCCCTGGTCACACCTTGCTGTACCATTGTCTCCAGATCATAATGATCTAAACATGCATCTGCATTGTTTACTTACTCCTAAAGGCCTTGACCACTTTTAGCTTTTCATGCGTAAATTCACCATCCATTGGGGCAAAACCAGCCAGTCTGTCTGCCTGTTTATTTCCCAACACGGCTGGGTACCCCTGAGAAATGATTTTTAAAAAAAAAAACAATTTATTTTTAAATGGTCTTAGACTGTCTGTTTTGTTCAAGGTAAGTGTTCTTCTAGTTATCAATCACTTTTGTAGCCAGAATATCTGCTCTTTCATTTCCTCATACTTCTGCATCTCCTGGATAGTATATCCATGTGAGTCCCTCTACCTTAGTCATGGTGATCTTTGTTACCAACTCTTGCTACCTGTGTCCATTTTGTATATGACTATGATGGACATAGACAGAAACGCTATCATCATCATCATAATGCTCA
Source organism: Candidula unifasciata (assembly GCA_905116865.2). Lineage (NCBI taxonomy): Eukaryota > Metazoa > Mollusca > Gastropoda > Stylommatophora > Geomitridae > Candidula > Candidula unifasciata. The sequence continues at coordinate 277,589 of CAJHNH020005879.1, read as the reverse complement.
TCATCATCATCATCATCATTAACTTATTACAATGTACTCATAATTTATTTCAGGGTGCCTTGGAAATATATAATAATTTCTTGTCATATGCTTGTTAATTGTTCTGGCCAGTTCCATCCAATTTCCAGCAAGTTCTACAATCCTATACTCAGCATGGCTACAGAGTGATTGCCCTTGCCTGGAAATCATTGCCAGCCAAGCTCAATTATGTAAAGGTTCAGAGAATTACCAGGTGAGTAGTTTTCTAATTACAAAATTGTTAGAACAAGGGCAACATGACAATTTTATTAGGACTGAATATATTTTTCTTCCTCTCTGCTTTTGCCCTTACAATCATGGTTTATCATGTTGTGGTTTTCAGCTAGACCTTCTGGCCTATCAAATCTGATTTTGGAAGCCTCTAATTATTCACCTTTTACATATGCATATGGGGAGGGGGGGGGGGGGGTTGTTTCTATCCCCACCCCCTCCCCCATGGGGCCCTGAAATCCACACAGGGATGGCCCGAATATTAGAACTAAGAGTATAGCTGGTAGTCTTAATCATAAGAACATGGGTAATATATAGTGATCAGAGAGTGTGAAGGGTCTCTGGTGGCTAAGTTGTTAGGCTGTATGTTCATGCTTTGAAGGTGGTAAGTTTGTTCCATGAACTTGGGTGCATATTTTACTTAGATCTCTGGGTATCATCACTGGAACTATGCAGTATGTGCATTGGGTGATACTCTCGGCCAGCGGTAGCTTTTCTGTGGAAAGAGACCAATTCATAGGGTAAGTCTAAATTAAGACCAATCCTGTTGACTTTAATTAAATCTTTCAGAGTGGTCTTATTTTTAGCCCAATTCTGTTGACCTTTAGAGAGGTCAGATTTGTTAGGCCAGTCATGTTGAATTTAAACTTTTCAGAGTTCATATTTATATTTTCAGAAAAACTAGCAACAAAGGGTGGTCAGAATTTTCTTTCAGTCCTAGACAGACATTACTTTCTCTTGTTGTTACTAAAAAATTTTTTGAAAAAAAAAAATATTCTTTTAATCTTTTTCTTCTTCTTTTTCTTTTGTTTGCTTGAAATAGATTATCTATATCTATTATCTATATGTTGTCTCTAGTATGAACTTCACTGTCTTTTGTAATTCACTCAGCGACCCATAACGTTTAACGACCACCAATGTTTCTCTTGACCAAAAGTTTTGCCTTGATATGTTGTATTTATGACAGTCTTCGAGGACATGATCTGTTGTCTCAGGTGCCTGTCCACATGTGTACATGGCTGATTCACCGATTTTAAATTTTGTCTTCATGTGGCTGCGAAGTCGATTGTGTCCTGTTCTAAGGCATAGCTTTAAAAAAAAAATCAAATGACAGTATAAGACTAGTGACTGCAAGGCAACAGTTGGAATAATATGAGCTAATGCACCAGATGAGACATCGGGAGACAGCGGGTTGAGTTGGCACTGTACGGGAGAGTGGTAGCGGTTCAGAGCTTATATCTTGAACATGTAAAGGTGCCTCTAAGCGATTTTAAAGTTAGACGTGGCCTGATTTCAGAATACGGAGCGCTACCCCTCCTGAGGGGTTTTTCCACTTCGTTTGTATCCTTGATAATAAAGATTGTGTGTGTGTTGCAACCAGTGGTTGGCTTGAATGTGTTTGTCAACAGTGTTTTCCTGTCATTAGCCTACAGCAGAGCCAATGGAATCGAACCCTAGACAGTTAGGTTCCTGACACCTGTGTAGGGATTAGAAATATATTACATTCTCTATTGCCTTCATTTTACACACCCCACACTTTTTCTGCCATATTGGGAAAGGAAATTAATGCGAGCAAATTCTATCAAGACAAAATGCATGGGTCAGAAAGGACCATGATAACTCTTAGATATTGTTTGTAAAACTAACTGCTTGTTGTTTTTCTAACTGGCAGAGATCAAGTGGAGAATGATTTGACCTTTCTGGGATTGCTGGTCATGGAGAACAGACTCAAACCCCAATCAGCTCCAGTCATTAATCAGCTCATTGATGCAGACATTCGTGTCATTATGGTCACAGGTAATGAACCTTGTTTATCGCCCCCTCTTGTCCGCTCTTTGGATATGATGTATACAAAGTGAGGTGACTCCATTCTTTCTTCAGTAAAATAAAAAGTAAAGGACCTTTTTTTTTTTTTAAATTCCAATGCCGCACCAGGCATATAATGCTAGACTAGGGTTGCCAGAATTTATCAAATAAAATATGGAGTGATGATCATTGTTTGTTTATAATATTTTTCACTGCTAGTAGGCTATAGAATATTTACAAACAACATGAAAAGCTTACTTCATAGGAAAAGAAATGTGGGCAGGGGAAAAACACAGGAGGAATATGGGGAAGATGGAGTATCTGGCAACTCTATGCTATACTCATATTTTTATAGACCTATCTATGTATGACCTGGTCAGCATCCCACTGGGCTGCCTTTACTTCCCAGAACTTACCTGGCACCCATTTTAGGCTGGGCCGATCTAGAAGACATTTGTGAAAAAAACAAAAGTCCATCTTGACACAGATTCAAATTCAATACCTTAGGCTTGAGGCAAGTGTCTAGTACTCTTATTTCTCACTGCGTTATATCTTCTTACTGGTATGAGTCTTTTGCATCTTGATAAAGGTCACTTTTGGGAGCTACCATTGTGTAGCAGCCAGAGGGTTGCCTGCAGTTTGAAAGTCATGGGTTTGATTGCAAACCATCTGATATCAAGAAATATTAAATGCAAATTTTGTTATGTTGAATTTAGAACTCTGTTGATAATAGCAAGTATGTCGAATGTTGAATTAAGAATCAAAATCACAGCACTCGGAACGCTCCCCTAAGTGCTCAGTCCCCATTTTCAGCAGCAAGCGAAGAGTTCCAATTCCGATGGTACCAGTAACCGTCTGATTTTATGTCCGTCTTATCCTTCCCCTGAGTGTTGAGCGTCGGCCAGATCCCCTGGTAACTCCTTGCAGCGCCATTCTCCTTAGACCATGATGATCTATTTGCGCTTCTGCACTGTTCACTCATTTCCAAAGGGCTCTCACACTATATAACGTGTCATCTATGTCAGATTGTTTTTGTTTTTGCAAGAAAATATGTTTTTTTAGTCTTTAAATTTTGATTTTATTGCTTGATGATGGCCAGGAGACAATATGCTGACAGCACTGAGTGTTGCCAGAGAGGTTCAAATGGTGGAGAGAACTGACCGTATCATCCTGGTACAGGCCTACCCTCCACAGATGGGGCATTCTGATGTCAGCTTGGAGTTTGTCTATGCCGATGACAGTGGAACTAAAGTGGAAGAAGTTGTTGCCATGGTATGAAGCGACATTAATTCATTTTAGACAAAGGAAATTAATTGTTGTTCTGTTCTTCCTTGTTCATCTTGCTGTTGCTGTTGATTTACTCAAAGTGAAGTCAGACCATCGACACCCACTTTATAAGAAATTATTCAAGCAAAACAAGAGACTCAAATGAGGCAAATCCTGGATGGGTCGGGCTGAGGATAGCATCGAACATGTTTGCCACCTTACTGACTTTAATTTTGGAATTGAATGGAAAATTGTGCCTCCCTCTCCAAACATTATTATTACAGTCCATATCACACTTGATGGAAGCTGTAGAGAGCAGATTCCTGACATTGTTGACACTTTAGTCAGAACACTGATTGATAAAAAGATGAAGGTGATGCTATAGTTTACACAGATGGGTCAGTAATTGGGGGCAAGGGAAGTGCCTTTGCTATTACACCTAGTAGTCTTACAATGGAAACTATGGCTGTAACAAGGGCTTTAGCATGGCTTGGTACTCAAAAGTTCACACACGTATGCATTCTTAGTGACTCGATGAATATGCTTAAAAAAATCCAAGCTGGATTTATCAGGCAAAAATGGATTGCAACACTAAGCACTTCATGAATATCTGCCCTAACCTTCATCTTTATGCCAGGTCATGCGAGTGTTCAACGAAACGAGCGTGCAAACTATCTTGCTGACACTGCTGTTGCTATGGCTGGCCCAGTATTGGACAGAAGTGATGTCATCAATGCCTTGCACTGCACTCACCGTACCGAGGAGCACGTCAAAGGACATGACTCTGTATCCCTGTCTAAACTAATGGACATCGGGGTGCAGCCTGGAGCAGCAAGAAATTAACATTTCACTAAGGGGACAAGATGTTTCATTAACCAACACAAAACAGGCATCATAAGTCGTTTTACACTTGTGGAGCTTTTCAGGAGGAGATCGGAGCACCTATGGATCTGTCCAAAGTGTTGTGATGATAATCCTTTCTTATCACTAATCTTATCACGTACATTTTGAAGTCGACTACATTTATCTCCACCTTCAAAAAGTACACAGTGATATGTGATGCACTTCTCTCAAAAGATAAAGAAAGAAATATAATTAATCTTTTATTAAATACAAGAAAGCATGTTTACATTTGATATTACCAAAAGAAGAGGTCATGTGAGAAATGAAGGGATTACAACTATTGTAACAATTCTAAGAGACAATAACTGAAAATTCAGCCACATAGAATGAATCAAATGATGCTGGCAGCAAACACATTGATCTTCATGTTGTATTTACTGCATGCTGAGTTTGACCTGTTAATATAATTTTGCAGTCTATCTTTTTCAGGGTAGAGCAAGCACTGGTTGTCAGCAAATAGTAGTTCTTTTAATGTGGGTGAATCGATAACTTCTCTTGAAGTGTGTACTTCCTCATGATTATAAAAATCTATGTTGTCTGTATCAGAACTTGTTTCTTTAGATATTCTGTCTATATAAATGTTAAATAAAAGTGGGAAGACCACACATCCCTGTCTCACACCTGTGCTGACTGTGAACATATCTGATATGCCTTCTTGTGTTCTTATTGCACTTGGCTATGATGTTCTCTAGTAACTGTCCTTGTACCCCGTAGTTCTCAAGAACAGACCACAGTTTGCTTCTTTCCACTCTATCAAATGCTTTTTTTTTTATCTACAAACACAATATTCTGTTTGGTATTATACTCAATGGCTCTCTCACACACTTGCCTCAGAGTGAATAATGCATCTGTGCATCCTCTGCCTTTTCTTAAACCGAATTATGATGCACTCAACTGTTGTTCAGCTATGGGTCTAACTCTCTGTTCTAATAATTTGGCGTACATTTTTCCTATCTGACTCAGTAGTGATATACCTCTGTATGCTTAACATTCTCTCCTACTAACTTTCTTTTTCCATAACGTAACTATTAGTGCCTGTTGTCACTCAGGTGGGACTTTTTTTTTCTTCCCAAGCTATATTAAAAATTCTAGTAAGCCATTTAACACCCACTTTTCCACAAGCCTGGCCCCTTTTGTATTATTTCCATCCAGACTTGGTGCTTTGTTTCTGGGGCTGTTTTGTTTAACTGCTCTTATTTCCGCTGCTATGAAATTTGGTTCCTCTTGTTTGCAGCTTTGAGGTACAAAGTTAAAATTATCTTCATTGCCTGTGAGGTTGAGAAGTTCTTGAAAATACTCTGCCCATCTTGCCAACCTCTGTTGTAGATTAAATAGAGGTATGCCTCTCTTGTTGTTGATAATAGTTGTTGGGTTGTAGCCTATGTCTCTTTCTCTCATGATTTTTATATGCTTATAGAATTCTCTAGGGTAGTTCTTGCTGAGGGTAGCCATCTGTTGACCAAATTTCTCCAAGACTCGTCTTTAAATGTTTTAATTTTGCATTTTGCTTCTTTTCTTACTAATCTGTAATGGACATAATCTTGATGTGATTTTGAGTTTAGTAATTTTTTATATGCCTCCTTCTTTCTGGATATGCTGTCTTTAACTTTGTTGTTCCACAAAATAGTTCTTAAATGTTTTACACCACCCACTGTTCTGACTCCACATTTGGTTTGAAGTGTGTTGAGCACAGCCATCATAAAACATGTCCACTCTGAATCGATGTCTGAATATTCACCTGGAAGGTTATTTAGTAGCTCTGTCATTCCTTGTTGAATCTCATCTTTAACCACATTATCCTGAAGCCTCCGAAAGTTGATAACATCTGTGGTTACTATTTTATGTCATGGTTTTCTGAACTTAGTGTCTTTTTTTATTATAACTGGTCTATGATCAGTGACAATGTTTTTGCTTGGTAGGACGCTTGAGTCTATTAACTGTCTTTGTTTTGTCTTCCTGAATAGAATGAAGTCAATTTGTGAAACCTGATCTAAATTGTCCCATTTATACCAGGTTCTGGTATGACTGCCTCGACGATGGAAAAAACTGTTTGCTACTATAAGACCTTGTTGTGAATACAAGTTAAGTAGATGTTCTCCGTTGCTGATACAATCTGTATCTGCATCACTGAATTGGCCCCATATATTCTTCCCACAGTGATCTTCTTGTACCTATTCTTCCATTGAAATCACCCATCACAATTAATCATCACATTTAGTGTTCGCTCCATATCTTTGGTAGTTCTTCAACCTTCATTCGGATTTTAAAAACATTGGAACTGAAGATTTGTAGTTTGGTCTTAAAGATATATAACTTGGAGCTCCATATGTTGATGAGGCTTTTAAAGACTGTTATTGCTTTGCCAGTGCGTACCATAATTTCCTTCATAGCATCTCCTTTAAAGCCAAAATGACTACCCAGATAGGTGGAGTGGTTGGTTAATTTTATTGGTTTGATCTCTAGAATGACATCCACATGATTTATTGTTGGTATCTTTAATATATTTGTTTTCTTAAAACTAATTTGTCGTCCTATTTTTTATGCTGTAGACAAGATGACAAATCGATTTTTTCTGTGCATATCTTTGTAATTTTTACTTAAAAGAACAATATCAACTGTGAAATTCAGATCTTCCAGTTATCTATTCTAGACCCAATCAGTTGTCCAACAGATGATTCATGGAAATTCTCGTCCAGATGATTTGATCATCTATACAGATGGTTCTGTGTTGGGAGGGAAGAGAAGTATTACAACAATTATTAGTATTACAACTCTGTGCTGGCTGCTGAAGAGGTGGAAGAGAGCGCAAACGGGAATTCCCTGAGTGCTGTGATGTCAATTCTTAACTCAACTCAACAACTCTCTACCAAATCAGTGCCAGTATTGTCTTTGCAACATCTTTTCATTATCCAATCAATGGCTACTCCAAACAACAAGATTTACCTCATAAACCTTTGTTCTTGTGATGTCCTGTTTAATTCTCCCCTCTATTAATCTGCAGGACAAGAAAATTCAAATCGATGAGAACAGCCCAAGATTTCATTTTGCTCTCACAGGAAAGACCTGGGCAGTTATACGTCAGCACTGTCCTAATCTTTTAAACAAAATTGTTGTACGTGGTGCTGTGTTTGCTCGTATGGCTCCAGAACAGAAAGGTCAGCTAGTGGAAGTGTTGCAAGATGTGGGGTAGGTAGTCTGGTATCGTTTTCTTGTTAATTGTTACGTCTATCATGTTCATCCTGTTAATATGGGGCTAGTTAATTATTTCACAGAAGACGTGTCACCCTATGCTGAAGAAGGTCAGGACAGGCATTCTTCACTGTGGAGTGGCATGCTTCACTGCGGAGGACACAGATGGGGAATATTGTCTGGTTTTTTTCACCAGGATACGCCGGTGTGTTGGGAAATGAACAGAGGGACAGACTGGCTGGCCCAGCACAACTTGGTGCTGCATTATAAAGCAGATGTGGGTAGTGCTTTGTGGGAGAGTGTGTACAGTTCAGAGGAGCAGATGGATCACCACAGTCTGGTAAGATTGATGCAGCAAGGAGTGATGAAAAGTTTTGGCAGATGCTCGAGGCTCAGAGGAAAGGCAAAACGGATGTTTAGTCAGAATGCTACTGGCACTATTAATATTGGAACTCTTCACTGGCTGCTGAAGATGGGGATGAAGTGCTTATGGTAATACTCCCAGTGCTGTGATGTCGTTTCTTGAATCAACTGAACTCGTGTCACCCCATAACTGCTCCGTTCTTTTACCAGTGGAAATACATGAAATGATCTTCACTGTTCCATCTGGAACTAGTGAAACACTTGTCAGTGCAAGCAGAATCCTGAAGTTTGCTCATGCAAAGTAGAAATACATAAGGTAGCTGTCAGATGTGCAAACACTAATGACCTGATGCCAGAATTGCAGCTCACTGATGGCCCAAATGGTCAAATTATAAAATGTCATTGTAACTTAATCAGCCAATCACCATTTCAGAGCATTCAGCAACATGTCATAGGCACACACAAAAAAGACATTGAAATCAACAGCTCACAGTATCACACCAAGCACTTAGTAGCTTAGCGGCAGAATCTTCAGGTCCAGAAATGGGAAATCTGCATCTGCAAAACCTTGCTCGAAACAATCAACCTTTCACAGCATCAGCTTTCAGCCAGCTATTGGCAATTTTGGGAAAGTTATAGAACAATACAACTGATACAGCTATCTTGGAATAGGTACAACATCAAAATTGCAGATACCTTTTAGAAAATAGAACAGAAATCAACATGACAACAATAGCACTTTGCAGGACAGATAACATGCACACTAATAAAAAGATAATTTGCTGTTTAAAACAGTTCTAAAAGTGGTAAATTGTCTTCTTCTTTCATCAAAGGATGTAACTGCATTGTGTTAGTTTACAGCATGGCTGTGATATTACACTTTTTGTCCAACACATTCGATTTGTTTAGGCATTTGTTACTTGGGTTATCTTTCTCAGAAAATGCATACATAATCTTTATACTTTGCAAGTCAAACCGGGACAGTGAGCAGGCAAGCTGGGAAACACAATCTGATAGGATCATAATCCTAAGATTCGCCATGTGGGTTCTGGTGCCCCATTTTGGAGAAGAACATAATAGACCGCCACCACCACCCTCTCAACAAGCATGTCATGAATCAAAGGGGTGTTTTCCTTTAAAGTCAGAATACACCTGCCTAAAATAAGCTAGGCATACAAATAAGCCAGATCTGTTTAAAATGTATATAAATGTTGATATGTTATTGCTGTTGTATTGAATTGATCTCGTGTTACTTGCAGCTACTATGTTGGTATGTGCGGGGATGGTGCCAATGACTGCGGAGCTCTCAAGACTGCCCACATGGGCATCTCCCTGTCAGAAGCAGAGGCTTCTGTAGCTTCACCTTTCACATCCAAAACTCCGACCATTGAGTGTGTTCCCAAAGTCATCAAGTAAGTGTTTCTACTGACATTTAATGTTTACTAATCTCTGTGACGTTTCCTGTAGAGTAACTTTAAGGTTATAAGTATTGTCTTTACTATACTGTATTTCATCCCATATTGACTGCTTGCATCAACAGTTGACTGCAATTCTGGTAGGAGACTGTTATTGTAAGCACATCATAGAATTGGATACAAGATAGAATGTAAGAGACAGAGACAGAAAAAACAAACACTTACAGGAAAGAATGAATAAAGATAATAGATTTTTTTTTAAAGCAAGAAAATAAAAATGAAATGAAGACAGATGTGTAAGAAAATTCAGAGGCTAAGGAAATGAGAAAAACAATGACAAAGAAAGTAACAATAGGACTTTTTAAAAAAAAGAAGATAACAGTTAGTGACAAATATTTATGTATTTGAAGTTTTCTCTTTAAAAGGGATGTTTCTGCCTGTTATATTTTCTATTTTCTAATTCTATTCTGTGTGATAGTTATTATTACTGTTTTGTTATTTATTTTTTATTTTCATATATTTGATGTGTTGTTTTGCAGAGAAGGAAGAGCAACTCTAGTGACCTCCTTTGGCGTGTTCAAGTACATGGCTTGTTACAGTCTTACACAGTTTGTGTCTGTGCTTATTCTTTATTGGGTATGAATGTAGTTTGTGCCCAGGATAACAAGTCCTGTATCTGATATCTTTAGTGTAATGTTTAATTTAATGTAATTTAATCTTCTCCTCCTTCTTCTTCTTTTCTTCTCCCCATCCTCAATACCCTCCTTCTGCTTCTTTCCCTCTTTCTCTTACTCGTTCCTTTACTTTTTTCCTCCTCCTCCTTCACTTTCTCTTCTCCTGCTGTTGCTCCTCCTGGTTCTTATTCTTCCTTCTCCTTCAGCTAAGCGGTGCACAATTTGAAAGAAACATGTGGTCTGTTATAATACAAAAGAGTATAATACAATAAAATGCAATACGCTGCAGTACTATCATCTGAAAAGATGCCAAAAATTAAGAAGATGATGATGATTTGACACCTTAAAGGCAATATCATTTACCAAGCAGGCTACATTTTTAAAATTTAAACCTCTGTTTCTTTTTTTTTTGCAGCTGGGAGCTAACGTGACAGATGTTGAGTTTCTCTACGTTGACCTGATTCTTATCACAACATTCAGTGTTACCTGTGAGTATTTTAAATACCAATCAGGTCTATGAACAACAAGCAGCAGTCAGAGTAGCTGGTGAAACATCAGTTTAGCTTGAGGTGCAGAGAGGAGTAAGTTAGGGCTACTTTCTCTCTTCATCACTTTTTCAACCATTGACTACCATGACTGCATGTTATGCGATCCACTGACGGCTACACTTGGCTATCACGATTGCACCCCCTGTGATTATAACTTCGGATGCTCTCTCATACTGAAATAGCATTTTTGCAATGAATCTTGTTGAAGCCAATTTATTTCTCTAAATTACTTTAAAGAAAACAATTATGTAGTGCTTATAGTAAATTTTTGATGAATTTTCATTTTGACTTTGCATATCAATGACACATTGACAACATTTTCATCATGGTTTTCAAAGTCTTTAACTCTTTCAGGCCCATGAATGTTGACAGACTTGGCCCACATTAATTTCCCTTGACAAAAATGGCAGAGGGGTGGGTGTAGAAGAAAGGCAATAGAGAATGTAATATACTTCTAATCCTAATAAAAAGAGATATTTTTTAAAGAGAAATGAATGTACATTTTGAATCTGATAAGTGTATGTTTAATTTATTTATAGTTAGTAGGAAAGAAGAATTCAGCAGGTGTTAATTTCATAACATTTTACAAATTCTTCACTTACCATGATTTTGCAGCTACAGGAGAAGTGAATATCCAAATGTGAGAACAAAACTTCAAAGTTTCTCGAATTTCCTAATAAATTTGAAAGTTATGATAAGTTTCTGGGTTAGTTTAGCACTCAGGGGCTCTTAGTTCTCACAGAGTGCTGAGCAAAGTTTCAGAGAAAAAAATGGCAGAAAAGTGAACCATTACACACATGCCATTTACTATTTACTTTGTAGAGTTATATACAGACTGTAACTGTGATGATTTCAATCTAGCTTAGCCATAGTATAGTACAATCTCTTTGTTAAAAGCACTTTCCTAATCTCTTTGTTAAGAGCACTTTCCTTCTCTTACACCGTAAATACGGTAGCAATGGGACATTGTCTATGTAAAAAAAACTCATCAGAATCGCTAGACAGAACAGCTGATCGCTCAGCTTCGCTGATGAAAAACACCGCCTGAATAACTTTCCGAATCTAAATTTTTATTATCATTGTCAGAATTGAAAACATCTGACTGAAACAATTTCATAGCTTTGGCCGCAAAAAGACGCATTCTGCAACATGTACTTGTGGTTGGAACATTGGTATTCATGGCACTTGAAAACGAACTTAGAAAGTGCACTGTTGAAAAAAATGTCGTGGTAAATCCGACTAAATCTGAAAGGATTTCGGCAGAATGACTTTCCCTGAATATTTTACTTCGTTCTTACGAACATTAGCAACAAGTACAGAGCTGTTTGTGAAGCAAAATGTATGGGACACACAATCGACGATAACAGTGTTGTTTGGGCAAAACGGAACTTCTCAATCAATGCTCACACCATTGCTTGGGCCTTAAAGAGTTGAGAATTGTAGAGGTCATAAAGAGAGGGATGTTCTCTGAAGGACATGCTGACTGTCTGACTGAATCAGGGGTGGACAAACCTGTGACGCACTTGTAAATAATCACCATAGTGTTAAAAAACATTAAACATTTTGAGGGGTGGGGTGGGGGGGGGGGGGGTTGTGTTTCTTTTCCTTCTTTAACAGTCCTAGTCCTTAAGGTTCATTGCTGCAGATATCACCTGCATCCATTCATTTCTGTAACTAGCCTTCTCATTCCAGACTGATACTTTGTAAAACAACTATCCTTGGAATTTTGACCAAAATGGCCGATAGCCACCTGACCACATATACTCTGAAAAGGTATATTTTTTCTGCTAGACTTTGCTATTGCAAATTCCCCATTTCTAGACTTTGAGTCTAAAGTTACCCAGCTACTGAGTTGAGTGCTCGGTAAAACACTGGTAGTTGTTATTTCGAGTGGAGAAGAACTGGTTCCTATGATGAACTGAATGTTTATAATCATTTTAGTCAGCAGAATTGGTTCTTATGATAAACTGAATGTTTATCATTGTTTTAGTCAGCAGAACTTGCTTCCTGTGGTGAACTGAATGTTTATCATCATTTTAGTCAACATAACTTTTTCTCTGTGACGAACTTAATGTTTTTAAATAATGGGGACACAAACTATACACTGCCTAATTTATTGCCAGGCATATTTCACTGTATCTCATCAGGTGTGTTACTACAAACCATGATGCATCAAGACTATTCGCACTTCAGTTGGATCTATTCAGTTTTTGTGTGCTTTGTTTTATGTTGCTGTAAAACACCTGTAGTAACACACCTGATAAGATACAGTGAAATATTCCTGGCAGTAGATTGTGCAATGTATTATTTGTGTCCACAATATAACAGGAAAACATTGTTTTTGACTGAATGTTTATCATTGTTTTAGTCAGCAGAACTTGCTCCCTATGATGAACTGAATGTTTATCATTGTTTTAGTCAGCAGAACTTGCTCCCTATGATGAACTGAATGTTTATCATTGTTTTAGTCAGCAGAACTTGCTCCCTATGATGAACTGAATGTTTATAATTGTTTTAGTAAGCAGAACTTGCTCCCTATAATGAACTGAATGTTTATCATTGTTTTAGTCAGCAGAACTTGCTCCCTATGATGAACTGAATGTTTATCATTGTTTTAGTCAGCAGAACTTGCTCCCTATGATGAACTGAATGTTTATCATTGTTTTAGTCAGCAGAACTTGCTCCCTATGATGAACTGAATGTTTATCATTGTTTTAGTCAGCAGAACTGGTCCCTACGATGAACTGAATGTTTATCATTGTTTTAGTCAGCAGAACTGGTCCCTACGATGAGCTGGTCAGAGAAAGACCCCTGGTCAGTCTTATTAGTGCAGGCCCCATCCTCAGCATCATCACTCAAATTGTGGTGGTTATCGCAGCTCAAGTCTTCATGTTCTTTCATGTACAGGAGCAGCCATGGTATGTTCTGTATTGATATGGTTTGTGTTCTGTTGGTTTTTTTTTTTTTTTTTTGAGGTGGGGGTGCTTTTTGTGTGTGTTCCATGTTGATATGCTCTATGTTTTGATCTGTTTTGATATATTCCATTCTGTGTTCTACTTTGTAAGTAAATGTTCTGTTTTAGTATGTTCTGTTCTGTGTTCAGTTCTGTTTTGGTTTGTTCTGTTCTATCCGTATCTTGTTCTGTTTTGGTATGTTCTATGTTTTGTTCTGATTTTTTTTTCGGTATGTTTTGCATTGATAGTTTCTGTTTTGGTATGTTCTGTATATCTTTCTGTTTTGGTATTTTCTGGGTTGGTGTGGTCTGTTTTATTTTGTTCTGTTCTGTGTTCTGTTTTAGTTCTGTGTTTTAATCTGGTTTGGTATGTTCTATGATCTGTTTTATTCTGGGGTCCAAGTTTTTGTCATCTTTGTAGCGTTCACCAGCTGTAAACTCTGTTGGAAATTTCTGGTTTCTCATCCACTTCTGGACTTTGATCTTGTTCCAGAACTAAAATTTTCATGCACATTCATTTCACAGATCAGACCTATTTGTATGCAGACTGATGGTCCCTCGCAGGTATACGCGCAACACCTCTTTTGACTTTAAGTTCTTGTAGTCATGTCAAGGTTGCTGATTCATCATTGCCTTCTGAATCATCTACTTGCCCTGCCTCCTTGAGAACTTTTAGAATATCAGCTTGGTCCATTTCTTTTCCTGTGTCTACCGTGGCCATGCCAGCAAGCCAGTCTGCTTGTTCATTCACTTTTACCCCAGAGTGTACTGGCACAAAAATGAATGTGATTCCTGTCAGGAGACATTTTCTCAAAGACTCCAACCATTGTCTTTGAGCCCATTCTGTTATGATCTCCTTATATTAGAAATTAACGTACTCATAGTGAGTTGCTTGGTACTGAAAGAGATACTTTTAGCTTCTGAAGTAATTGTCATCAAAGATTACATGGGATTTTTCTACTTAGTCGATCCTCTTCTACCTTAGGATTTACAGGTTTTCCAAAGAGATTGCAAGACTGCTCTGTTAGCAGTTTTCTTTTTGGCTTTGTTCCATTGCAGTCCTCTGTCAGTCTGGGACTGTCAAATGTTGTCTTCCCAGTGAACCCTGGGTCATCCTGGAGGTCTGGTGTCCTGGTTCTTCACCTCCCATGCACGTTTGGTGGCTGATTCTCTGCCATTCGGCCTGAGTTTCAAGATCACTATGAATTGTCTGTTTGTTAACATTGTCCGTTCTTGTTACTTGGACCACTTTTCTCAAATATCTAATTTCTGAAGCCTGACGCAGGCTTCTCTGAGCTGTTGCCATTGCCTATGACTAACACAAATAGGTCAGCACAGGCACATACATGGCCATTACCTTACCCTTCAAAATATGCTTTCTCTGACAGGTTTGTGCCCTACAAAGACAACCCTGATGATGATTACAGATGCCATGAAAATGCTGCAGTTTTCCTTATTTCCACATATCAGTATATCATCTTGGCTGTCACCTTCTCTAAGGGAGCACCTTTCAGGAAGTCCATTTTTACTAACTGTAAGTAACAAGTATCTTTTCCATATTTTCTTTGTAGTGATATCAAATCTATTGCCAGCATTCAGCTTCACCAGAGCCCTGATGGCCAGGACATTTCAGGGTGATTCAAAATGGCCATTATGGCTACCATAACTGCCTTATGGTACAAGGTCACACAGCAGACTTGACCCAGTCCTAGCAATTCCTTATTTTGTCCTGTTTACAGCTCTCACAATATGGACATGGGGTTGGGCTTCAAAAAAACATGCAAGGTACTATTCCGACTCAGAAAGAGTCATATTCCCAAGAAATCAATTGGGCTATGTCCCCCTAAACAAAAGCTTTTGCAGATTTTTCATCATTCATGTATTATTCCATCACCAGTTGAGATTGTCATGTTGTTACTCCAGTTTACCTTTAGCTTGTGTCCTGTGCATAGAATGGCTTGCATCACTTAATAAAACACAGACCAGGAGCAGATCATGAAATTTGTTCTCAAATAATCTGGAGTGTTGGGTAATGAGCAGGCTTATAGATTGTCTGCTGCTGCCCCTCTTGGTGGTTAGCTATTTTACCTAAATGGGAAGGTCATCTGGGATCAAGTGGACAGTACAGTGGAACAGACACAGAGTATCCACATTCTGAAAGACTGATTCAACAGGGAGTGAGCAGAGGGTGTGGACGGTTTTCAACACACATGAAAAAATGCAAACTATTAATCAGGTTGCAGCTGGCACCATCAGTAGAGAAACTCTTCATTGGCTTCTGAGGAAGGGGAAAGAGCATGTGTGGGAATGCCCTGAGTGCAGGGATGTCAGTTATTGATTGATTGATTGACTGATTCATTCTTTTATTCATGTCTAGCTTTGCTCTTTAAACGTTTTTTTTTTTCAAG
This sequence comes from Candidula unifasciata, assembly GCA_905116865.2. Classification (NCBI taxonomy): domain Eukaryota; kingdom Metazoa; phylum Mollusca; class Gastropoda; order Stylommatophora; family Geomitridae; genus Candidula; species Candidula unifasciata. Next base: position 261,815 of record CAJHNH020005879.1, on the reverse strand, counting down.
AAGTGGTTGCTCTTTAAGCATTTTTTTTTTGCAAGAAGTGGTTGCTCTTTAAACATTTTTTTTTTTTTAGAAGTGGTTGCTCTTAAAGCTTTTTTTTTAATACTTTTTTTTAATGAAATTGTATTTTCCTTTGCCTTCAATATTTACAAATGAGAAGCCTGTGCCTCCCAGAAGCATTACTTCTACCTATTTCAGTTAAACTTACCACAGATATCTGAAAGAGACAGTCATCATTTGTTGGCTACACTGAAGAAAGAAACTGGAATATGCTTTAACTGGAAAGATATGGAAAGTATGAAAAAGGAAAATAACCCTAGAATATTCTTGACAACCTTTTATCATGGCATGGAAGGATGTTATAATACAAACTCATACATGCTTTCGGGGATCGCAGGCTGGGGAGAGGCATGATCAACCATTCTAGTCAGCATAGCACTTGATGATAATCATGATTTCAAGTAATTGATTTTAAAGAGAGATATATTGATCTCACAATGAGCTCCACACCAGGCACTCTTTCAGACAATCAAAGTATTTCTATTCTGTGCAGACACTAACCAACGAGTGAAGGTCAAGAGGCAATATTTCCAATTGTTTATGAAGAAATAACATACATTAACAGTTTTTTTCCTCACTTTTCCATAATCAAAATTGTTTAATTTCCTGTTAATATCACTTACTGGTACTGGCAAATTTAAAGGTAAGTATGTTTCCCATCTTCTGTGTGTGTGTGACTAGTTCTAGAATATCCTTTCATTAGAACCCACAGAGCTAAGAAAATTAAGGAAGATTTTTTTAAAACCAAAGAAGAAAATTATTCCATTGATAAATAAGATTGGGGATTTGGGGGTGGGGGGGGGGGCATGGATGAGCTACAAACTTCAATATACATAATGTCTATAAAGTTATGAAAAACCATTAAAATATGTTAAGCTAAATCCTTAATAACAAAAGTTAGTTGCATATCCTTTACAGGACTTTGCAGTACTGACCCCAGAATTTTTTGGCTGCTGTGGTTTTTCTAGGCAAATTTTACATTCAGTAGTTTGCCATTGCTTTCTGCACGGTCAGCTCTCGGTACCACTGTTGAAACTAGCGCAAGACAAACCGCCCTCAGCTGGGATTGAACCTGGTACCTCAGCATTACGAAGGGCAGTTGCAATGCCTAAGAAACAGACAGCGACACATCTTTAATACTGAAATAAAAATGCAGAGATAAATACCAAATCATCATGCTCTTTAAGAGGTAACAATTATAATTTAAGATCTGTTCGTCGTATTAGTGAAATTACTGCCATATCTTCTTAAACACTTCAAAGGTTTGCTGAATTTGTTTTCTTTTTTTCAGGGCTGTTCCTGTTGAATCTTCTAGGTGGACTCGCCATAACTGTGTGGATTACAATGTACCCAACAGAGCACATCGCTGATTTGCTTGAGGTAGCTGAGTATCTTAAATAGGAATTATTGAGTGAATCATCATCTGTTTTACAAGTTGTCTTTTGCACAATAAAAATAAATCTTATTTATTGCTGTTCTTCATCCTTCCTGTGTGGTTCCTGAGCCTTATGTTAGGGAATAATGTGAATATGCCCCTCTAACAAGCATGTTATAAAAAGTGACTTATCATGGGTGCTTTCTTCAAAGTTAGAGTACATCTGAATGAGATAAAGGAACCAGCAGTCTGTATAAAAATAAGCCAGATCTGTAAAATGGATGTGCATGCAAAACTCAAGTTCTGGAATGAGAGACTCTGGAATGAGAGACTAAGATCCAGAAGTGGAGGAGCAACCATAACTTTCCACCAGAGTTTACAGTTTTTAAACACAAAGAAGCAGAAGAAGAAGAAGAAAACCCAAGACCACACTTTTCAATGAAAAAATCCGTCAGTGGCAGTGTTAAAGTTATGTATAAAATGTATACTGTTGAACGCATGTGAGATATGGGCAAGTGGATGTGAATGTGGAGGCACAAATAGATCATTACAATATGGAGAGAATGGTGGAGCAGGAGTGACCACAGAGTTTGGCTGACACTCTACACTAGAGGTTGCCAACCTGGGGGGTGCACCCCACTCGGATGGGGCAGAGGTGGAAAGGAAGGGGGTTTGAAATGGGCCTTATTGTTCTAGATCAGCAGTTCTCAGACGCTGGGTTGCAATCCCTTTGCGGGTCAAACAACCCTATCCCAGGGGTTGTCTAAGACCATCAGAAAACACATATTTACTGAAGTTATCAAGTAGCAGCAACAATAATTGTATGGTTTGGGAGTCACTACAACATGAGGAACTGTATTAAAGGGTCATGGCATTAGGAAGGTTGAGAACCCCTGCCCTAGATCCTTCCAGGCTCAAACTTGACTTACAAGTCACTTTCACATTCTTAGACAATCAACTAGAGTCTCTAGACGGACCTTAGAAAGAGTGGTTTTCATCACTTATGATGGATGAACAACAACAACTGTAACATAAACTACACTAAACTTAACAGTCTGTATACATGTAATAATCTTGAATGTCAGCTTTAACAGTTATGAAAACAGAACATCACTGCCAGCTTGATGTGGAGAGTGGTCTCTGTTGTGCCTTGCCCAACTGAGACCACAAATAGCAAACATCATCAAGACAAAACAGTGTCAGCTATCACATTGCTATTTTTACACTAAATTACCAGTTGTTGGTGATGTTTTTTTTTTTTTTTTGATTGACTCTTTTAATTATGTGCATGTTTTTCTCCAAGTTCTTGTTAACAGTAATTGGGATTTTTCTTTTTGTCCTCTTTTTAATCACAATCTGGTATATGGACAACTAGTGTGTGTGAGTGTGGGGGGGGGGGGGGGGGGGGGGGTATTGCTATATATGCAAGAGGGGGATGAGGGAACTTGGGGTGTCTTGCCATATACTCAAAATGTAGGGGGGGGGGGGGGGGGCTGTATGAAAAAGGTTGGAGACCACTGCTCTACACTCAGGTAAAAAGGCAACACAGACATATAATTAACTGCTGGTACCGTCAGCATTGCAACACTTTACTAGCTGAAGATGAAGATGTAGCAGGTATGGGAATATATGAGATTGTATAACTGAGTTGTCAATTTAATTTAGGGTGTGGTTCATTGGCTTAGATGTTAGTGAATACATTTAAAGCTGTTAGGGAATTGCACGACGTGTCTGAAGTAACCTCTTCTTTTCCTAGTTCTTAGCATTCATTGGCTGTAAACTCCTGTGGAGAGTTCTAGCTGTTCACCCACTCTTGGACTTTGGTTATGTTCTAAAGCTTATTTGAATGCAGGCTGTTGGTGCCTTGCCTCTCAGGCAGATGAAATCTGATTTTGAAGGAAACACCCCTTATTAGTCACATCCTACAACAAACTTGTTAGCAGTGCAGTGAGTCTATATTTTGTTCTCCAAAATGGAGCCACTGAACTAACCTGGGCTTGAATTAACTTGATGAGATAAATTAAAATGAAAAAAATACAAGTTTATGTCATTGTTAGCCGGGAACAATCATATCATCAGATAGAAAATGTGTGACAGATTAAAAAAGCAAAAGCTGCATTTCAGAAAATAAAAAAAAAATATCTTATGCAATAAATTGCTCTCATTTAATGTCAGAAAGAGGGTACTAAAATGTTACATTGGACCTGTTCTGCTATATGGCAGCAAATTTTGGAATGGCAGTGAATAAATTAAGAAGAATTTGGAAGCAACAGAAATGTGGTTTTTGAGATGAATTTTATGAATACTTTTAACTAACAACAATTGCTTGAAAGAAGCTAATGAAAGTAGATCTCTATATACAACAATAAGAAAGAGACAAACACTGTTCTTTGGCCACATAAAGAGAAGGGAGACATTGAAGAACATCGTGACAACAAGAGAGATGATGCTGGATGGGCTGAAACGATGGCATGGAGGGATATCATCAAGAGAGCTGTTCCAGGCAACCAGGGATCATGATCTGTGGAGATGCAATAAGTGCCTATGCTAGTTAGCAGGGCACATGATGAGGATGATATTGTATCATCACAGTTAGTTAAAAGTTTCATATTTACATCTCCAGCTGGATATACTACCATCAATTGAGTACCGAGCTTTATTTATTGGAGTGGCCTTCATTAACTTCATGCTCTCTTACATCATAGAGGTAGGATTGCTGTTGTTGATCTGTTAATTGTTAAGTGCATGTGCTTTGTTACTCCTGCATATTCCTGTCAAATATTGTTATTCCTGTAAATGCACGTTGAAAATTGTTACTCGTGAATATACATGTTCACAAATGCGCTCCTGTTTATTCAGGTAGAACATTGCTACTTCTGTTCACTCAAGTAGAACATTGCTACTTCTGTTCACTCAAGTAGAACATTGCTACTTCTGTTCACTCAAGTAGAACATTGCTACTTCTGTTCACTCAAGTAGAACATTGCTACTTCTGTTCACTCAAGTAGAACATTGCTACTTCTGTTCACTCAAGTAGAACATTGCCACTTCTGTTCACTCAAGTAGAACATTGCTACTTCTGTTCACTCAAGTAGAACATTGCTACTTCTGTTCACTCAAGTAGAACATTGCCACTTCTGTTCACTCAAGTAGAACATTGCTACTTCCATACAGTGGTGGCTAAAATTGTAAGACCACCATAATTGAATTGTCCATAATGCTATGGATTATTGCATCACTTGCTATTTTAGGGTGCATGAAATGCACTCTTAGCAGTCTATTGTATAGTTACATATAGACTGTAAAAACACAGACTGCTGCTGTTATTAGTACCATTTGGTTGTTTTAATTGAATTATCTCTTGATTTTACATTAGCGAGAAAATTGACAAAATCTAACTATTTTTGCCATTCAAAGAGCTAGAGCATTAAAATTACATGGAAAAAGATACATAAACATGTATCTTTTTGGAGAGGCTGCATTACACATGCAATCTTGGAGAGGTTGCATTACACATGCAATCTTGTAGAGGCTTCATTACACATGCAATCTTGGAGAGGCTTCATTACACACGCAATCTTGGAGAGGCTGCATTACATGTGCAATCTTGGAGAGGCTGCATTACATGTGCAATCTTGGAGAGGCTGCATTACATGTGCAATCTTGTAGAGGCTGCATTACATGTGCAATCTTGGAGAGGCTGCATTACATGTGCAATCTTGGAGAGGCTGCATTACATGTGCAGTCTTGTAGAGGCTGCATTACACATGCAATCTTGGAGAGGCTGCCAGCTTGGTGAATTGATCTCTCTCTGTAGAATGGCTAGATTCCAGCTGACTGCACTGCACAAAGCATGAACTCCAGTGATGATTCCTATGGATCTCCATTAAAAACTGCATCGGTGAACTGAATAACACATTGATGAAATGAAACTATGACCTTCACATCATGAAACAAGTGACTTGACCTCTTTACCGTGGAAACCTGTAAGAAGTCTAGATTCGATGACACACTAAAATAATAGAGCACTTAAAATACCCCACGTCTGTGAGTTGGTTAGAGTGTTAGTCAAGGTTCTAATATCATTGCAGACTGTGCCTCATAATTGTTTGGTTTCTGCACCGGTGGAAATTACACAAGATGTTTGAAAATGAGAAAATTGTGTCAATTCCTTTAAAATCCTGAAACTTGCACATGGAAAGTTTTTTTTTTTTTTTATGCTTAAGACAGCTCTCAGATATGCGAAAACTAATGGTCCCAAACCAGATTTTAGCTCACTGTTGACACAACTACTCCATCACAAAAGCCAGCATTGCCCAACAAAATTACACACCGTTCAGAACATGATCAGCCACCTGTCATTTTAGTACTGTCAACATGCCACAGGCTTTTGTGAGTGTTGACCATGATTTATTAACTTAAAATGCAATTTAAAGGGCTTCATCTGTCCTCAAAACTTGTTAAATTTATGTGTATCACAGTTTTATCATACCTCTCCTTTCACTGTCTTGTTAATATCTGAGCTGCTTTACTAGTACATTTTACTTCATAATTTTTCACATTTTATGATTTTGTTTTTGTTTGTTTGTTTGGCGTGAGCAGAAGTTTGTCATTGACAATGAAGAGGTTCGTAAAAAGATTGGAGCATGTCTCAAAGGATGTTTGCCATCTCAGGACCTGGCGTATCACAAGATTGAGTCAGAACTCGAGAGAGATCGATCCTGGCCACCAGTTTCTGATTTGAAGGTATGCCATCGCAGGCTTACTAAATAGCTTCTCTACTTTTTTTTTATATAGTATCTGTTTGCCTATGGGGCAACTGTTCAACAGGCTACTTGTCTTTTTAACTGCCAACTGTTTACCAAACTGTATATTTAGTTGACAAGAAGAAGCAGATATATAGATGGGTGAAACATTATCTGGAGCCTTACTCAGTTGATACTAAACTAGCAGATGGTGCTCCTAATGCCATGGAGATGCTACCAACTCTTGACTATCTGGACACATGTCCAACAGTTGTAGAAGTTGGGAATGCTATTGATGAATTGGCTTCAGGAAAAGCCCCAGGCAGAGATGGATTTCCTATTGAAATTTTTAGGAGTGGGAAAGATATTCTAACCCGACACATCTATCATATATAATAACACTCTGCTGGCAAGAGGGAGAGGTTCCGCAAGATTTCAAAGATGCAAACATCATAACTATGTACAAGGGTGATCGGAGTGACTGCAATAACTACAGGGGAATATCACTGCTGTGTACTGTTGGAAAAGTGCTTGCGAGAATTTTTCTGCGAAGACTCCAGATCCTGAGGGATCGCGTTTACCCAGAGTCCCAATGTGGCTTTCATGGGAACCGATCTACCATTGATATGATATTTTCATTTCGACAGTTGCAGGAAAAATGTCTCGAACAAAATCAACCACTGTATGTTGCTTTTATTGATCTTACCAAGGCATTAGATTTGGTTAATTGAAAAGGTCTGTTCAAAGCACTGAAGAAGATTGGCTGAGCATTATTGAGTTGTTCCACACAGGTATGAACGGTACAATCAACTTTGATGTAACATCGGAGGAGTTTTTAATCAAAAACGGAGTGAAGCAGGGGTGTGTACTTGCTCCTTCCCTCTTTGGAATATACTTCTCACTTCTTTTTACACATGCCTTTCGAGATCAGCAGGGTGGTATTTTCATTCATTCTTGGTCTGACGGCAGCCTTTACAATGCTCGCAAGCTGAAGGCCACAACCAGGTTAAGAAAGGTACTTATTAGAGAGCTGCTGTTTGCAGATTATGCCGTAATAACCACCCACTCAGAGGAGGAGTTGCAATGTTTACTTTCTGCCTTTGCTGATGGGTGCTGTGAATTTGGACTAACAGTCAGCTAAAAAAAAAAGACAAAGGTTATGGAATATATATTGAACATAATGGTCTATATTCTCCTAAATCTGTACAATTAGCATATAACCTATGCTTCTTATTTTTCTGTTTCTTCTGTCCCAATTACTTTATTGTTAAGGACAGATCTATAGATCTTTTATATGCTTTCTCAAATGCATTGAAGAAGTTGGTAATGGTAGAATTTAAGAGGGAACCCATGAAAAAGCAAATAATCGAATGTAATTTACAAGCATAAATATCCACTAACAAAATGGAAGAAAACAAAACTAAATATATCCCAGTGATAACCCAGATGGCTTGGACAAGATATTGTTGTTTTCTGTTACTTAATTTACCTATTTTAGACGCAGTAGGAGGGGGGGGGGGTGGGGGGGGGGGAAGAGAACCATTGACTAACATTGAGTGCATAACAAAGATGCAAAGTTTTCAGTGGAAACTAGCATTTAGGAAGCCAGATTTTTTAAAATTGTCTGATCAAATGTAAAACAGTTTCTCCGAGAAAACAATTTACAGTTGCTAGCTTTAATGAGATAAAACTATCCACACACCACATGCTAATTAAGTGACTAATATTGAGTGAATTACAAAGAGGCAAAGCTTTCAGCATTTATGAAGCCAGATTTTTAAAAATTGTCTGATCAAATGTAAAACAGTTTCTCAGAGAAAACAATGCACAGTTGCTAGCTTTAATGAGATAAAGCCATCCACACATCACATGCTAATTAGGCTTGAACATCTTTAAAATAATGTCTGGACATGCTGGCATCTCTGAACCATTGACTAACATTGAGTGCATAACCAAAGATGCAAAGTTTTCAGTGGAAACTAGCTTCTATGAAGCCAGATTTTTTAAAATTGTCTGATCAAATGTAAAACAGTTTCTCCGAGAAAACAATTTACAGTTGCTAGCTTTAATGAGATAAAACTATCCACACACCACATGCTAATTAAGTGACTAATATTGAGTGAATTACAAAGAGGCAAAGCTTTCAGCATTTATGAAGCCAGATTTTTTAAAATTGTCTGATCAAATGTAAAACAGTTTCTCAGAGAAAACAATGCACAGTTGCTAGCTTTAATGAGATAAAGCCATCCACACATCACATGCTAATTAGGCTTGAACATCTTTAAAATAATGTCTGGACATGCTGGCATCTCTCCATCTTTCCAGATCCCAGTGCTATAAGGGTCCTGGAAATCATAGCTCATGGTGATGGCAAGTGTGACTAGCAACAACTACTCATGTTAAGAAATCTTTCACACTTAGAGCATGAGATTTCAACCCCATTGTTGCCATCACCTGTATTTGACAAGTTTCTTCTCAATGTTCAGATCTTAACCTGTTAGCAGTTCTTTTCTCCTGTGTCTCTATCTCTTCCTAATTCCTACTATGCAGTGCAACCCCTGGCATCCTGTTCCTTTGAATCCACCTAAACATCTGAATAATTCATGTGTCACTTGCAAATACCTTTAAATCATTGTAAAGGTTGACCCCAACATCTTTAATTCACCTCAGTCAGTGTCCATAGAGCTTCTATGAACCTCCATCCTCAGAGTGTGTCTCTATCTTTTGAGCCTTCAAAGACTGAGCATTGAGAAAACCACATCAGACCCACCCACACTGGACTACACGTTAATTTGTGAGCATTTTATGGTGCCTCAATTTAACTGTGCTGTATGTTTGAAAAAGGTTTCCAAGATTTGTGCCTGTCTGATTCTCATCATCTCACTTCATATAAGAAAGTGAATCATGGACAGTTGGTAAATTAGTGAAAACTTGTTTGGATGCTGCGGAGATGTGGTTTTATAGATGAATGATGAGAATACCCTGGGCAGATAAAAAGAGTAATGAAGACGCCTTGAAAGAAACTCAAGAAGAGAACTGATTGCCCACATCAGAAAGAGACAATCTACATTTTCTGGTCATGTGATGAGAAGGAGAAAACTGGAGTACACAGTGACATTAGGAAAGTTGGAGGGGAGGAGAGGCAAAGGATGGCCGAAAGAATAGAAGCTGGACAGTCTGACATCATGGCATGGATGATCATGTGTGTCAGAGTTACCTGAAAGTACACGATACAAAAGGCTGTGGATAGACATGACTACTAACGCCACATGGACTTTAATAGGAAGAAAAAAAATTTCTAATCCTTGGTATGTTTATCCTACAGAGTGCAATCTTGGATGGGTCAAATTTTTTTTAATGAGAAAACTGTTGTTTTTATAAATGAATGGGCTAATGTCAAATAATCATTGAATGTTCTGGTTTAGGTGGATCTTGCTGAAATCTTTCAACGGCTGGAGAGTCATTATCAGTCTTCTTCTGAAGTTGAAAAGGACAAGGCAACATTGGAAGATGTTTTGGAATCAGATAGCGATGATGAGGCTGATGTACCTCAAAAGGTAAGAAAGAAGTAGTGTAGAAGGAAGAAAAGAGGGTAATTTAGAGGAAAGAATTGGTAGGGATACAGAAGTATAAAGGGAGATATGTGACAGAGGGAGGCAGAATTAAGGAAATGGTTGGAGTTTATGAGAGGAGAGCAGATGTTTAGACAAGAAGGGAGATGTATAAACTAGAGGCACATAAATGATAGCATAGAAGGAGATGTGTGAGAAAGAGGGGGGAATGAGAATTTTGAAGATATAAAAGAAATTGTTTAGAGAAGGGGTGGATTTGTTGGGTGTGGAGGGAAAGTAAAGGGGGGGGGGTGGTGGTAGGGTGCGCAGTGATGGAAAAAAAAAAAGCAGAGATAAAAAGTTTAAAAAAAAAAAAAAGTAAAGGACTCTTTTTTTTTTACACCTTCAGGGATAGAGGTCAAATGACTGCTGAATTCAGATGTGTTGAACTGAAAGGTGCACATTACAGCCTAACTGTAAACCACAACATTATGTGCCAGTTGTTCTTTTAATGTCAAATGAAGAAAGAACAAACAAACTTTATTTTCAAAGGGTCACAAATTAGGCACCCAGGCCTGTTGTACATTCAGCCCTTCCAAACTCCTATCTCTCACACAGCAGTTGTATTTTATCAATAAACAGAGCATGTTATGTTCATATAAAAATATGCATATGAATATTAAGAAAAAAACACAAAAGAAGAAGAGTTTTAGCATATATGGTGCAGTAATATTGACATTTAATAAACAGTAACAAAGTAAAACTGGTATTTTATTGGGTTTTATTTTTCTCCTAGGATCGGGCTAGGATACTGAAAGAAACATCCTTCAGCCATGAGATCCTACAGGGTCACGATAATCCAGCAGCCAAACAGCACAGTTCTGCCAAAGAAAATGGTGTAATTAATGCCAATGACATTTCCATCAGCACCTGCTTATAGCACCCACCCAGTAGTTACTACCATTGTTTATTTTATGCTATACTCAATTCCTTTACTGATGATTAAATCATTCATTAACTCAACCACAGTCTTTCCCCTTCTACCCTGAGGTAGAAATCTAAATTACTATGTTTTATTTTGTTCACACACAAATATGCAAGGCATTTTCTCTAAGTGGGCAAACTGTTATTTGTTGTCTTTGTAAGTAATTTGGAATTGGTCCTGTGTCAGACTTTTCTGTTATGATTTAATTCTTGATGTTATTTCTTCTGGTCACTTCTGCAGCCTTTCTCTATAAGTATGAAGTCTTTATCAGTGATTAAAAAAAAAAAAAAAAAAAACTAACGCACCCATAAATGCTCAGTACCCATTTTCAGCAGCTATACAGAATTCTACAATCATGATTAAGTGATAAAGACTTTGGTTGTAGACTTAGCTTGTATCTGTGCATGTGTTTTCTTCCATTGAGATGTCTAGTTACATTTGTTGTTCAGGATCAGCTTGGATGCAGCTTCCACCTGCTCCTCTCCCTACCGTTTTAGAGAAAGACATTCCTGTTACATCCTTTTGGAGGAAGAGTCTGTTGTACCAACTCCAGCACCTAAAGCAACTACCTCCAATACTTGCGAGAATCAATTGGAGTACAAATGGCCTCCATCAGCCACAGAAATAATACAGAATGGCAGCTTAAATAACTTGCATAAGTTCTCATCAGCAGGTTGGTGACCTACAGAGTGTTAGCTAGGAGGATGTATAAAGGTCGTGTATGGTAACTTGGAGAAGTTATAGAAGTCATCTATGGCAGATTTAAGGGCTTATCTATGGCAGTTATCACTTAGGAGGTCACCTAATGTCAGCCTAGGTGATTTACTGAGGCTCTTTTTGACAGTTGGTAGGACTTGCAGAGGTCGTTTTGGCAGTTTAAAAGTCTGATAGATGTCCTTTGCGACAATTTAACTTAGAGGTCCTCTATAGTATTCTGAAAGATTTACATAGGTCCTCTATGACAGTCTAAAGAGACCATAGGTCCTCTATGACAGTCTGGAGAGCCAGCTCATAATATGTATTCTCTGTTTGAAAAGCTAGCTGCTGGAGTGACAAGAAAAGATAATATTTAAAATGAAAAACTTAGAAACTTTGATCCTTCTGTCAGAAAACTTATATCAGGAGGCCGGTAACTTTTATGAAAGCTATCGTGCAATCCATATCCTCTCGTGTACCATACAGTTTTGTCTTCAGTGTGGTTGGAACAGGCCAGATTGCATCTCTGTTGTCAGCGTACAGTTGACAGTGTTGGAGCACATGCTCAGCATTTTCGGGTGCCACGCTGCAGGGACACATCTCTGTATTTCCTACACCGAAAAATTTGAACATATGTTGACAAAATCTGTTGTGCCCTGTCCTTAGTCTGAATATAATACACTGTCCCTCTCTAGAGAGGCGATGAAGTGAGTCTTGGGGAGAAAATCTGGTGAGGGTATCCAGCCACAGTTCTTGGATACTAGATTGTATTAATGTTTTCATCTCTTGGTGGGTTAAGTCGCTATTTGGTTGTACCATGTCACTGCCGCTTCTGGCCAATCTATCAGCTATTTCATTGCCTTCCAAGCCACAGTGACCTGGAATCCGCTGCAGTACAGATTGTTCTACTGAAGAGCCTAAGTAAATCAGCTGTTGAGTCAAGTCTACAAACTGTCTTTTGGGTTAACAATTGCTTGTAGAACTGACATAGCATCAGTCAGAAAGACCACTCTGCTATATTTGCTGTGCTGTTGTCTATTCAGGAAAGAACGTGCCGCTAGAAGTGCTTCTGCCTCTGCTCTGTAATTGGAGGAATATGAACCTGTTGGTACAGCCTGGTTGATTTTTAAACCATTTGGGCATTCTATGTATATTCCTCCTCCATCTCTTACTGCTCTCTTGGCTGAACCATATGTATACACTCGAATCCAACTCTGGTGTGGATACAATCTATTGATCTCTCCTTCTGTAGTTGATTTCATATCAGTGCTGCTCATTGATGATTTGGAGGAGATCCCTGTTACAGTGGTTCTGACTGTTGGTAGGCTATCCCTAAGCCAAGGGGGACAGTCGTTGTAAGGTTTAAGTGGAACATTTGGTATTATGGGAGAGAGTTTAAGGACAGCGAGCTTGTCATTTGCGTTCTTAATAAAACAGGTTCTCTTTAGTCTAGCCTTCTGGGGTTTCTGCAGTCGGCTGTGCAGGGGTTGTTCTTTAAAGTGGTGGTATTTGGAGAGCTGGATGAGGAGCTTTATGTCTCTCCTATTTTCCAGATCATGGAGACCAGTAATTGTTTTCATATCTGATATGGGCGTGGAGTGCATTGCCCCTGTCATAATACGGAGAGCATGGTTTTGGATCTTTGAGACTTTCAGAAAATTTGATTTAGCTGCTGTGCCCCAAGCAGCTATTCCATATTCTAGTGTTGGCCTCACATAGCCTGTATCTGGTAATCCAGATTACATAGCCTGTATAGGTCTATTAAGGGATAAAAAGAAGACATAAGGTGAGCTAAACCAGATGTCAAAGGATTAGGGTAACCATAATCCTGTTTTCACCAGGACAGTCGATTATGTTTAAGTGTGCCTCAGCCATCTCATTGGTACCCCAAAACAATGCCAATTGTCCTCTTTTATAAAATTTCAGGAATAAGCTAAAGAATACAACATACACTTATAGTTATACCTGTGGACCTTATATATAATCTTTTTAGATACTTTTAAGGTTGGTAATATGTTGATGGGAATTTTCATTGTAGCATGTTTTTATTTAATAATTATTATGGCTTAAACAATTTATATGCCTATATGTTCTCCTTTACTTAACATGTTTTAGTTCCTTTTTTAATAATTTTAATATTAAATTCTGTATTAACTCTTTCAGTCCAAGGGATTCATGATACTTTCATAGGTTCCTACCCTGAATCCTAGTGAACGCAAGATGCACTAATTATATGTTTCTCTTTACTACCTCTTGGGCCTCTGATGCTAAACCCCTGGGAGGGGGGAAGTAAACTGGCTTGCTTGTGATGTTACATTTTCAGCTCCTGATGATATGGTCACCCTAATTTCTTTCTTTTGTCAATATCTGCTTATTTGCTAGGTGTCGCAGTTTATCAGGTGATCGGCAGCCGAGCCAGGTCGCTTGATATGCCGTGAAGTTATGCAGTCTCAAGGTCTCAGTGACTCCTTCAGACCATCTTCTCGGTCTTTCCCTGCCTCTTGATGTGTCAATTTTCTGGTTGTAGGCTCTTGCTGCTGGCATCGTTGATTTCATCCTCATTAGATGGCCAAACCATTTCATTCTTTGTTTCTCAATAAATTTTATGATGGGTGTTGTTTCAACAGTTCTTGTGATCACGTTGTCTCACTCAATCTCTTCTGTTTTATTCACAGCCATTCTCAAACATCTCAACTCACTGGTGGTTAGTTTTCATGTGTGTTCTGTTGTCAATGTCCAAGTCTGAAATTGGTAACCTAAAGTCAGTTTAAATATTGTATTTAGGTTACCCTACAAGGGATAGAATATCTTGGTAAAGATGTATGTTCTTTTGAAGGAAAAAAGAACATATGGGGTAAGCTGAACCAGACAAGATGACTTGGTTCAAGTGTAGGGAAGACAAGAGATTCCCAAGAAAGGAATATATAACCCACTACAAAAAGCTTATGCCTCCCCCTCTCTCCCCCCCCCCCACACCCACCCAGGCCATTACACTGACTACTTCTGATGTGCCTTTAGCATCCTTAAAACCTATCATTTTTTTCTGTGTGATGTATTCCTTCTTTTCTCCTCATTTGCCATTTGCTGTGAAACATTCTTATTATCTCCATCTTCCTCCTCCTCCTCCTTCTTCTCTATGTTTCACCGTTGCTGCTGCCACTACTGCTGCTTCTCTTCCCCAGGGTTTTCTTTTTTCTGCTACTTCTCCTTCTAATCCTTTTTCATTATTTTCCTCCTCCTAATTCTCATCTCTTTATCAAGTTACTACTTTTCCTTCTTCTCCATTTCGTACACTTGTAATTAGCTCGCATCCCCTTGAATGAATCTGCAGTATCTCTTCATATGACAGAACATTACTCTTTGAGCATGGCATGGTTGAGCTTTATCTTCTGGTAATTTTTCCTGCCAGCAGTTTTCATAATAATAAATCAGTGAATCAGTCAAGAACTGGCATCACAGCACCAAGGACATTCCCACAGGGACAGTTATGCTAATAAGTAGTTACCCCGGAAAGCTAACCTAGTCAACAAATGCCCGCAGAAGTTTTCTTGTAAACAGACACAACGCAATTACATCTTTGGATGAACGCTGAAAAAAGAAGAAATCCAACCTGATTAAAAGTCTTGCCTGTTTCCCTCTCAGTGTTTAACCCCCCCCCCCTCTCCCTTCCCCCTCCCCCTTCTCCTCAGTTGAATTAGTCTTTCAGTGTTCAGATTCTCTGTATGTACGATGTAAATTTCAATCTCAGAGACCCTTCACCACATCCACTTTATCACAAAGTAGCTCACCACCTAGAGGAATGGCAACATCTCACCCACCAGCCTGCTCATCACCCCATTTTCATATAAAAAGGCCACTGCTCTGTAAAAAGGTAGTGGTGACATGCATGTCCTCCACTGATCCATACAGCTTGGTTTCCACCAGATGACTAGACCTGGGATCTTCCTTCTGCACACAGGGAGCATGTCAAGATGTTGAGCTGTTACAGGGCATCCTCTGTATTGTATATGTTTATATTACAGCATCAAAAGCCTGTCTGTTATTGCACTACTTATTAAAGTGCGTGTTCACATTCCAACATTGCTGCAGACCATACCTCGAGCTTTGCGAACATATGCCAGCAAGTAAATTTAAGTGGGTTTGTTGAAATGAATCTGTAGCATTGAGTCTGTTGAAATGAGACTAATATATTAATTCCATTGTATTGTCTGTTGAAATCAGTTTGTTGAATTGAGTCTGTTGAATTTAACCTGTTGAAACTAACAGTAAACTCACCATATGTTTATTTTTAACTCAGTACTATGCAAACATTTCTTTATATCTTATGTACCAGAATATGTTTTATTTTTCTTGTTACATTAACACAGTCTGTTGCAACTAGAGCTGTAACTCACGCCTTCTTGTCATTGTATTATTCCCTCTCACACTAATGAATGGTCACTTGAAACCAGATCTATTCAACTGCCGGCCCAAGGGCCAAATCTGGACGACGGAGGCCTAGCAAGGGGCTTGTGGATCATTGACAGTTGTCCTGTAATAAGGATCTTTCTATGCTGGGGCTCAGGCATCTGGCCTATGATGTTCCCTATTTGAACATGTTGGCTCCTGGGTCAACTTAGTTGAAAAGTCCTGCTCCAAACTATATATAACAAATTTAGGATAGATAGTACTGAAGTAAATAAAACCTGTGTGTGTTCCAGGGCCCATTCAGGCGTGGGGTTGAGGACACAATTTACCTACTGCCCATTAACAAGCATATTTTTAAAGTTGACTAATTAAGAATTTGCTATAATTTAATGTGTAGGCCTGAAAGTGCAGATAACACAGCTGTAAATCACAACATAATTTGCCAATGACCTTTTTAAAAGTGGATGAAGAAACATTATTTAATACTTCAGATATGAGTTTATCTTATCACTTGGGCAGTTTAGGCCCTATAAACATAAAGGCATCATGATTATCTATACAAAGAAAAACATATAATACTTATTTTTGTGAGTAGTTGCATAGTCAGGACCCAGTGTCCAGAGGCCTATGATATTATAAGATGGCACTGCCTGAAACAAAACAAAACAAAACAAAACAAATTTTAAATCAAGTCTGTTTAATTTAGTTCTTGGTCTTTTAAAAAAAACTCAAGTTAAACACTTTTCATCAGTTGTTCTTATTTCCATGAAATTATTGTTGTTGATCAGTTTGACACTTCATATACTTATCATTATATTAAATAGATTTGCATGCACTGAAATGTACATGTAATTAATAAGGGAAGATCATGTTCACGTTGTGTTTATGGGGAGTCCAATAAACCTAATGAAGAAGTATACTAGGAAATAAAAATTTTTTTTTTAATGGCTGATTGTTCATATTTTAATTTATATGCTTAATTTCACAATAAAAGTATTTAAATCATGGAATGTGTCACTAATTTCTTCTTCTCCTCCTCCTCCCTTCCTTCCTTACTTTCTTTCTTTACTTATTTTTTCTTTCCTCCCTCCCTCCCTGCCTTCTTTCTTTCTTTCTCCCTTTCTTTCTTTCTTTCTTTCTTTCTTTCTTTCTTTCTTTCTTTCTTTCTTTCTTTCTTTCTTTCTTTCTTTCTTTCTTTCTTTCTTTCTTTCTTTCTTTCTTTCTTTCTTTCTTTCTTTCTTTCTTTCTTTCTTTCTTTCTTTCTTTCTTTCTTTCTTTCTTTCTTTCTTTCTTTTCTTTCTTTCTTTCTTTATCTTTTTTCTTTCTTTCTTCTTTCTTTCTTTCTTTCTTTCTTTCTTTCTTTCTTTCTTTCTTTCTTTTTCTTTCTTTCTTTCTTTCTTTCTTTCTTTCTTTCTTTCTTTCTTTCTTTCTTTCTTTCTTCTTTCTTTCTTTCTTTCTTTCTTTCTTTCTTTCTTTCTTTCTTTCTTTCTTTCTTTCTTTCTTTCTTTCTTTCTTTCTTTCTTTCTTTCTTTCTTTCTTTCTTTCTTTCTTTCTTTCTTTCTTTCTTTCTTTCTTTCTTTCTTTCTTTCTTTTTCTTTCTTTCTTTCTTTCTTCTTTCTTTCTTTCTTTCTTTCTTTCTTTCTTTCTTTCTTTCTTTCTTTCTTTCTTTCTTTCTTTCTTTCTTTCTTTCTTTCTTTCTTTCTTTCTTTCTTTCTTTCTTTCTTTTCTTTCTTTCTTTCTTTCTTTCTTTCTTTCTTTCTTTCTTTCTTTCTTTCTTTCTTTCTCTTCTTCTTTCTTTCTTTCTTTCTTTCTTTCTTTCTTTCTTTCTTTCTTTCTTTCTTTCTTTCTTTTCTTTCTTTCTTCTTTCTTTCTTTCTTTCTTTCTTTCTTCTTTCTTTCTTTCTTTCTTTCTTTCTTTCTTTCTTTCTTTCTTTTTCTTTCTTTCTTTCTTCTTCTTCTTCTTCTTTTCTTCTTCTTCTTCTTCTTCTTCTTCTTCTTCTTCTTCTTCTTCTTCTTCTTCTTCTTCTTCTTCTTCTTCTTCTTCTTCTTCTTCTTCTTCTTCTTCTTCTTCTTCTTCTTCTTCTTCTTCTTCTTCTTTCTTCTTCTTCTTCTTCTCCTCTCCTCCTCCTCCTCCTCCTCCTCCACCTTCTTCTCCTCCTCCTGATTTTTCTTCTTCTTTATCTTCTTCTTCTTCCTTTTCTTCTTCTTCTTTTTCTTCTTCTTCTTCTCCTTCCCTCCTCTCTTTCTTCTTCTTAAGCATTAGAGCACCTTTCGGCTCAACACAACTGATTCCAGCAACACCTAATTAGTCAAAATTATGGTATGCTCTTTAGAGGACAGTGGATATATTCTTCCCTACCCCACCCTAAATGGAGCACCGAAAAACCCACAGGAGGAGGGTAATCCATTTATTAGAGAGAGATTTTGTCAAAGGTGTCTAAGTATAGTTTTATTAAAAACATAAAATGGACAGATAAAAATGTATTGTCAATTTCTTGAAAGAAATTAACCCACAAAGAAATCTGATTTTGTGCATAATTATTATCATGTAGCAGAACCTTTGCAAAACATCGCTCTTATGATGGTCTGCCTGAAAGAAACTCTCCTGCCTCCTGCACATTGATATTCAAGGAGACACTTATATCCTGTGCCTATCTTCTTGTTAGACAGCCACTGCCCGTCCTTCCTGTTATCATACCTTCTGCTATTATTTTTTCCCACCTTCCATGGTGCTTTATATAGCACCAAGATGACACCACGTATTTCACTTGAGGTCATGTAATCATGTTTGTGCCAGAGACTGCTAGCCATGTCTGTATATGGCTAATGGGCCAATCAAACGGCTAGTCTCCCCACGGGAAGTAGGTCACGGTCCGTTGATAACTTTGTTGGACTAGTCTACTGTGGTCAAGGTTATGGGTGTGGAGCTCTGTTGTTGTCTTGCATTTACGTTTTTATTCCAAAAAAAGAGACTGCCTGTGACATAGGTTTCGTCACTCTCTAAAGGGGTTGTGTGTTAGACCCGGTTGTCGATATTTTAGTAGTATTAAAGGCGCTGGAATGCTGAAATATAGAAGACATGATATCAGCAGTATTGGGGGGGGGGGGACACCCCCATGACCTTGTGCCAAGGACGGGTGGCTCAAGGTCGACCAATCAGAAGTGAGCTAGTGTGTATATGGGTGGGGGGGGGGGGGGGGCTAACATTTTATTACCAGTTAATGATATCAACTCTGTGCTTCTTGACGCATGCATTGAATAATTCATATGTTCTTAATGGGCATTAGGATAAGCATGAAAACTGCCCCACTGCATGTGGCAAGAAACAAAGACAGCTAATAACAATTGGGGCTTTTTTTTTTTTTTTTTCTGGCAGTACACAATGGTACACAGTACCAGCACTTCTTTTAAGCATACAATTTTTCAGCGTCACTGTAACAGACATTTAGTGGTGAGTACGCGCACTTTTTGAAGACATTCTGTGGTGAGTACCACCACCTTTTTTTACCTGGCATGGGGAGGGGCATCCTTACCACTTGCCAGCTGGCCCGCTTGTTTGCGACACTTTACCTTGGCACGTCCAGTTGTATAGATCCAGGTGAAGTGGGTTAAGTGCGACTTCTTAATGCTGTCTTTTCAGAGTGGAGACCACCAGCTGTGATTTTCTGAAGTATGTTTATGAAGCCCGATATGATCACCGCAAGTTCGACTGCTTGTTTTGAGCACTTCCCCCTCTCCCCCCTCTTTTTTTTCATGTCGTATGACAGTTTTGTCGCGCACCTTACTTACAGGATATTTTCACAAATCCCTCAGGTGCTCTGAGACAGGAGAGTTTTGAATGGTGGCTCTCGTTCGTCTAGAGGCCTAACCCTCGGTTCAAACTTTCCATTCAACCTGTCTCAGGGATGAGGTGACACGAGCTCTGACTCCACAGGGTTTTTATGAACACTTGGGTACCTCTCGGCCAGACGTCCTCACCACTAATTGCCCCCAGACTGGAAAAAAAACAAGTCCAGTCGAACAAATAATCAACAGCGAATTTGACAAGACAACCCTGCCTCTCTGAATAAGACAATAAAATTCAGTAACACGAAACTTTTCTATCAACTAGTAGACTACTGAATTTCATCACGATTGTAATTAATTTACTATAACAAAGTTAAGGGAAACCGTAGCGAAGAAATAAAAAGAACGATCACAACTTTAAAAATCTAACACAAGAGAAAGAATTCCTCTAAATAGACCTATACACTATCATGTTCATCACGGCGAAGGAGAAAACATGACCATGAAGGCACATTTGGAGACGAGTTATCTTAGTCTGCCACGTCACTTATCTGATCAGATCTCGTAGCTCCTCAGCGTCTCAGAGTGGAGTAATACGCCACCGTACTTTACTGCACGGTTACACAGGAATGAATCAGCTTCTCCGGATGCCGAAAAGGAAACTCTCTCTGCCGTACTTCCCAGTACGACCACAAATGAACAAATCAGCTTCTAGTATTAATCAAGGACTGTCGCCTCACTTCACCGGAACGAATCAGCTTCAGGTGCGGATCCAGGAAGCTCAAGTCACTATTGAGGGACTCCGGCACCCGTGTCGTCCGCACATTCAACACCGTAATTCAGCATACGTAAAACGTTTACTGGGTCGTGGCAGTTGGAACCACACTATCAAACGTAGACACTTGTTGGATCTTCAGAAAATCCCATTGTAAATAAAAAAAGAGAACAAGGAATCTTGTCTGTATAACGGTCAATTGGCGAGACACAAGGAAAAACGCCTGCCTCCAAGACCGGACTGTAGAGAGTGACGCACACAAACACGTCCCCTAACAACAGCAGTTAGCGTACGAATCGCGCTCACTAATGCAGTGCAGTGGTCAGACAATTTATTAGAATAGGCGTAGAAAAGGCGTCCTAACATTTAATTCGACACTCAAAGCCTAAAAGAGTCATTATCAAAGGGTTTTATATGGATTTTTCCTATCAGGACTCCCCCACAACAAAACGAACCATCTAAACTATGCTTGGCCTATTCTATTACATAGTTACGATGACGAGTTTA
>CAJHNH020005879.1:227500-234867 GCA_905116865.2 Candidula unifasciata | reverse complement strand
ACCGTTCATGGTCTCCCTGGGGGCGGGTGAAACCAAACATTTTGTGTTAAAACGTAGGCGGCCCCCCAAACATGAGCAAAGCGCAGGGATGCGGAAGTGTGCTCGTGACCCTAGCCATCTTTTTTACCCCCAACCCCGCCGCGTGAGCGGCGGGGGGGATTCCAGCGGTGGTGGTTGCCGGAAAAACCGAAAAATTAAAGTGGGGAAGTGCGCAGTTGACACTACGAGGCCCGTTTTTGGCCGCCTTTTTGTTCCGTTATCGGGGGATGTTATTTGAAAAAAAAGGTTTATTTTTGTATTTTTACAGGGAGTTCAAAAAAAACCCAAAAACAGTCCTGGGTTGTCTGTTTTTAGGAAATTTACGTCATTAGTTGCATTGCTTTTCATAGACGGTCCGGCTTTTTGATTACCACTTTCGAAACCAACGCAAGGCGCATTGTCCGCAGCTGGGATCGAACCAGGCATCCCGCATTACGAAACGTTCGCATCGACTTAGCCACGGAGCCGACATAGAAAAAAAAAAAAAAAAATCCCGAAAACTGGGCAATCGTTTAACCTCTGAGCAGCAGGAAACTCCGCATTAGCAGAAAATTATTTTTTCGACACCGGATTCATCAAAATTACCAGTTTCCAGTTGTTTTGTTTCCGTGTTTGGTTAGCTGTCATTTGGGCAGCGAAACAAGTTTCCCTGTTTGGGCGCGGGTGTGAAATAACATTTGAAGAACACTGGTGAAGGTCACTAAAGTAGGTTAAACAACGTTAAAACAGTTTGTTGGTCTCAAACCGAGGGGGTGTCAAGGCCAGGCCATGTTGTGTGTGTACAGTGAACTAAATAGTAGTTGCTGAAAGTTTCCTGCTGTGTGACTGACCGGACAGGACATATGTAGGTGGGCTTCTAAATGGGGAGTGTAAGTAAGAAATGGTTTAACATTAATCAGTGTGGTTGTGTTTGTAATCTGTGTATTCAGTATCGTTTTGAACTCGAAGTAATAAATTAGTAGCAGGTGCAGCAGCAGTATGAGCAGCAGCCTTAGTAGTAGTAGTAGTACTACTAGTAGTAATAGGAGCAGCAGCAGTACAGCTCACGTTTTCGGGCCCAGGGACACCGTAATTGGCCTTTTATTGATGTGTCTTGACCTTTGAAAAGCGTTGGTCTTAGTGGTAAGGGTGTCAGGTTGTCTTCTGCTGTGTATATGTTGGCGGACGGACAGGTACACGTTGTGTTTTACTCGCTGTTTTGAACAATTGCGTTTATTCTGGCGTTCTCGGACTTCAACGAAATGAATTTACTGGTTTTGTCAGCGTTGACGGCATACAAAGAGAGGGCCGTTGCTTTTCTACAGCAACATAAAATCCTACAGCAGTAGCTTTCCTCAGATATACTAACGCTGCGAAAATGGAGGCTCTTTTGACTTTTGAGTGAGTAGCCTCTGTAAACTGTATCCCTGCTCACCGCCGGTCTTTTTTAGGACCCTCAACTCCCCGCCTGCCGTCTGCACCCCCAAAGCCCTTTTTAGGGCCCACCACAAAATGTTAAAATTCCTGAAACCAGTCTCTCGTGGGACAGGGGCTGAGCCTGTGGGGTGCAAAAGGTCAGGGGGAGGGTGTAAGGACCAGTTCTAGATATTCTGCGGTCACTGAAACCGTTGACATCCTGTAATCAAAAGCATGCGTGATTGCCGCGATGTATACAACCTGAACCCCTGAAAGAGAAAGTTGCGCGAGTGAGAGGTCATCAAGCATCACTAAACGGCCAATCACGGTGTCCCTGGGCCTAAAAATGTGAGTTGTTCCGTAGTATTGCAGCAGTGGTAGTAGTAGCAACAGCAGCAGCAGCAGTAGGGGTGGTGGAGTGATAGCATAGCAGTAAAAGGAGCAGGATGTTTCCGTCCTTCCTTGATATCTTGTGTACAGAGTTCTGTTGGGTAGAAGTAGGACGTGGTAGTCGTAGTGGTAGGATGGGCATAATATTGTGAGCTGAAAATGTGACATCCTAATAATATTTTTTGAGCCTAAAATGGGATAATTTTTTTTTTCATTTTTAGTTTCTATGTCATGGGTGGGAGGGGGGGGGGGGGGGATTAAGTACTCCTATGACAGCACTATTACCACCCTATCCATTGTCCCCAAGGCACAAACGAAAACAGTATGCTTTTAATGCACTGGGGAAGGGGTGTGTGGCGGGGAGCTGCAAGGAAAATTCACATGAACATATTTTAGACATTAACAAAAGTTTGTTGCATATCCTTTACAGGACTTTTGCAGAATCAACACCAGCATTGTTTGGCTTTTGTGTTTTTTCTAGGCAAATTTTACATTGGGTAATTTGCCATTACCCTGAACGGTGAGCTCTCAGTGCCACTGTCAAAACCAACACAAGACAAAAAGACAAATCATCTGCAGCTCGGATCGAACTAGGCAGCCCGGCATTAAAAAGTATCACAAAATCCTACCTTCAGTGTTGTTAATTATTTTTCATTGTATTATTATTATCAAATGGCACCTCATGAATTTTATAACTAAGCATACAGAATATTCGACTTTTCTGATGTTCTGTACAAAATACAATATACAGATATGTTAATTTGCTAGCAGTTGACCTTACACATGACAGTTTTCTCAAGAGGGTGGATATTTGTGGTCCTAGTGAGAGAAATATAGTTATGTCTAACACACAGCACCCCAAACGCAATGTTTTTGTTGTTTTAAAGCTGCTCCCTGGCTGTTGCCCGGGGCCCTAATATAACCCAACCTATGGGTTTAACAGGGTTTCTGTTACCTGTCTCTGGTGATCCTTGTCTGAATGGTGGCACCTTGTGTCACCAAGTGTTTATGGCTTGGTGTGATGTCCTGGTGGGGTTGGTCATAATGAGTCACTAGTCAGTAGTTTTTTGCATGCTTGCCTTACTGTGTAAGATTAGGTAGGTGCCGGGCTTTCTTTTCTGTCAATAGGCAATGGTGGTACACATTACAGTTACTAGCACCTGTTTTTAGGCATCTTTTTTTCATCGCTGCTGTTATAGACACTTTATGAGTGCCGGCACCTTTCAACAAACTCTGTGATGAGTACTTTTACCTTTAGAAAAAACAGACTTGCAGATGCTGCTGCCGCCAGCGCCACCTCCTCCTCCCACCACTACACCCGAGCATTTTTCTGGTAGTTTGCAATAGCATTTACTACCATCACCTATTTATAATCATTTTGTTTTCAATGCTACTGTAATAGACATTTTATGTGAACAATATCGGTATGGAAATCCAGAGGAGTAAATCAGGACCACATAAGAGACTCTAAAAATGATATTGTTTGTCCTCTTTGTTATAATTTACAAAGGAGAAGCAGTTCATTTTTCATTTTAAAAAATCATCTTAATTGCATATACATGACCATAAGTGTTCTGATCTCCTGAGGATTCACCAAGTGCTTTTGTTTTTAGGCTAACAACTCCCATTCTGTCCAGGCTGATATAATGACTGAAGGCTCTCGCATAGTTTTCCTACCCGTCTCCTCCAACTGGTACACCCAGGATATGCAGTCTGTTCAGTGAAAAATGATATTCCATGAAACTGAAAGCCTCACAGCAAAGGGAAACATTGATTTTGCATTTTATAATGTTCCTACTCTTGTGCAATATATCCTTGTCATTGAGAGTTAGAAAAAGAATTCTTGCTTGCTACATACATCAAGTTTTAACATATGGCTGTGAATCCTGGACAATAGGTAGGCAGGCTAAACAATTCCTGGAGGCCTCGGAGATGTGGTTTTACAGAAGAATGCTTAGAATACCTTGGACAGCCAAAAAGAGCAACCAAGAGGTTTTGAAAGAGGCGGGAGCCCAAAGACAACTTATCACAGACATCAGAAGGAGACAGTCATCATTTTTCGGCCATGTTATAAGAAGAGGGAAAATATAACATGTTGTGACCACTGGAAAGATATGTGGAAGGAGAGATAGAGGTAGACAACGAGAGAAGATGCTTGACAGTCTTGTTGCATGGCATGGAGGTGTGTCGGTACATGAAGTGATACATGCTGCAGGAGATCGCAGATTATGGAGAGGCATGATCGCCCACGCCAGTCGGCAAGGCACCTGATGATGATGATGATGACTCTTTGTGACTTACTTTCAGATAAACAGAATATTCACTGAGAGGAATACAGCTAACAGTCATGGCAGACTTTGAAACCTCAGAATGTGAGTATTACTTCGTTGCATAACCACCAGATCACCAGTGTTTATTTCTTCTTTTTCAGTATTTTGATTCATTGCTGCAGAGATATCGAGGGTAAAGATATCATGCCCCCATTAATCTCTTTTCTTCTTCTTCGCTTACTGGCTGTAAGTCCTGGTTGTTCATCATTTGGACTTTAGCTGTGTGCCAGGACCTGAGTGTTTATTTCTTCTTTTTCAGCATTTTGAGTCCTTTTGGTTCATTGCTGCAGAGATATCAAGCGTAAAGATATCATTAAGATATGATTAATCTCTGTTATTGGCCTTGTCTTTCTGGTTAATGACTGCAAATGGAGAAAAAAGGGCACTGAGCCTCTTCACCCACCCCTAGAATATGTTCAGGAGGGCTAAGTAGCTCCTTAACCACGTAAAGATGTTCTCTTTTTAAGTATTTCATATTATTTCACATATACTGTATAATAATTTCCATTCCGCACATAAAAAGAATAATCATCCTCATCACGGCGGAGGAGAGGAAAGAGACAACTGGAGTATGCCATGGCAATAGGCGATTTGAAGGGAGTGAGAGGGTGGAGGAGATCAAGAGATATGTTTGACTGTATCAGTAAGCGTAGGCTGTCATGCTTCGCCATCTCACAAAATCATAAGAATCACTGATCAGATCAATGTTTTTGTCTCACCCCATCCATGTGGCCAAGCCATCCAGGTATTTTTCTCTTTGCCTTCCTCTTGTTCTCTTTCCATCGATCTTGACAGTTGTTACCAAATGCTCGAGTCCATTTCTTCTCATAATGCCTGAACACTGACTGACTCACAACTTTATCTGTCTCGATGATGATGATGATGGTCTCATTAGTTTTCCGGTTATTCCAAGATATTGTCTGCTTTCTTCTCAGACACCACATATTTTTATTATTATTATACATTTAAACTAGGCTTAAGCTCCTTGAGGGCCTCCCCCACACTGATTTCTTTGTGATGTGGTACTTGCCCACATGTGTAATACTTGATGTTACAACTGATTAGGCTTGTTAGTGAGTTGTCAGATCATCCTCAGGATACACTAAACCATTCAGTCCAATTGCTCAGATCCTGTCCTCAGCAAATCCATAGCTTGTGGTGGCTGATGACGCCAGTTGTATGTTGGCCTATTATTCATCTTTGGCTTTCTGCATCGTCCTCTTGACTGGCTACATCTTTGTTGTTGTTGTTGTTTTTAAAACTTGTTTTTCCTGTGGTCTGATCATGATTTTGGATTTGCAGTCATCACTTGGTTCTTGCTAATGTCTTACTTCAGATTATCAGCCATGTCCATGGCTCATCTGCCCTCCATAGTAGCACTACCTGCAAAACTATCAGCTTCAAATCTATCAGCTTGCTCATTTCCTTGAATACTTGCATACCCTGGCGAGAGAATGAAATTGATCTTTGTCAGCCTTGACTGCCTCAGATTTACCAGCCAGTGTCTTCACACTAGTTCATCTCTGTCTTCCCGAGCTTAGTAATTAAATCACAGAGAAAGCATGGTCGAGTGAAGGTCTGTATCTTCAGCCAGGTTATTGTTTTATTTACCATCATGACCTCTGTAGTCCTGCTTTTAGTTGACCCTGTTGCCCAGAGAAACAGTAGACCGACACTTCAGGTTGGGGCCAGTTCTCTACAAATGTCACTTTTCAGACATGTCTGTAGTGACCTATTTATGAAATGTATAGTTCTTTTGGCTGTGTTCAAATCTTTATGATGTCAGGATGTGAATATATTACCTAAAAATATTAAGGGGGTTTCCTTCAATTCAATATTTTTTTTTTTTAAAGCCATCTTACGTCAAATATGTTTGTAGATATTTAGAGTGATCTGGATACTATCATTCAGTCTGATGACATATTCACTCTTTGAGTCCCAAAGAACTCAATCCTACTTTTATAGATTCCTCCATAGAGGCACAATGAATACATGATGCACCAATTTTACATCTCTCTTGACTACCCCTTGGGCTTGTAATGCTAAACCCCCTGGGACTCAAAGAGTTAACACTTCATATGCTAATCACTTTTCTCATGATGTACAGTTTAATCCTTCCCTGTAGTTTCCTGCTCTGTAGAAGTAAATCATGGACAGCTGGTAGATTAGTGAAAAATTATTTGGAGGCTACGGAGATGTAGTTTTATAGACTACCTGTCCCTGGACAGATAAAAAGAGTGACTAGGATGTCTTGAAAGAAACTGACTCACGAAGAGAACTGATTGCCCAAATCATAAAGAAACATTCTACATTCTTTGGTCATGTGGTGAGAAAGAGAAAACTGCAGTACGTCGTGACAGTAGAAAAGTTGGAGGGGAGGAGGCAGAGGGACGCTGAGAGAAAAGATGCTGAGTTTGACATCATGGCATGGAGGATCATCTGTGTCAGAGTTGATTGAAATTACACGAGACAGAATGTTGTGAATAGATGTGACTACCAACGCCAAACGGCTTAGACTTTAAGAAGAAGTTTCTTGCTATGTGATACACAAACTTTAGGATAGTACAGTGAAGGACCCTTTTCCATGCCCTTAGGTGTATAGGACATATATGGCTAGACCTCTATTTTATAGACCAATTGGCACAAGATGGGTGATGTGGTCAACATCATACCAGCCGCCTTTACTGCCCAGGACTGCACCCAGTACCCACTCAAGGCTGGGTCGACCTGGGAGTCAAGGTCATTTTTTTTTAAAAAGTCCGTCTTCGCCAGGGAGCAAACCCACGACCTTCCAATCCGCGGCGAGCGAAACTTTAGGATACACATGGTTTAATTAAGACCTTCCAGATAATGAAAGAGTTAATATTGTGTCAAATTGTTATCCCTAGGTAACTATGAAGTGGAGTACACAGATACAGGTGAAGCGGGACTTCTAGAGCGCCATCTCGTCTGCAAGAAAAACCCCAGACATGATAAATTTCACCCTCTAAATACATTTACCATTGACAATTTACCAAAATTATTACAAACAAAAGAAGTGGTTGGAGCTATTAAAATCATTGCTGACCTCACAGTGAGGATATGGGTGGCATATACAAGCATGAGTCGGCCCATAACTTTACCAGAAACAGGTCAACCATATTCAGATGCGAAAAACAGAGGTTGTTTTTCTCAAAGAGTTGGAACAGGATTTATTGGAGCAGTCAAAATTGT
>CAJHNH020005879.1:182500-222500 GCA_905116865.2 Candidula unifasciata | reverse complement strand
ATGGGGTACAACTACCAACCTACATCCCTTTACTAACATCCGCCCTAATATAGGACGGAATTTTTTTGTTTGTTTTGTTATTTAAAAGCCCCACCCTGTCTGTTGTCGTGTGTCCTAATATAACCTAGCGGTTAAACGGGGTTTTAGGGAATTGTGCCCAGGCGATTCTTATTCGAACTGCGGCACCTTGTGTCAACGGGTGTATATCCCTGGCTGTCAGGTCCTGCTGGGTTGAACGCCACACTCTTCCTTCTTCCTCCGTCCGCCCTTACATGGATAATGTCAACGTATTTGTTGGCGTCCTTCTGTCTTTACATATGATAGTGTTTCATTGTGCAATTTAGAGATGTGGGTGTCACATCCCATGGCTACCGTGACTGGCGAGACCCACTCTCCTTAAACAGAATCTTTCACAATCTTCTTCAAGTCCTCTTTTACTGCTTCGGGTGTCAGTGTCGATATAAAGTTCAGTTTCCAGTTCCTCTGGCCGCCTCGCCCATAGACACTTCGTTCTATTTAAGAATTTTCCTGATCTTATCTTTGCATTTTGTTCTTAATCTACACTGTGCTTTACGCTCTTCTCCTTGATTAGTGTATGCCTTGTATGCTATGGCTCATCAAGGCATTTTCTCTAAGTGGCCAACCATTTGATTTGCTATCTCTATACATAATTTAGAACTGGTTCTGTGTCGACCTTTTCTCTTACGATCTTATTACTGACCTTCATCTCTTCTGGTTACTCCCACAGTTCTTCCTGGTTCCTGGTTCCATAAATTAAAATTCCAAACTTAGGCGACGTTTAACCAGCTCCTATCTGAGCGTCGGTTATTTGGTCGGCCGGGTGTCTTTGTGGTTTATCCTTGGTTTAGTCCTTTGTGGTGTGTGTGTCCACACCTGTTTCAAGTTTTTGCTTTCCATCAGTTGCTGCCCTTGTTAGTTGCTTCCTTTGCTTCGTTGTTGCGTGTTTTTCGGTTCTTTGCGGGTTTGTCTTGTTTGGTGAGGTTTTGGCAGGATCAGTTGTGGTTCGCTGTGTTTCTTTTCCCTGGGGTTTTTGCTTGATTGTTGCTGGTGCTTGTTCTTGCCGTGCTGGTCGCTGCGCTAGTGCCATTGCCGCTTAGGTAAGCCCCGACCACAGCTCTTCTTTGTCATCTCATTTTTATGGGGACTTATCGTGTGTGTGTGTGCTTTATTTTTTTTCCCCTCATATGGTTAGCTGTGATTGAGCATTCCTGGCCATGACAGAATAGGGTGGGAATGAACATGCTTTGAATGAGATATTTCTGTCTGCTGATCTGGGGTGTATTCTGCTGTAAGAGGGGGACCAGCTGTCCCAGTACTTGATTTGCTGCACTGCATTGGATGTTAATTATCTCATTCAATTTACCATCTTCGGTGAATGTTGTTCCCATGTATTTCAATTCAGATGCCTGTTTCATGCCTTTGCACTCTACAGCTATATTTAATATCTGCTTCTTTCTTAATGCCGACACTACTTTTCGTCGGTTCAGTGTTGATTCACGTTTATTTTATAGAAATACGTGCACAATCTCCTAAAATACATGCTTGATATTTCAGGACCAATCTTACCGTCCCATGCGTTTGACCTTTTTCGTGTCAGACGCTCAGCTTTAAGTAGTCTGTGATCATACTTCCTTCAAATTGCCCCCTCCCCACGACCACTACACCGACTCCTCTATGAAGTGTGATTGATGGCATCCTTTTCCCACTTCAGCACCTACATCATTCATGTCCCGCTTGCTCACATCTCTAGTTCGTAGTAGAGACCCACCCCGACATCTTTAAATGCATCTGCTAATCCCTAATCCCTCATAGAGGATGTCCTTAGCGAATCCGTCTTCATCCATCCTTTAAGTCTGTACCATTTATCTGGGCATTGCGGAAACCGCTGCCGTTAAATGAGTGAGATGAGTAAGTAGGTCGAGGTTCCACCCACGGAGTTCGTGCTCGGTGAGGCGCTCTCGGCAGGAAGCTAGCTTTTTGAGGAGAGAGACTGAGCCGTCTGCAATAAAACCCGTTGCAGTGAAGTCGGTCCTCTCGACTTTAACCTTTATATGGTTCGCAGTCTAAATCTACATTTGGTTCTATCATGTACAGTCAATTCAGTATCATGTATATGGAATCCAGTCCAACATTTTCGGCCTCTCTCGTCAATGTTCTGGCTCTTGACTACCTCAATCCCTTTATTTCCCATCCCAGTGTCTGTTTGGTGATTCTCTGCTCGTTTCTTCTCCTGGTGTGTCTATAGTGCCATCTTGTCTGTTGTCAAAAGTGGTTGTCCTCACATTTTTCTTGTTTCGTCACTTCTCATTAATGCATCCCATTTTATGTTCAACATTTCCCTCGGGCATTTCTTTTCCAATATATTTAACTTTTATTCCAACTATTTAAACGATTCTCCAATTTTTCACGAGGGGTGTGGTGTCCACCTCAAGTGTTAGAGGTTCCGGGTTCAATCCCCGGTAAGGGCTGAAATGTGTTTATGTGGACTTTGATTTCTAGTAATTCCGCCTGGTCTCTGGGTAGTGAGATCAAACGCCCGTGTGCACTATTGCGCACGTAACAAATCCCTTAGCAGCTAGAAATGGAGAAGAGTAACCTAACGGCGCTGCCCGGGCAAAATTGGAGTTCAAAATCTACCCAAAGTATTTCAGGATCCTCGCCGGTGCTACAGAGCCTTAGCACTGTGCTGAGCTTCTTCAGACTAGACTTGAGTCAGAAGAAGAACGGAGCACCTATGGGTTACTACCTGTGTGCCATGCTGTTGATCTGTTTTTCAAACCACAAACCTCAATCCAACTTTTCATGGTTTATGTTAAAAGTCAAATAACATTAATCAGAATTAAAAAGAAGGACACACTAGGCAACTAAAAAACCCAAAGCTATAGATACTACACTAAAAATATAATCTGTCACCCGGAAATGATGATAGCGCCCCACTGCAAGATCAAATGTACTTTAACGCATGACCAGTAAATTTAAATATTTTATTTATGTAAGAAAGGGAAAACTGGAGTACGTCATGGCGACAGGAGATTATAAGTGCGTGAGAGGCCGGAATAGATCAAGGGAGACGTTAGACTGTTTGACATTATGGCATGAAGGAATGTGTGTATCAGAATTGATTGACAGCACACGAAACAGAAAGCTGTGGGCAACACGATGACCAACACCACACGATATGTCCTATTAAAAGAAGACATTTTGCACTCTGTCGCTGGCACCGCCCACACGTCTTCACCCTAGTTTTGTCACAACGAAATATGGCATTATTTATTGCCCGGGATGTTTCAGCCCTGACATTTAAACAAAGAAACTCCTGTTAAAGTAAGATATGTTAAACTAATGAATGCGTGCATTTGCTGGAAAAAAATAGCCAGGTAAAACCAGAACAAACTGCTGGGTAAAACCAGATCCAACTGCCGGCTGGAGAGATAAGCCCGAAAAGTAAATTTTACCTGCATGTTACAAACGTCATAGTTCTTCAACCTTTCCACACCTACATACCAGCAAATTAGAACCAAAAAAAATATTACCAAGACTGCCAAGGGCTAAACAAAAACAAACTAAATGTGTATAGTAATTTATTATTAAGTACAATGTTATAAAATTAAAAATAGATAGTAATTCATTACTAAGTCTTTTTTTTTTTTTTTTTTGCAATGCTAGACACGGACAGTCCCAGAAAAATATAAATGCAAAATTACAACATGCAAGATTAGATGTGTAAGAAATGCATCGGGATAAACAAGTAGACACAGCGTCACTAATGAGGAAATAAAAACAGTTTCATCGCTAAATGATTTCATAGAACATTAAAGAAACAAATAGTAGTGTCATCTGGTCACGATGTAACTAAATCAGCAGCGGCTACAGGGCACTTCATAACAGAAGAAGGCAAGAGGTTAACCACGAAAGAGATGGGTGGAGGTAGTTTAAAAAAAA
Source organism: Candidula unifasciata (assembly GCA_905116865.2). Classification (NCBI taxonomy): domain Eukaryota; kingdom Metazoa; phylum Mollusca; class Gastropoda; order Stylommatophora; family Geomitridae; genus Candidula; species Candidula unifasciata. Next base: position 218,537 of record CAJHNH020005879.1, on the reverse strand, counting down.
AATTCAGAAGCGCATAATGACATTACCACAAGGTACGCAACTAGCAAAAGCTAGGAAACTACATCGAACTCGTCTCTGCGGCGCTTTGCGGCATTATCAATAAGACACAAGAAGGAACGTTTAGTCGACGGATCAACATCATGGCTTATAATATTCCATAAGCGTAATCCACAAGTGCTCAAACCTGAGTTAGAAGTTATTCAGCGCAGTGCATGAACTCCGTTGCACCGGCGTGGATCCTTAAAAACTTTGCGTGCATTTGTATGTTAAATTTTCCCCGAGCAGCGCCGTTTCGATTTCCAATTCCCAAAGGATTTTTCTACGTGCGCATCAATGCACACAGGCGTCTGATCTAACTACCCAGAGACCAAAGGGAAATTACTAGAAGTCCAAGTCCACGTGAAAAAATCTCAGCTTTTACCGGGGATTGAACCCGGAACCTCTAGCACAAGGCGGACACCATGCCTCGAGACCACGCAGCCCACTTGGCGTTAGGGTTAGGGGATTTAAGGAGCCTTAACCCCAGCCCATTTCCGATTTGGCGCCTCTGTTGTGTGTAGGTTTTCTTATTTTGATGTGTAGCGTGTACAGCGGCTCTTTCAGTCTGTTCATCATCATCATTATGTAGCTGGTCCTTTGCAGAAACTTGCTCTCATCACGGCCCGCATGAAATAAACTCGGTCTCTAGCCAGATCTCCCGCCTTGTGCACTTTCCTAGCCTAGGTGACACTTATATCCTGTGCCCATCTTCGTGTTGGTCGGTCCCTGCCCCCTTTTCTGGCACTATGCCTTCTGCGAAAATTATGTCTAATCCGCCGAGTCAATCTACTGTTGTCGATATTACAGTCAAAAGTGGACATTGTGGAAAAAAAACAAAAAAACTCACAAGAAACTGGCGCCGACGACGAAGGTAACTTCCTGACACCTGTCATAAGAAAATTTGCATTTTAAACTATTTTTAGGGCCGCTTAACATGCAAAGCTCCGGATAGATATTTACTCAACTGGAGCACTAGAACTCGTGGGCTTACGCTCCTTGAGCTCGCATCCCGCCTCCCCCCCCCCCTCTTTCATTTTCCTCCTCCCACGAAGCAAATGTAAAGGCATTAGGCTCCCCTCCCCTCCCCACACACAAACACACACACCATGTAGAGAGATTCTCCTTTTAAAGCTTCAGTTTTTACATATATTTTTTGGGATTTTGTATATACATATAATATTTTAAATTTATGTTTATAAATACATATATTTTAAAGTTTTGTGAGTTACGGAGCCCCAATGTGGGGCAGACAAGAATAGACCCACTGCCTCTCCGAAAAAAGCATGTCGTAAGAATCGACTAAGTGGGGACATCTAGTTAGAGCATGTTGAGAAAGGTGAAGACAGGCATGCTTCACGCAGAGTGGCAAGCATCCCTTCAGAGGTCACAGGTAGTTAGCATACTTTGGATATTTTCTCAAGGGAATGCCGGGGTGTTAGGAAATGAGCAGGCAGACAGACTGGCCAATCTGCACCACTTGGTGGTGAATTGATGTATGACAAGTTAGATATTGTGAGGGCCCTGTGGGAAGGAGTGAACAGTGCGGAGAATAGATAGACCATTACGGTCTGAGAAGAATGGCGCTGCGAGGAGTTACCAGGGGATGTCGCCGACGCTCAACACTCAGGGGAAGAATGAACGGGTTTACAAGCAGACGGCTACTGGTGCCATCAGAATTGGAACTCTTCGCTTGCTGCTGAAGATGGGAACGGAGCACTTATGGGAGTGTCCCGAGTGCTGTGATGTCGATTCTTAATTCAACATTCAACATATCTAAGTTAGAGTACATCTGCCTGAGAGACAAGGAGCAAAAAGTCTGCAACACTCGGGTTCTCGAACAAGACTAATGTCCGGAAGTCGACTAATACCCATAACTTTTCGTCGCAGTTTACAGCCAGTGAACGCGAAGAAGAAGAAAATACATACCATGTTTTTTATTTTGTGTTTATACATATAATTTTATTTGAAAATATAATATATGTGTTTACCATTCAGCATTTTATTATTATTATTATTATTATTATTATTATTATTATTATTATTATTATTATTATTATTAACGATTTTAAACAAGGCTTGGGCCATTTGACAGCATCCTTTCTTTAAAAAATGTTTAACAGGGCTAAGCTTACCCCCACCCCCTTCCCCCCCACTCCTCTACCCCTCTTAACCCTTCGAGTACCTGGCAACCCAAAAATGCTTTTTCTAGAAACATCACATCTGGTATCTTTCTAAGCTTCTTTTGTTCCGTGCTTATTATGTGTAATCTATTCTAATCTGGTTCGATCTCAGCAGCAGATAGCCTTGCGTTGGTTTCGGCACTGGTATCGGGAGCCGACCGCCTATAAGCAGTGGCAAACTACTAGACGTAAATTTGCCTACAAAACCACAACAGCCAAAAAATGCTGGAATTTGTTCCGCAACGTCCTGCAAAGGATACGCAACTAACTATTCTGATCCAACGGTTTTAGAATATAAAAATTGACCAACTGTGTAAGAGACAAAATATACAAATTTGTCAGGAGCCTCTTTTGGCAGTGATTTAAAAGTCGCAAGTTAGCTTGGTTCGGGCACAGCCATCTTTAAGAATAGAAAGCTGCAGAAGGTCGTCGTTCCGGCTAGGGTGACCTTGTGCCCAGTTGTCACTTGAACAGTTCAGTTCTTTTGTGTTTTTTGTGGGTTAGGTGTGTCTTGGCCGTTTGATCGGTACTTCCCAAAAATTTTAAATTGTACCATTTTATTTAAAAAATCCAGGAATAAACTGGAGCATAGAACACACACTTACAGGTATCTATGTAGATATTAGTAGATTTCATAGGTTAAGACAGTTTAATGCTTGAAATGTGTTGATGGAAATTTTCATTGCAGCATTTTTTTTCTCCAGTGCAGTTAAAGGGCATATTGTTTCGTTCATTTCTTGACGATAATAGTTCGGATTTTAATACAATTGTCGAGCTAGTTATTACCCCCCCCCCCCCCCTTTTTGTGTGTGTGTGAACTAGAGATAAAAAGGTAGGAAAGGTGGGGGAGGGGGGGGGTGATTAAATTGACTTCCTTTGAATGTCCCCTTTTCAGCTAACAGTATTAAAGGGATGTCTCCTTTTCAGCTGAAAGTTTTGAAGGGATATCCCTTTTTCAGCTGAAAGTATTTAAGGGATGTCCCCCTTTCAGCTGAAAGTTTTGAGGGGATGTCCTCTTTTCAGCTGAAAGTATTGAAGGGATGTCCTCTTTTCAGCTCAAGATGTTATGGTCACCCTAGTTATGGCACCTGGTGAGACATGATTCGATTACAAGGAACATGGATGGAGGAGGAAGAAAAGGGGGGGGGGGTGTGAGTGTAGTCGAAGAAGACGGAGGCAAAGAAGGACCTGGAATAACAACTTCAAGAAATGGACAGGACTAAATTTTTGTGCTCGTGTTCAGACGGAAGAAAGAGAAAGGTGGCAGGTTGTGGGTGCTAGCGCTTATGTCGATACACCTCCACGACCCTAACGGGTCAAGGATTAAGTTACCCTGGCGGGAGCCCGAAAACAAATTATCACAGACATCAGAAGGAGACATACATCATTTTTCGACCATGTGAAGAGAAGAGGGAAAATAGAACATATTTTGACCACTGGAAAGATCTGTGGAAGGAGGGATAGAGGAAGACAACGAGAGAAGATGCTTGATAGTCTTGTTGCATGGCGTGGAAGTGTGTCGGCACACGAACTGATACATGCTACAGCAGAACGCGGATTGTGGAGGGGCAAGATCGCCCACGCCAGTCGGCAAGGCACCTGATGATGATGATGATGATTGTTAGTTGCGTATTCTTCTTTTTAGTTGCATATTCTTCTTTTCAGGACGTTGCAGAACCAACCCCAGCTTTTATAGGCTGTTGGGGTTTTCTGGGCAAATTTTACGTTCAGTAAGTTTGCCTTTGCCCTCTGAACGATCAGCTCTCGGTACCCTTGTCGAATCCAGCGCAAGACAAATCGTGCGCAGCTGTGATCCAACCCGGTACCCCGGCATTACGAAGCAATGCTTAAGCACATGCGCTGACATATTATAGTCCAACAGTTGATTCAACTTTGTGTCATGTGTGTGTCATAACTGTGTAAGTTTGCTTCCTTACGAATCAATACCTAATACCCAAACACGCTGGGATAAGAAATGTTTGAAGAAAAAGAAAGCATGTTCGAACTAAAGGAGTGAAGTAGTAGAAGTAAAGGACCTTTTTCTACGCCTTCAGACTATTGGGCTAGATCCATAATGTATAGACCAATCGGGGCCTGGTGGGTGATGTGGTGAGCACCATGTCAGCCGTCTTTACTTCGCAGGACTGCATCTGGGACCCATTCAAGGCTGGGTCGAATTATGTGCCAAGGTCATTTGCGAAAGAAAAAATTCAGCTGCGTCAGGACCTGTGCCTACGATCTTTCGATCCGCAGGCGAGCGTCTAGCCGCTACACCACAACGACTCTCGACGGAAGGAGTAAGAATTTGTAGCGGAGCCGAGACCCACCCCTCCCCCTCCTTTTGTTTATGTGCCGATACCCCTGCAACTACACCCCCCTCCCCCAACCATCCCAACCCCCTGCCCATAAGGAAAGATTTGATTCCGCTGACAGTGACAAACTTTAAAAACCATGTGGGGAGAAACTTTAGCAACCTGGGACTAATCCCACCCTGTCTGTACACGTTGCGCTGAACCCTAACATTCTTCTGTTCTTCGTCTGCCCTACATCTATTAGTGGAGCTATGTCCTCAAGCAACTCCCGCCAGGTATTCTTCACGAGCTGTCGTGCCGCATGCGGCCCGACCCATGTCATCTCCATCTTTTTGATGTACTCTCGAATTTCCTTCCCCAGAATGTGTGTGTGTGTGCGTGCGTGCCCCTTTATTCCTTCAAAGTTGTGGGTTCCTGTTTAAGGACATTATAGTTACGTTGTTAACAGGTTTTGTTCAGTGTATGTCCTATTCAACGCTAGCGTCTTTTCCTCATCTCTTAGTTAACTGAAATTAGTAAAGTTCTTTAACAAACGGAACTCGACCTGATGATCTATGAGAGATGTTAAGTTCCAGTACTGGTCATGTAGTCATAGAGGGTATTATTTCGACTATCCTTTTCTTCTTCTTCTTCTTCTTCTTCTTCTTCTTCTTCTTCTTCTTCTTCTTCTTCTTCTTCTTCTTTTCTTCTTCTTCTTCTTCTTCTTCGCTTCTTCTTCTTCAGATCTTCTTCTTCTTCTTCTTCTTCTTCTTCTTCTTCTTCTTCTTCTTCTTCTTCTTCTTCTTCTTCTTCTTCTTCTTCTTCTTCTTCTTCTTCTTTTCTTTTTCTTTCTCTTCTTCTTCTTTCTTTCTTCTTCCTTCTTCTTTTCTTCTTCTTCTTTCTTCTTCTTTCTTCTTCTTCTTCCTTCTTCTCTTCTTCTTCTTCTTCTTCTTCTTCTTCTTCTTCTTCTTCTTCTGCTTCTTCTTCTTCTTCTTCTTCTTCTTCTTCTTCTTCTTCTTCTTTTTCTTCTTCTCCTTTTCCTCCTCCCCCTTCTCCACCCATCCAGTTACTTCACTTAAGTGATAGAAGAGGGGCTGATACAAGCATCTTTTGTGTGCTCTTTCTTTTGCATAACATTTCTTTATGCATTAGCTCCATCTTTTTGGATAGCATTTCTACAAAGCGGTTCTTGATGCTGTAATTCCATCTTTTGCATAGCATTTCTAAAAGGCTGTTCTTGATGCTATAGTTCCATCTTTTGCATAGCATTCCTACAAGGCTGTTCTTGATGCTGTAGTTCCATCTTTTGCATAGCATTTCTAAAAGGCTGTTCTTGATGCTTAATTCCATCTTTTGCATAGCATTGCTACAAGGCAGTTCTTGATGCTGTAATTCCATCTTTTGCTTAGCATTTCTACAAGGCGGTTCTTGATACTCAATTCCATCTTTTGCATAGCGTTGCTACAAGGCGGTTCTTGATGCTGTAATTCCATCTTTTGCATAGCATTTCTTCTCGGCGGTCTTGGCATTTTCTTGATGCATTTCTTCAAGGCGGTTTTTGATAGCGCCATCTTTGCATCTTTCCTACATAGCATTAGCTCCATCTTTTGCATAGCATTTCTACAAGGCGGTTTTTGATGCATTAGCTCCATCTTTTGCATGCATTTCTAAAAAGTGGTTCTTGATACTGTAACTCCATCTTTTGCATAGCATTTCTCCAAGTCGCTTTTCGATGCATTAGTTCCATCTTTTGCATAGCATTCCTACAAGGCGGTTCTTAGTGCATTAGTTCCATCTTTTGCATAGCATTCCTACAAGGCGATTCTTGATGCTGTAATTCCATCAATAGCGTTGCAATTCTTGAAGGCTGTTCTTGATGCTACAGTTCCATCTTTAGCGTTGCATTTCTTGAAGGCTGTTCTTGATGTTGTCGTTCCATATTTTGCATGGTCTACTATTACTCTGTGTTTTTGATCTTTCTTCCGCGTGGATATCTGGGGCAGCTAGTTCCTCGGTAGTCCGGTCAAGTAGCCAGACCATATAATCCGTTGCTGTTTAATGAACTGTATGACTGTTTTGAGTCCTAGTCTTCTTCAAATTTTTCAGTTTAAAATGTATTACCTTGGGAGATCTTCTAAGATATCACATGTTTTATTATCATTTTGCATTTATTAGGGCTGATGTTTGATACTGGTAGTTTAGAGTTGGAAACAACAACAATGTTATCATTATATTTGCCTTAGAGATATTATCAAGCACATTGGCAACAATGAACCTCTTTCAAGGACAGGTTTAAACCTCACACCCCAACCCCCTTCTGACTATATATATATATTTTTTAATTGTGGAATTCTTTTTACAATATGTGAGAGTGCATTCATTTCTGCATATAATAATGCATATCTTGTTGCAAAATGTAAGTAATTTTAGTTTATTTTTGTTTTTTAATTGGCATAGTAAGTGTAGATACTTAATTATATAGGCAAAATATTCAAACTGTCATAACTGAGTTCTTACCCTATTTTAATAATTGTTTCACATATTTGTTAGAAATTGCATAGCTGGAATAGTCTAATTCCTGTAGTTCAGGTTAGAAGCCATAGGTTTGAAATAGCCGTGAACGATGCTGTTATTATAAATAATGAAGAGGAACTAGACGGTGCTAAGTTGTGACTTACTGTTTCCACGTAGATTTGATCAAGCATATGAAAGAGCAGCTGAAGAAGGGAATAAAATAGATAAGAAGATAAAAACAGCAAGACAAAGTAGACAGCTTAGGAATAGCCTGAGGATGACTCACATGCAGCAAGGACTCATAAGGTAAAGGATTATTGTGAAAATATTGCGTAGTCAGTTACTGTTTTTACTGTTTTCTCAAAATCCTTCTTTATATTTTCAACTTCATTATGCAACAATGCATACTGTCTCCAAACATGGAACACACACAACATAGCAAAATAACAATTCCTTCTTCTTCTCTTCCACCTTGTACCTCATCGAAGTGTCGGGGGGGGTAAAAAATAACAATAACAGACTGAACTATAATATAATGAATACAGCAGTTTGAATGTTTTATAATTTTTGTGTTTTTTGTCAACCCTAACACGTAATTGTTTAGGAAAAAAAAATTATTTAGCGATACAAATTGAACGAAGTAATTAGTTCATAAAGTTTGAAATGTAAGATTGAATTTATGTGAAATTTTCATTAAGCCATCTCTATTAGTTTTTGGATTACAACTCACGTTTTCTGGCCTAAAAAGAGCGTGACTTCCCTTCCCATTCATAAATTGCTGTGCCACAGGGCTTGTGCTATGTGTCAAGCTTAGTTGTGGGGAGGGGGAGGAGGGAGGGGGGTGAGGGGGTGTCAAGCTTAGTGAACAGCAGTCAGCATTTTACTAGTTGTTTTCCCCGGGAGCGATGCGAACGCTTCATAATGCCGGAATGCCGGGTTCGATCCCAGCTGCGGGCCATGCGCTTTGTGTTGGTTTCGACGGTGGTATCAAGACAGCCGACCGTCCATTAAGCTATGGCAAACTATTGGACGTAAATTTGCCTAGAAAAACCACACAACAGCCAGAGGCTGTTGGGGTTGGTTCTGCAACGTCCTGTAAAGGATAGGCAACCGGGAGATACACCGGAAGATATGTTGTTGTACGCTGGAACAGATTAGTTAGTTTCTATTACTTTTAATGGCAAACATCACTTTGGGACTCTACCTATTTGGAATTCGAAAGCCGTCTCGGAACAGATTATGCTCGGATTCCGAAGTAACTATGTACTTAATCAAGGCTTATGAGCCTTGAGGTCGCCCAGAACATTTGTAAGAGGCACAGGAGCTGCCACCCGCACTTCCCCCAGTTTTCTTTGTGTCAGCTCCCATGGGCGCAGAAAGAGTTGAAAACTGGCCGCCTTGAAATAAATCATATGCACTTGGAAAGACGAAGTCTCCTACATAACACACAGTTTCTAATAATATAAATGCATGCACATAACATTTAACTGTAGGATCTCATTTATGACTGTCTTGAATGTCTGTTCATTTTGCCTTCATTTTGTAATCATAGCGTTGTGCATTCCGGTTGGGACCGACAGAAACCGGCAGGCGCACGTTTGTGTTTTTCATAAAGAAAGTCATTTGTTTCTTGTTGCACAGGTTGGCAGAAATATGGACCGTGTTGAATTAATCGTCGTCGTCTCTTTCTGCTTCTTCTCCTGCTTCTTCGTTCATCCTCAAAAGAGCGGCTGGCATATAGTGTACTGGTTAACTCTGCCAGTTCAACACATCCGATTTCAGCTAATCCTTAATTAATTGCCTTTTACGACATGCTTATTAAAGAGGATTAGGTGTTTTCTCTCCCTCTCCCTCCCGCCCCACCTACTTAAAATGGGGGATCTCCACGAGAAGGTCAACCATATCCCATGAACTTTGTTGTGTGGGGAAATAGCTTGTTTTACTTCCACACTGTGAAATAAAATGCGCCAAATAGTTGTATTACAAACTTATCAAACATATAAGTGCAGATTTTACCAAAAGTAAATTTAAAATTGAAATGTCATTTCTAAAAAAAAAAAAAAAAAAAAAAAAAAAAAATGATAAGATGTTTAAACTTTGAATGATACTGCCTCTACTCCTGTGCTGCTGCTATTAATATTTAAGAGACCGTATCTAAAGCCTTTCTCTTGGGTCTGGAGTCTTCGCAAAACAAATTCTTGCAAGTACTTTTCTAACCGTACACAGAAGCGTTGGATGGCGTTCCACTATGGCAGTTGGGCGAGCTGACTGTTTTAGTTGTGGAAAGTTACTTTTGTCTGGCTGTGGCTGTCCATTGTATTTTCCCTCATATTTGAATTGAAATGATAATGTTCCGTCGCCCAACTACTGAGTTCAGTTCATGGTGCGTAACATTTATTTGAACACGCGTGTTTGTTATTCATCGTTAAGCTTTACGTTTGGTCGTCACTTGCGCGCGGCTTACATAAATTACAATGTGTAAATATAAAAGACGCGTCACTGCGCATGCCAGATCTCGGACAAGTCTGCTAGATACATTGTGGTAGATGATACACTTACCATTACAGTATGGTGTTTTATTGTGGTTTGACTGAATCATCAACACGAAGAGAGATGGTCTGATATAATTTAGTCTTTTCTAAGCTAGCAGGGATAAATATTAAATACAAACACCCGCGTGCACGCACACACACACACACACACACACACACACACACACACACACAACACACACACACACTCACACACACACTCACGCACACTCACTCACGCACACTCACTCACTCACACACACACACACACACACTCAAAGACAGAGGGGAACATCGGTTCTTGAACGACTGTTTTCGAATAAATCTGCGAATAAATTTTCCTAACAATGTGATTCGTTTTTTAACAGGAATTCGGTAAATGGGCGGGTAGGTTCAACTAGTTCCCATTAACTTTGCATGGGAAATACTTTGCTAACTTCCACACTGTCAAATGGAATGTGCCAAAAAGTTTTATTACAGAATGTAAGTAAAGATTCCTTTTTCACGCCTTGAGGCGTGTAGGGCTAGACCTATATTTTTAAAGATCAATCAGCACAAGATAGGTGATATGTCAGCATCTCCTAGGCCTTAAGGAAGAAAAATGGGCTTTTGAGCTGAAATACTACGAAAGGTTCTTAGAATACCAAGAACAAAGAAGAAAAGAAATGCTGATGTTCTAAAAGATCAGAACATACAGGAAGATTGGCTTATAAACAGCATCCCGTCTGGAAAGCTTAAAAATATTTTGACCATATCAGGTGCCAGAGCGGATTAAGAAAACAAATAGTAGCAGAAGCCATGGCACTAGGAAGGAAGGGCATGGGCCGAACCAGCAGAAGCCATAGCACTAGGAAGGAAGGGCATGGGCGGAACCAGCAGAAGCCATAGCACTAGGAAGGAAGGGCATGGGCGGAACCAGCAGAAGCCATAGCACTAGGAAGGAAGGGCATGGGCCGAACCAGCAGAAGCCATAGCACTAGGAAGGAAGGGCATGGGCAGAACCAGCAGAAGCCATAGCACTAGGAAGGAAGGGCATGGTCTGAACCAGCAGAAGCCATAGCACTAATAAGGAAGGGCATGGGACGAACCAGCAGAAGCAATGGCACTATGAAGGAAGGGCATGGACCGAACCAGCAGAAGCCATAGCACTAGGAAGGAACGGCATGGGCAGAACCAGCAGAAGCCATAGCACTAGGAAGGAAGGGCATGGGCCGAACCAGCAGAAGCCATGGCACTATGAAGGAACGGCATGGACCGACCGTCAAAAGCCATGGCACTATGAAGGAAGGGCATGGACCGAACCAGCAGAAGCAATGGCAATAGGAAGGACGGGCATGGACCGGAACAAGCACGATGTTGGACACAGAATTTAAGTGACCTTGTGGATAATAAAGTTCACGAGGCGGGAGATAGTCGAGAGACCGAGTTTCTTTCAGGCAGACCGTGGCCAGAGTGATGTTCGGCAAAGGACCTACTATATGATGCTGATCCTATAGCTATACGGTTGAAAGAGGATTCCGGCATTTGTGTATGTTTTATTATTTCATCTAGATGTTAATCTGCAGAATGCAATCCTGGGAAATGGAAAAAGGGGAGGCGGTGGCAGGGGAGAGGAAAGGGGCTATTTAAAAAAAAAAAAAGGTTTCGCTTAATTTATTTCTGTGCCTCAAAAAAGTTCACCCCTTCACGCAATGGTCTCACGTAGTTGGGATTTCTCTATGACGTTTGTCTAGGCGGGAAATGCATTAATCACAATAATGTCAACAGAAGGCGGAAACATTCATTTTTATGGTTCCTCTTAGTGGTCGAAGTGACCTTCCACCTTGCTGAGTGCCCACCCACCCCTCCCACAGTAAGCGTCATGTTTATCCACGTCACAGGATCACCAGAATCGCGGAACAGTTCAGTATTTGTGTCCTGTCCCACCTATCTGGCCAGGTCATCGAGGGAATACTATTTTTGCCTTCCTATTGTTCTCCGTCTATCAATATTGCCTGTCTTCTTCTTCTTCTTCTTCTTCTTCTTCTTCTTCTTCTTCTTCTTCTTCTTCTTCTTCTTCTTCTTCTTCTTCTTCTTCTTCTTCTTCTTCTTTTTCTTCTTCTTCTTCTTCTTCTTCTTCTTCTTCTTCTTTCTTCTTCTTCTTTCTTCTTCTTCTTCTTCTTTCTTCTTCTTCTTCTTCTTCTTCTTCTTCTTCTTCTTCTTCTTCTTTTCTTCTTTCTTCTTCTTCTTCTTCTTCTTCTTCTTCTTCTTCTTCTTCTTCTTCTTCTTCTTCTTCTTCTTCTTCTTCTTCTTCTTCTTCTTCTTCTTCTTCTTCTTCTTCTTCTTCTTCTTCTTCTTTTTCTTCTCTTTTTTCTTCTTCTTCTCTTCTCCTTCTTCTTCTTCTTCTTTTTTTACTACTACTAATACTAATACTACTACTTCTTCTTCTTCTTTATCTTCTTCTTCTTCTTCGATCCTTCTGTCAGAAAACGTATATCAGAAAGCCGGTAGCCTTTATGAAAGCTATCGTGCAGTTCATATCCTCTCGTGTACCATACAGCTTTGTCTTCATTGTGATTGGTACAGGCCAGGTTGTGTCTCTGTTGTCAGCATACAGTTGACAGTGTTAGAGCACATTCTCAGCATTTTCGGGTGCCACGCTACAGGGACACGTCTCCGTGTTTCCTACACCGAAAACTTTAAACATATTTTGACGAAATCTTTTGTGCCCAGTCGTTAGTCGGGATATAATATACTGCCCCTACCCCTCCCCCACCTTTCTAGAGAGGAGAGGAAGTGAGTCTTGGTGAGAACATTATTGCTAGTTGTTACCAAATTCTTGAGTCGATTCTTCAAAAAATATATAAATATAAGTTTACGACTTTTATCTGTCTTAATGAAAACTGCTTTGTTTGATTTGCTAGCCTTCCATGACATTCTGTGCCTTCTTCCCAGACATCAACCTATACCATCAATATTAGAACTCTGCGCTGGCTGCTGGGCTTGAGGACGGAGCACGCATGGGAATGCCCTGAGTGCTGTAATGTCAGTTCTTGACTCAACTCAACTCAACTCGCAGATATCAAACCTCTGCTGTAAACGTTTTTTGAGCGTCTTTGCTGATTATGTTCTCAAACGATATCAATCAATCAATCAGGTGCCGTCTCCACAATGAAGGTTGGCTGCAATGGATCTCCAACAAGCCCTGTCTCTTGCCCTTGATGTACACTCACTCATACTGCTGTCCGTCCATCTCTTGATGTTATCCTCCCACTTGTAACGCTGTCTGCCTTTTGCTCGACTACCTTGAACCTTTCCCTTTACAATACTGTTATGTCTTTTAATGTGGCCAAAATATTTCACTTGTCTCTTTTTAATTGTCCCTAGCAACTCTCTTTTCATTCCCAATTTCCTCAAACGATATCACGGACTCCCTAATTTGCTTCACCGAAGCTGCGGGTCCGAAAAGTCATCACACAGGAATTACTGATCGACAACACCTTAAGAAATATAAGAAATGTCAAATGTCATTGTCATCGACAATATGTCCATGTGTTTGTTTGTAAGTTGAAATAAAAAAGAAAAAAACAAAGGTCCCTTTTTTACGCCTTTAGGTGTATAGAGCATATAGGGCTAGACTTATATTTTTATAGACCAATCGGCACAATATGGGTGATGTGGTCAACATCACGCCGGTCGCCTTCACTTCCCTGGACTGTACCCGGTACCCACTCAAGGCTGAGTCGATCTGGGAGTCAAGGTCAGTTCTGAAAAAAGTCGGGCTCCCTAACTTGATTAGGCACAAGGGAAAATACAGACCAAGTTAACGGACCTATAGGGACCAAGTGACCAGACTCAGGCCAAACAAATATAAACCTGTGTGCTGATACATACGTTTACATCCTTTATCCGTTCCAGAGACTTGGACGTACACAAAACATAAAGTACAACCACCGCCCCCTTTAGAAACCATTATCATCATCAAGTAGCAGGTCCTTTGCAGAACGTCGCTCTCATCACGTTCTGCCTAAAAGAAACTCGGTCTCTCGCCAGTTCTCCCACCTCATGTACTTTCATACTCAAGGAGTCACTTATATCCTGTGCCCATCTTCGTGTCGGTCGGCCCCTGTCCCTCCTTCCTGATACCATGCCTTCTGCTATAATTTGCTTTAATGCCTTAATCTGCTGTAATGCTTCGGAAAACAGCGGTATGAATACAAATAAGTCAGATCGGTATAACGGATTTGCATGCAACAACCAGTGTCTGGAACAAGGTTAAACTCCACAAGTGGATGAATAACCAGAACTTTCAGCTAGAGTTTGCAGCCGGTGAACACGAAGACGAGGAAGATAAACAAAACATGAACACAAATAGTTGAGGATGATTATTATTATACTGCTGCCATATATAATATTTATACTGTTAGTTTATTAAAAGTAAATATACTTGCTGTGAGAGATTAGTTAATTATGAAAATTTTTATATACTGACCAAAATACAGCTCCAAAAAATCTTGATGCAGTATATCCACAATGAATCACTGGCTGGCTGAATTTTTACCCACCAGGACATCATAAAAGCGATAAACACCCGGTGACACAAAGTGCTACCATGCGGATGAGGATCACCGGGGAGAGGTCCCAGCAACCTCTTTCAGCCGTTAGGCCATATCTATGGCTAGACCATATATACCCCGGCTATATTTTGGGTTCCCCAGTTCCGCGCTGATTTCATAACAATGCACCTCTGACTGGGTCAACAAAATGTCGGCTTGTTTGTTGTCTGCTTATCAAACGGCGATGAAAAGTTACCAGATCATAGATAAATGTTGCCTCTTTAGATTCCATGCTTTGCTTCATAGATGGCCTTTTGGTCTTAGTCATAATAAAATCAGTCTCATTACTTACTTGTCGGACCTTGTACATAAAAAAAAGCTGTGCCCACAACACAACACACAAATCCGGCATTTTGATTCACAATCCACAATATAGTCCAAGAATGATGTGTCCACAACAAGTAAAGCAACCATGGCTAAATCTACAACGCGGTCATTGTAGGAAGTCTGGGCCTAATACCTATGACGTCACAAAACTGGCCATGAAGGTCATTATTTTCTCCAGTCGGTCGTGGTACAACAAACGAATTTTTCCACAGGAAAAAAAAAGGAGATTGAGAATGATTTATCCTTTTCAATGAAAAAAAAATCCTATTGTTATTGGCATATTATACATTCATGTGATTTGAAGTTTGAAGTATGAACAACGGATCAACATCATGACACACCCATAAGTTCTCCGTTCTTCTTCTAACTAAACTGAATCCGAAAAGGCTCAGCACAAGGCACAGGCTCTGTAGTATCAGCGAGGATCCTGAAATACTGTACTTTGGGTAGATTTTAAACTTTTTAAACTGCACATTTTGCCCGGGCAGCACCGCTAGGTTACTCTTTTTGATTTCCAAGTGCTAAGGGATTTTTTACGTGCGTGAAAATACACACGCGCGTTCGATCACACTACCCAGAGACCAGGGAAAATTACTAGAAGTCTATCCACGTAAAAAAATCCTATCCCCACCCGGAATTGAACCTGGAACCTCTAGGCACTCGAGGGGGACACCATGCCTCGAGACCACACAGCCCCCTTGTACGATTAAAAAATAACTGCTTAATGCTTTATAGAATGCATGAATACAACAGCCATTGATAAAATCCGGCCCCATTATGGGACGCAGTTTTTTGGTGCTTTTAAAGTCCCACCCCGGCTGTAGTCGAGGGCTATAACATAACGGTTGAATGGCGTTTCTGGGACTTGTGCCCGAGCGTTCCTAATCAGAATGGTGGCACTTTGGTCATCGGGGGTTGGTCGCTCGTTGTACGGTCCTTGTAGGGTTGAACGGCACAAATACACAAGAAGCAACTAGATGACATGAAATGAAAATTCAATCTCTCTTTACCTTACTGAAAATACTCGAGTGCCGACTAGGATGGTGCTAAGAAGGAATGTTGTTGAAATAAGAATCCTCATCACAGCACTCAACTCCATAAGCGCTCTGTCCCCATCTTCAGCAGCAAGCGAAGGGTTACAATTCCGATGGTACCAGTAACTGTCTAGTTGTATTTCTGTCTCGCCTTTCCCCTGAGTGTCGAGCGTCGGCCAGTTCCCCTTGTAACTCCTCGCAGTGCCATTCTCCTCAGACCGTATTGATCTATCTGTGCCTCGGCACTGTTTACTCTCTCCCAAAGGTCCGTTCACAACATCCAGCTTGATGCTAAGAAGACAGGAGAACTAGATTTTGTTTAAAGGGAATTTCCCTTCCAGTAACACTTGAGAATATAAAATGTTAGTGTTATTTTTTTTTTTTAAATTCTCTTTTTTTCACTTTCTGTCACTTTTCTATACTTGGATTTGATTTGTATTTCAAATAGAGGTTGTATAATAAGAAATATTATCGCTTCTAAACAGGACGCATACCAAACTAGGACTTCTTTGAGATTGGAAAGATACTCAGTTAAAGCAGGATAATCCATGTTTAGGACGCATGAATCGGTGCAACAAACACTACATCAACAAAGCATAAACACAATCAACTACACATCCTGCTAGATGAATAATAATGGAAGGCTTACTGAAACCCTGAATAAGTTCCTGCTCTGCTGAGTTCCATCTGAACACTGTTATTTGATATATTGTGCACTTGTTTGCATTTTTTTTTATTCATATATGTTTGTTTAACTGTTGTGGACTCTATGAACTGCATGCTTGGTTACGGTTGATTTGAAAGCACATCTTTTTCTTGTTCTTCATAATTTCTTCTTGATGTTTTGTTGTACCATTATTTGTTCTTGGTGTTTTGTTGTACTGCTTTTGTTTTGCTCTTGTTAATCATCTTGTTTTCTTCTTCTTGTTGTTGCTGTTATTATTATTATTTTTTTATTTTTTTTCTTCTTCTTCTTCTTCTTCTTCTTCTTCTTCTTCTTCTTCTTCTTCTTCTTCTTCATCTTCTCTTTTTAATTCATCTTCTCCTCTTTCTCCGCATCCTTCTCATCATCATCATAACGATCACCATCGTATTATTTGTTATTCCTTCTGTCTTTATAAAATTATAGGCCATCGACCACCTCACAGCGAGCTCTCCTATCCTTTTCAAACTCGTGCATCTTTTCATATCCTCCACATCTCATTCATTCTGATCAGTGACAGTCAAAAGCAGTTATCGATCCAACGACACGTAGTGTTCAGGGACGATCATGATGATGATGATGAGGATGATGATGATGATGATAATAAGGACCCAGGTATTTATTTCTAACACTAAAGAATAAAGGTGGTTGGGAGCAGTCGTGGTGTGGCGGCTAGACGTTTGCCTGTGGGTCGGTTCGGGTTCTGACGTTTCCGGACTTTTTTCAAAAATATCCTTGGCTCCCTGAAAAAAAAAAAAAAACATTCTCACAGGACATGATTATTAACAGTTTGCATGTCAAATGTAAATAACTTACACCGAACGGTTACTGGGTTACAGATTTTTAAAGTTGGGTACGATTTTTGGAACAGACTATATATTGCCTTTAGAAAAAAAAAAGAATAAAAATGTCACTACTGACTGTATCATAACTGTTTCCAAATGGCCATAGTCTTTATGTGCCACTTGTATAAGGGCTAAGGGGCTGCGTGGTCTCGATGCATGGTGTCCGCCTCGATTGCTAGAGGTTCCGGGTTCAATCCCCGGTTAGGACTGGAACTTTCTTACGTGGACTTTATTCCCCCTGGTCTCTGGTTAGTGAGATCGGACGCCCGTGTGCATTGTTGCGCACGTAAAAAATAATCCCTGTGCATTTGGAAATCGACAAAAAAGTTGCTTAACGGCGCTGCCCAGGCAAAATTTATAGTTGAAATTCTTGCCAAAGTATTTCAGGATCCTCGCCGGTGCTACAGAGCTTGTTCTCTGAGCTGAGCTTCATCGGACTCAGACTTGAGTACGGAGCACTTATGGATTACTACCTGTGTGCTATGATGTTGATCCGTTGTTCAAACCTCAAACTTTTTTTTAGGGCTGTGTAGACGAGGGAACGTGAGACTGAGGATTTAGGGTCAAACGGTTAGTGCTGTCGTCATGGACTTTACGGGCTAGGTTGTTTAACTTTACCCCTGACATACTTTTATAATAATTGCTTAAAACCCCGGCAATCAGCCGTGATGACCCTCTACAGTTTGTTGAGACACAGGGGTTATGTGGCTTTCTATGAAATAAGCTAGTTTTGTTGTGTATTTTTTCTCTCTCTCTCCCTCTCTCTCTCTCTCTCTCTCTCCCCTCTCTCTCTCTCTCTCTCTCTCTCTCTCTCTCTCTCTCTCTCTCTCTCTCTCTCTCTCTCTCTCTCTCCCCAACTGTTGACACGCCGCTGAAACTTCCGTGAGCATGTGGTTTTGTTTAACTGTCGAGCTAGCTATTGTGAAAGGTCACAAATCATGGCGTGGTGTGACTTTGTTGTAACAATAAAACTGTCATTACTACCTTTTTTTGGGAACCGTCGTTGTGTAGCGGCTAGACGCTCGCCTGCCGATCTGAAGGACGTGGGTTCAAATCTGCACGAAGCCGGATTTTTCTCTTGGCATGACCGTGGCTCCCACGCTCTTTCCGTAACTATACCATAAATATTTTATATTATCAAATCTAAAATAATTGCCATTTAAAAAAAAATGGTTCCATCGCTTTGCAACTTTAAAGTACTCATTAAAACAAAAATCCGACTGCAAATTTAATAGCCAATAGACGCTCGTCTGCGAAACGGAAGGTTGTGGGTTTGTGTCCTGGCAGAGGCCAGACGTTTTTCAAAATGATCCTGGTGTCCAGGTCGACCCAGCCTTGTTTGGGTACTACGCACAGTCTTGGGAAGTAAAGGCGACCGGCGTGGTGGTCTATAAAATATAGGTCTAGCCCTATATACACAATTCGCTTTAAGGAGTGGAAAAAGGTCCTTTACTTTACTTAACACTTAAAGTGTATAAAAATTGTTTATCTCTAGCAGGTGCGCCTCGCTACTTTACAAATTTTTACACATATATTGTGGTGAATGGCAAGCGAATGTATCTGAAAAAAAAAATACAAAATGCATTATAAAATCTCAAAATCGAAGTTCTATACATGTGTTGAGGAACGGGGCGATTTGTCTCCTTCTATTTTGTGTGTGGCGTGGGGGAAGAGTGTGGACTTTTCGAGCATCAACGGGCTTTCCATTCTGGCGTGCATGATTTTTCAGCAATTTTAATATAGGTATAAGATCCGGTATGCGCCTAATATAGCTGTCTAAAATACAAGTTAATCTTCTGTAGCTTAAACTTGATTGAACGTCTGTCCATCTCTTAAACTTAGTGTTTAATGCAGCGGTTGCATCGCCTCATGCAGTGTTCAAGGTTCAGGTTATGCATTACTCAGCTGGACATGAAAAGAGACAGATTATGTGGTCAAAACGAAAGATTGAAGAGCTTTAACTCCCTTCAGGCCTTCTTGGTTTTACTGTTGTCCCAGCAGGAGACCCATTCTTTTAACTCCTGGTTTATGGTGGGTGAAGGGAAAGAGATGTTTACCTCTTCTTCTTCTTCTTCTTCTTAATGCATTCTTTGTTTTACATTTATACCAGCATGACGTTTGTTGAACCCATTGATTTAACCCATTGGTTTACTGTGGGTCAGTGGAAGAGATCTTTAGCTCATCTTCTTCTTCTTCTACCTCGAACTACTCTATAAGTTCCCACCAACATTTGGAAAGTGCAGTGTTAAATAAAGAGACTTGGTTCATTGATGCAGTCTTTGCCTACGATGTTTACGAAGGATTTCAGACCAAAGAAGAGACTTGTGCAGCAGTGGTAGACTTAGAATATGCCTACAATTAAGTATCATGTGGATATCTAATGCACCTACTGCTTAAACTAGAAGTAAATCCTATTCTGATCCGCTTGATTGCTGCGGCCTTGTACCAGAGAAAGGTAGTAGTCAAATGTGGTAGTTTGTATCAGAAACGCAATTGATGTGTCCAGGCTTGCCGTAGGGATCACCACTGTCACCAGTCTTGCTTAACGTATATACGGTGATGATCGCTGAGCAGCAACTGGATGGAAACGGAAGGACTTTGTCATTTGCTGATGACATTTGTATGTACCGACAAGGACGCGACAGACAGATCACCAGCACAACTCGATTGAACTTCCGCCTGGTGTGATGGTTCTAATGCCTACGTCAGTGTTTCCCAAACTTTCATCGGTCGCGGAGCCTTTTTTTTCAACTTACATTTTCCACGGCGCCATAACCTAAGTAAAAGTATGACGATTAGTGTCCTGGTTACATTAATTATGAAGCTGTTACAATATTTCGCGGCGCCCCTGTGAAGAGGTCGCGGCTCCCCGAGGCGCCTCGGGGCAAAGTTTGGAAACCACTGGGCTACGTCAGTCCTTAAAGGCATGGTTCTCTTTGAACAATCACATTGTCAAGACGGACTTACGAGAAGTGAAAATAGGTGATGCTGTTTGATCAGAACCAATGTGATGACATATCTCGGGGTGAGGTTTGATCGCAGCTTGTTATTCGTGGGAACATGTTGAGCATGTGATAATTAAAGCACGCACAGTTTTATCTGCAATGGGGGTTATGGCTGCTTGCAATATCAAGCAAGACAACTAATACTTCTGTCTTACGGGCTGGTTATTTCTCCCACTGAATATGCTCTAGCCATCCTCACTGTCAGTGCTACCCAGATTGAACAACTTGAAAAGATGCAAAATGAATCCATGCGCATTAGTTTGGAATGTACAAGAGACACTTCCTGTGTAGCAATGAGATATCTACTTGACATTCTGACCATGAACCAAAGGATAAGGTTCTAGAGGACCCGGAGATACCTTAACATATGCGCTGATAAGAAACATCGATTGCATAAAGCGCTTTTCAGTGTAAAGGGTGACAGGTTGAAGAGGGGGAAAATCATGGCAAGGTCGGGCAGAAGATGTTGTCAAGCAAATATGCAGCCTAACCGACATCCCCCTGGTGCAAAGTGGATATCCGTGCCTCATGTGTTTATTTGTACATTTTCCTGTATTGTCACACTCGACAGGCGATGTAGGGAGCAGAATCCTAATGATGTCAATGCAGAGGCCAAAGCTCTCATCAGTGAAAATTCAGACGAGGCAGTTTAACTGATCTACGCAGATGGATCCGTTATACGCCAACAAAGAAGCACATTGGCGTTCACGAACGCTCAGCGGGCATAACGGTCACAGAAGCCAACGGCGATTTCTCCAGCAGCATGGCGATGGAGGCGATGACAGTAACGCAAGCGTTCGCATGGCTCGAAACACACAAACTACATCCAGCGTAATCAGTGATTTAATGAGTATGATCCAGAGGGTTTACTCAGATTTGGTGCGAAGGCAGTGGCTTGAGTCATTACACAGAACAGAAGTCCACTGTGCGTGGAGTTACCTTTATTTTTGTTCCGGGACTTACGGACGTCAATGTGAATGAAAGAGAAGATAGGTTGGCTGGATCTGCCATCCCTACCGACGGCCAGCTTATGGATCATGATGATATTAATAATGCCCTGCGAGAAATGGGAAGGGTAGTTGACTTTGGGGAGATGGGAGGGGGGGGGGGGTCGGATGTGAGTGAATCCACATTATTCTACAGAATTATAGGCTCATGGGTTAAGGTTGGCATACCAAAAAAAAACATAAGGCTAACCAAGCACATCAGGGGACCTATTAATCAACATAGAACTGGTACTATTAGCCACCGGACGCTGGGGTTCATACTGAGGGGAGGATCTATGGGCATGTCCGGAGTGCAATGATGTTAACCCAACTTATTTACTAAATAACTTATAATTAAGTAACTAACTAACTTGTTCTTCTTCGTGTTCTTCTTCTTCTTTTTCTTTTTCTTCTTCTTTTTATTATTATTATTACTCTTCTTCTTCTTCTTCTTCTTCTTCTTCTTCTTCTTCTTCTTCTTCTTCTTCTTCTTCTTCTTCTTCTTCTTCTTCTTCTTCTTCTTCTTCTTCTTCTTCTTCTTCTTCTTCTTCTTCTTCTGCTGCTGCTGCTGCTCCTGCTCCTGCTGCTGCTGTTGCCTCTAACTCTACCTCTACTTCCTCTGAATTTTCCCTTAAAAGAACGATTGGCACTTTATGTTGAGGTCTGTCTCTCTACTACTTTCATTATTTACTGTAGCATAAAAACTGTCTCTACTACAACATATGTGTAATTACGTTTTACTTCTGTCAGTTCATGACACATTAATAGTGTCTCTGCTGTGTGTAATTTCCACTTTTGCCATTCACAAAAGAGTTAAAAACAGACAGACATCTCGAGAGACATCGCAAGAAGCATGGCAAAGTCTGATTAATGTTGAATACAAAAGCCACTATAAATTACACTGCGCAACACCTGTTTCTAACCCACATCCTCGGGTGAAGAAGAGGAACTAGGCACTACTCTTGACGTTTTATTAGACAGCCGGTCCTGACAAGATCTGGAGACGAAGTGACGTCGAATTTGACCGTTCCATATGACCGACCTGCCATGAACTCTGGGTAATTTGTCACTAGATGAGAATAACCGTGCTACATTTAATTAGTGTGATCTTATGTGTTGTGTCTCTGTAGCAAGCTAGATTGTCTTGTGCTTTTAGTTCTGCGTGTGTTTCGTTTTCTTCTTCTTCTTCTTCTTCTTCTTCTTCTTCTTCTTCTTCTTCTTCTTCTTCTTCTTCTTCTTCTTCTTCTTCTTCTTCTTCTTCTTCTTCTTCTTCTTCTTCTTCTTCTTCTTCTTCTTCTTCTTCTTCTTCTTCTTCTTCTTCTTCTTCTTCTTCTTCTTCTTCTTCTTCTTCTTCTTCTACTACAACTACTACTGCTACTACTACTAATACTACTACTTCCTCTCCTCCCCCTCCTCCCTTCTTGTTCTCATAATTTCTCGCATCTTCCTCCCCAACTTTCAATTTATCTTCCTCGCCCTCGTCCTCATTCGCCTCCTCCACTACCACCACTTTCCGCTTCTTCCACTTTTTTTTTTCGATCGCTCTTAAAAAAGGGCGTTGACGTGAAGTATTGCGATTTCAACTAGGCTGCCATTGCTAGTCCAACATATCTAGTTTCAGCCAATCGTTTATTGGTCGCTTCTGAAAACACAATTTTTAAGAGGCATTAAGTCTATACTTCCTTCCTCCTCTTAAATTGACTATTAGTTAAGAACCGACATCATCACAGCCCTCGGGACATTCTCATAAGTGCTCCGTCCCCGTCTTCAGCAGCCAGTGCACAGATCCTATTTCGATGGTTCCAGTAACAGTCTAATTGTACGGTAGCCTCGGCCCTTCCTCCACGCCGTATTATTCTCTTTAGACCACTATGATATATATGCGCCTCCGCACTGTTTACTCGCTCCGAAAGGGTCCTGGACTCCTTAAATACCAGATAGTTTTGCCGCAGATTCTCATGTGTATAAGTGTCTAGTATGAAAAACCTCCACTGTTTTGTTTTCAGTGACGCTAAATACTAGGGAAGCCAGATTTCTTAAAATACTGTGACTAGCTAAAAAAAAAAAAAAAGAACAAGAACATATTACATGTTGAATGGGATTCACAGCAGTGTTAATTACGCATCACACGTTGTTTCGGACTGAAAGAGTTAAAACATTTAGCTTATCGCGGATCAGTTTACCACCAAGTAGTGCAGAAACAGCCAGTAATTCTGTCTGTTCATTTCCAAACACACCGGCAAATGTCCTCCTCCCAAAATAGGGTCTCATAGCCCACAAGGGGAAAGTTCGATTTTAAATGCTAAGATTATTTCATTAATGGTGTTCCGTCAAGGCCAATACAATCTTTTAAAAAAAAAAAATTTTCGGGCGGGAAGCGATCATTCAAGCAAAAGTGGACAATTCCGTGAAGTTTTTTTTTTTTTAAAATTACCTTCTATTCAAAGATGTCAACTGTACACTGACAACTGCTGCAGGTTATGACATTGAGACAAAGAGAAAGGTCACCATAGAAAGGGACTCTTTTAATATAACGACGTATCGGAAAAACATATCTTAAAAACCTATGTCGTAGAAGAAATAAAACTTTTTAACATATTTTTTTTTTATGTCATGACTAACATTTAATCAAATTTTTCAGTTGTAAACATACTTGTTTGTAATAGAAAAATGTAACTTTTTAAAATATTGTCATAGGAAATAAAACTATTCTTCAACATATGTTGCTCTCATAGAAGAAATACAGCTTTTAAACATATGCTGTCATCATAGGAGAAATACAGCTTTTAAACATATGCTGTTAGCATAGGAGAAACACAGCTTTCAAACATATTCTGTCGTCATAGGAGAAATACAGCTTTTAAATATATGCTGTCATTATAGAAGAAATACAGCTTTTAAACATATGCTGTCATCATAGGAGAAATACAGCTTTTAAACATATGCTGTCATTCATAGCAAAAATACAGCTTTTAAACATATGCTGTCATCATAGGAGAAATACAGCTTTTAAACATATGCTGTCTTTATAGGAAAAATACAGATTTTAACCATATGCTGTCATCATAGATGAAACACAGCTTTTAAACATATGCTGTCATCATAGAAAAATACAGCTTTCAAACAATAGCTGTCATCATAGGAGAAATACAGCTTTTAAACATCTGCTGTCATAATAGGAGAAATAAAGCTTTTTAACATATGCTGTCATCATAAATGAAATACAGCTTTTAAACATATGCTGTCGTCATAGGAGAAATACAGCTTTTAAACATATGCTGTCATCATAGGAGAAATTCAGCTTTTAAACATATGCTGTCATCATAGAAGAAATACAACTTTTAAACATATGCTGTCACCATAGGAGAAATACAGCTTTTAAACATATTCTGTAATCACAGAAGATATACAGCTTTTAAACATATGCTGTAATCATAGGAGAAAATACATCTTTTAAACATTTTGTTTTAGACACTTTAGACACATGCGTTCACTCATTTTCCACGATTGGGTTCGGGTCCTATTGTGATGGGGGGGGGGGGGGAAGGGTTGTGTGTGAAGGATGGTAGGGGAGACTAGACTTACCGCCCCAAACAAAGCATGTCGTACAAAGAGGCAAAATGTGGGTGTTTTCTTTGATGTCGGAGTGAACCTGCCTGAGAAGCGATGAACAAACATTCTGCCTACAGATAAGCTAGATCTGTGAAACGACATTTTGCTTACAGATAAGCCAGATCTGTGAAACGACATTTTGCTTACAAATAAGCCAGATCTGTGAAACGACATTCTGCTTACAGATAAGCCAGATCTGTCTGTGAAACGACATTCTGCTTACAGATAAGCCAGATCTGTGAAACGACATTCTGCTTACAGATAAGCCAGATTTGTGAAACGACATTTTGCTTACAGATAAGCCAGATCTGTGAAACGACATTCTGCTCACAGATAAGCCAGATCTGTGAAACGAATTTTTACAAAAACACACAAGCTCTGGCACAAGACCAAAGTCCAAAACTGGACGAACAACAGAACTTTCCGCTGGAGTTTACAGCTGTTGGATATGAATAAGAAGAAACATATTTCTAAGCGACGTTTTCTGATTTTGTGTGTTTTACGTTTCGTTTCTTTTCCTTTTAAAAAAAAAAACATTTATTGGTAACGTCAGGACCACCCCCCCCCCCCCCCCCCCACCCGTTTTTTTTTCCAACCAAATATTTTGGTGATGCCCTGAGAGAATAAAATGAATAATGATGATGACTTTATGATTAAAACAAAAAGTGTTTAACATTTTCGGTGACGTCATTCATGGAAAGTAGAAATTATACAACTTCAAAACATCCGTTTTGTGATCAGCCTGGTTTGTTTATTTGTATGACTGAGAATCTTGAATTAAAAAGTCATGGGATGATCATGTGATGAGAAGCTGAAAACTGGAGTACAATGTGACAGTTCCCCCCCCCCCCCCCCCCCCCCCCCACCCACAGACCGTGATTGGCTGTTTATTATTGCTTCCTGACCTTTTATAGGGGCTAGTCTATGTTACAGGGGTGACACGTTGTGTTGTCTTTGAGGCTATGAACGGCTACATACCGTGTTTTATACTACACAGTGTCACTACTTTTACCTACCCCACATAATCTAGAATTGACCCTAACCCCTATCCCACAGCCTCAACTTACGTCCTACGAGAGACTGCAAACGATCGGTCAGCGACAGCACCATCAGCTGTTTCTTCGAACAACGACTGCTTGACGCAAGATGCCGTGTTGCTGCATAAAAAAAACACTCCTTTCCTCCTCGTCAGCGCTGACAAATGAAGTAAATTCATGTTGTACTTGAAGTCCGAGAAGGATATAATATACGCAATGTCGCCGGCCAATCAGAACAGCGAGTAAAACACAATATGTACCAGGGCGCTCACACGTGCAATATATGCGTAACACAACACTATGTGACACCCTTGTAACATAGACTGGCGCGTGTGAAAGGTCAGCAACCATGAATAAACGGCCATTCACGGTGTGTATGGGACGGAAAACGTTACTAGCATCCAGTAGGAACGGCAGAGGGGAGGAGAGGCAGACGGAGACCGAGAGAAAAATTGCTGGACGGTTTGACTTCATGGAATGAAGGATCACCTGTGTCAGAGTTTATTAAAAATATGAGACAGAAGGTTGTGACTACCAACGTCACACGACATGGACTTTAAGAAGAAGAATTAATGTAGCAGTGAGGAAACTAGAGGAAACAGAGATGCAACCTTTTTGTGGGTTAAGAAATACTATCAGAATATTTTAACAGGTTGTTGTTGCTGTTGCTTCATTTCATATCCTGCTGTGCCATAAATTGTCACATAGGGCTTGTAGTCTATTACTGTTCTATTTTATCCTCTGCAGTGCTTTTGACATCATAATCTAGCCCAGAAATTTTGGCCTCCCTTATCAACACTCGCTTTAGGGTTTCTTTTTGAACGTCCTCGCTTCCATAATCACTTTTTTCCCCGCTATTTAGCGCCTGTCTGGTACTATCAACGGTTTAACCAGACATATCTTTCATTTCTTCGCCTTTCTTTTCCTCAATTATTTGTCTTCAAATGTATTTAACTGTTGAGCCATGGCTTTGGCGTTTCTTGGGGTCACGGGGTGGGGGTCTTGAAATAACTCAAGGGGCGTGGGGTGCTTACCATATACTCAAGAGGGGCGCGACATGAACAAGGTTGGTGACCACTGCTCTATATGGATGTGAACTTTGGAGAATTGGTAATGGGATGGCAAATAAACTGGAGGGTCGAAATACGATTTTTAGAAGAATTATGAGACTGGATTGAACAAATGTTGAGGTGTTGATGGATCGAGGAAGGGTGAGAGAAAATGGGGAAAGGAAGAATGGAAAGAGAAACAGACAATGAGAGAGGGGGAGACGGAGAGAGGGAAAGCGAGGCTGAAAGAGAAATAAGGGTTGGGAAGCGTGGAAGGTAGAGTGCGCTGGGAAATAGAGACACTGATAGAGAGGGCGAGAGACTGGGAAGAAGAAAGAAAGGGGAAGACATTGAGAAAAGGGAAATAAGAGAAGGGCAGAGGGAGGGAAGGAGGAAAGAGAGATTACAGTGCGATATACAGAGCGCTGAAGAAAAATAGCAAACTGGGGAAGAAAAGCGGGAGAGTGAGAGAGAGAGAAAGAGAGAGAGAGAGATGGAAAATAGATTAACAGACAGACAGAAGGACAAGTAGGTAGGTAGATAGACAGACGGACAGGTGGACGGACATACAGACAGACGGACGGACCCACGATGTTTTCAAAGAGTTGATTTCTACTGTCACCACCAAGACAGGCTACCCAGTGTGATGCACTCGTTTGACTTCCCGCGAGCAGTCGACAAACTGGCGGGAGACAATACTGAACGTCCGCTAGTTTTGCCGAGGGGTAGGTGAACACACCATTCGTCCACAAGACCGCAGCAGGCGACTTCAATTTTGCTGGTTTGTGAAGATAGCTGTGTCTAGTCGGAGTATTTACTTTCAAATATAATAGGATTTATACTTTTCTAACAATCCTAAACTAAGCTGTTAATTTCTTGGATATTTTAATTTCTAACAATCGACGTATGAAAGTAAACGTATGATTTGTGTAGTTAGGGAAAGAAGAAATATTGATTTGACAATTATAAAAGGAAATGAGCAATATCTGAACTATTGAGACAAACGAACAAATCTGAATACTATGTAAATTATTTGAGACTTAAACTTTTGTGAATCCCAATTAAGAACTTCTAATAGGACTGGTAAATAAAAAAGAAAGACGTAGATTACTAAACAAATTATTTGAAAAGTCTTACACCATCTCTGTAACGAATGATATTAGAACCAGGTTTTTGTGCAAGGAAATAAAAAATCTAAGTAATTTTTTTTGTGTGAAACGAAATCAAGACCTAGTTATTTTTTTTGTTTAAAGTAAATCGTTTAAATGTACTATATCATTATTTTGTGAAACGAAATTGAGACACGGAAAAAGAACAAGATAGAGAGGGATAACTGTACTTCCTCATTACTTTTGGGAAACAAAATTAAGCCTGTTAATACATATATTAATCAGACAAGTACAACGTGGTTACAATCACAGGCAACAAAATTAAAAACCGCATTCATAAAACGTCACAAGGTTTGCAAGTGGCAGTTGTTTTCTGTTTAAAAAGTGTCTGGACACGATCCTGTTGAAGCATTTGTTTCTGAAGGTGAGCTACTATCTATTCTCCTCCACATCCTTGTCATCAGGTAGGTCAGTCAGGAGACTGTTGTTGAAATTATCCCATCATATGCAAATCATGTGGAAGAACTTCACAACTGAATTGAGTCCCAGGAGAAGTGGCCATACTAAAGAATATGTTGCATTTCATGGAAACAAAAACAAACAAATGCTGGGCTGCTGACAAGTCAGAATGAAATAAAATATATGAATTGCTGAAGGAATTTTTAGGTGCTTAAAAAAAATCCACCCCCAAACATGGGAAATCCACAGGTCACGAACCAGTTTAATATTTCAGTATGTGTGGTAGATAGGCTGCATGCAGTCGTGAGACCTAGGCTGCATGCAGTCGTGAGACCTAGGCTGCATGCAGTCGTGGGACCTAGGCTGCATGCAGTCGTGGGACCTAGGCTGCATGCAGTCCTGAGACCTAGGCTGCATGCAGTCGTGGGACCTAGGCTGCATGCAGTCGTGGGACCTAGGCTGCATGCAGTCCTGAGACCTAGGCTGCATGCAGTCGTGGGACCTAGGCTGCATGCAGTCGTGGGACCTAGGCTGCATGCAGTCGTGGGACCTAGGCTGCATGCAGTCGTGGGACCTAGGCTGCATGCAGTCGTGAGACCTAGGCTGCATGCAGTCCTGAGACCTAGGCTGCATGCAGTCGTGGGACCTAGGCTGCATGCAGTCGTGGGACCTAGGCTGCACTTTCTCGTGGGATGTAGTTGGGTTAGGTTTAGGGCCAGTTCTAGATGTTTGGGGGTCGTTAAATGCAGAAAGCCGGGAAACCCAGTCTTACCACTCTAAAATGTCGAACTGTCCTGTGACGTTATCTGGGGGTTGGGTATAACGAAAGAACCAATAAAAAAAAGGTCATGTAAAATATTTTGGCCATAAAGACAAACACTCTGATAAAAATCATACTGGAGGAAAATTAGGAAGGAAAGTGAGCAAGAGACAGCCAGTGATACTTGTCGGAGAGAGAGAGTAACATTAACAGAAGGAGGAACAGTGGTCTGAGAGAGAATGAACATCAAAGAAATAAGACATTCCGTATGGGAGATTCAGTGCAGGCAACCTCAGTTGTATGGAGACGGCACCTGATCGATTGGTTGAAAATTGAGAAGACGGGTGTAAATTATGTCTTTATCATCTCACTACATTTTCTTCATGTGTGCATACCGGGTTCCTTTGTAGAGGGAAAAGAATAAACACAATAACCTCCTAACAGGCATGTCACAAGAGTCGACTAATTAGGGTGTTTCCTTTGAAGTTGGAGTTCATCTACATGGTAGGCGAGGCACCAACAGTCTGCATACAAATAAGCCAGATCTGTAAAACGGTTATGCATCCAAATCTCAAGTTTTTGAACAAGGCTGAAATCTAGAAGTGGATAAATATTTAAAAACTGCGGAACATAAACTTGTCTAATGAAACAGCCTGTACAAGCTACTGTTATTTTGTGGCGTCCTGAAAAAGACATGCATATTTTTTTTTAACCTTAGTAGATGGCATTGAAAACATCTTGTGCAATATATCCTTGTCATTGGAGGCGCCACTTGAGGCTCAGGGGAATGGCAAAACGAGTAGATAACCAAATGAAAACTGGTACCATCAGTATGGTAACTCGTTGCCTATTGAGGAGAGAGACGGAGTTAATATGGACTTGCCCTGAATGCTGTGATGTCGAATCTTTACCTAGATAACCCAGACGCCCTGATTAGTATACAAATGTCAGCTATGCTATTGACTTTACCAACTGGTCGCTGATAGAACTGGGTCATTGTTATTCTTGTGTTTGTTTCTGTGTAAATTCTTTGGCAAATATGCAGAACCTTTAGTGTATTTCGGGGTTGTAGTTTGGGCTGTTCGTTAGGCACTTAAGTACATCGGTATGTGTGAAAGCAGGCAGAGGTATAGATGCCAACAAAACACACACACACACACACACACACACACACACACACACACATGGGGAGGATATTGGCTGGCTGCTTGGATGGCTGGTTTGTTGGTTGGTTGGTTTGCTGGTCGGTTGTGTTGGCTGGTCGGTTGGTTGGCTGGTTGGTTGATTGGCTGGTTGCCTGGTTGGTTGATTGGCTGGTCAGTTGGTTGGCTGGTCGTTTGGTTGGTTGATTGGTTGGTTGGTTGGTTGGTTGGTTGGTTGGTTGGTTGGTTGGTTCGATCATTAATTTGTTTTTTGGCTGGTTAGTTGGCTGATTAGTTGGCAAGTTAGTTGATTAGTTAGTTGGCTAGATACGTAGTTAGTCAGTCAGCTAGTTAGAGAGAGGTCCATGTTTATTTTACAGAGAAAGAGACAATAAAGACAAACAGGGAAAGAGAGAGAGAGAGAGAGAGAGAGAGAGAGAGAGAGAGAGAGAGAGAGAGAGAGAGAGAGAGAGAGATACTATCGTAAATTCTATGGGATCGCGAGGTGAGCTGAGGATAACAAGCTGGTAGAAGATACGCTGTTTAAAAACTGTTGCTAGTTTAACTATAATGTCTTTGCACTGACACGCATTGTAAGAAGATAGAGAGAGACCTAAAACATACAGAGAACATGATTTGAGACTAAATAATACGTTTATCTATGGAGTGAACTGTACAAGACTACACAAGAGAGAACATTTTGATGGGAATTGATCAGGAGTCTAAACTCCACTGAGGATTAAAGGCTGAAGAACAATAGGAGTTATGGCTTCTTCTTGTCCTCCTCATCCTTTTCCTCCTTCTTCTGCGTTTACCCGTTTATTTCGTTGTGGCTGTTTACAGAACGACTGATATTTGCACCTATCAGTCGACATATTCAACTTTGTCAGGCAAAGGCTGCCTGTGTAAGTTCTTTAGTTGGTTAATCGACAGATTGTCCACATTGTAGATAGAACCATTCAGTCTATAATGGCTCTGATCCATTTCTCAGTAAACCCCACAGCGTGGAGCGTCTGACTGCATCTGTTCGGCAATGATTTATTCTTCTATGACTTCCTGTATAGTGCTCTTGTTTGGCAACACCGCTTTTGACTTTGCTCTTGCAGTCTGGCCATAATCGCAGATTCGCAGTCATTTGATTCTCTCAAATGTCTTCTTGTAGAGCATTTAGTATGTCAGCAGGGTCCATGGCTCGTCCGTCCTTCCCTGGGGTTTTATCGGTCAGCTTATTAGCTGGCTCATTTCCTTGTACACCTGCTTGCCCTGGCATGGCAATAAAACTGATTTTTGTCAGCCTCGACCGCTTCAGAGACACTGTCTTCGGACCCAGCCCATCTCTATCTTCATAAGCATACTCATCGAGTCTCTAGCCATGTTATTGCCTTAGTCACTGCCCGGGGTTAGCCGTCCGGGTTATATAGGTGGGAAAATTCACATACGTAGACATTCTTCTTTTGCCTTTCTAACCATAAATGGAGCATTGACACTCAACCAACTCATGCTAAGTCGTTCTATCCTTCGCTATCACATGTAGCTCTCCCCCCATATCCTCGCCGTCTTTTTAACTTCGCTCTCTAGCTCCCTCCTTCGTGTTTTTTTTTTTTTAAATTGTCTTTCTTTATTTCTATGCCACTGTGGGTTCCAGTGCAAAGATATTCTAGTTATATTGTTCTCAGGTTTTCTCAATATGTGTCCTATCCAACGCCAGCGTCTTTTATTCACCTCTATGTCCACTGGAGCTTGTTAAGTTTTCTCCTAAAGCTCTACATTAGTGATTCCATCATACCATTTAATTCCCTAAATTCTGCGCAGGCACAAGTTAATGAATGTGTGTAGTGTATTATTAATTACCTTTTTTGTTCTCTATGTTTCCGCTCCATACAACAGAAGTATAAGAAGTTGTAGAAGCAAAGGCTCCTCTATCTTCTTTAATGACTTTCCCTTTGGAAAGCGCGTGCACTTCGCCTCTGACGAATCACAGAACTCTCTGTATATATAACATTGACTTCCGGTGATGTGTGTTACTCAGCCAATGCTTTCACTTCTGCATCAACTATTGTGGCGCCAAATCATGGCACAGTCTCGTCGGGGTGATGAACATCACAAAGTAATGCTTGTATTCATTTTGTATGAGTATCCATTTCTCTCCACGTTCTATGTCTTGAAGGGAAATCACCAGTTGAAGAACTGTCTCTACCCGGTCTAACCAAGACCAGACTCTTTAAGTTTGTTACCTTTACGCGTATTCAGTTCATCGTGCAGTGGATGTGTAAAGACCTCAGTGGTTTTGAAGTAGGCACATGCTTGACGCATTTCAAGCCTGCTGTTTATATCTGCAAGATCTAATAGGTACCTCTGCTGTGTCTTCGGTGCAGCCAAGTTTGATGATTGCCTAATTTTGAACCTTGTCCAGTCTGTCGATTTGTGTCTTGCTAAGGGTGAGGATTGCCAGTGCATATTCTATGACAGAGAGGATCAAACCCTGGTAGAGGATGACTAACAGCCGTTTCTAACCACATATGGCAGCTATAACTCTCATTGCAGCCAAACCCGTTCTGCCCTTCTGTTGATCATAGTATCAACTTGGAATCTGCAGCTAAGGCTTCGATCAAAACTCACTCCCATGTATTTCAGTCCTTGCTATCTCTTCACCATTCACATGCACAGTGGGTGTTATTGTGTGTACTATTTGACTGTTCAGAGAAAACCAAGTTAAAGTCACTATTGCAGGGTTAATCTGTGCTCCCGAGGTTTGACATCAGTCTGCTATGCGTCCCAGTTCTTTCTTGAGTTCTTCTATGCCGATGACCTTGCATTGGTGGTGTACTAGTAAGTCATCAGCGAATGAGAGTGTTCTTCTTTCACCTGTGATCTTATATTTTGTCATATAAATAGGGAGACTATTGAAGAGGTCTGTGGAAAAGGAAGAATAAAGGTAATCCCCCGGGAAATCCTGGGTGTAGGGTTTTAAACTGAGTGATCCATCTTCAATGTTTAAAAATAATCTTTCTCTTGAAGAATGCGTTGACGATATAAGCTCTGTCCATGCTTCTTCCTGTGTGCATTGGTGTATTAGGCAGATATTTAAAACTGACACTGGGAGCGTTAAACTACTAACAGGTTTTATCAATGTAACGTAACTCACTGAGGGCGTCTGAGGTTTAGGCGTTGCCAACGCATCTCATAATGCCAAGATGCCGGGTCCGTTCCTAGCGACAGGCGATTTGGCAGCAGATCGCCTTGCCTTGGTTTCAACAGTGGTATCGAGAGCTGACTGTTCAGAAGGCAATTGCAAAACTACTGAACGTAAAATTGCCAAGAAACACTGCAACAGCCAAAAACAAAATGTTGGGTTTTGTTCTGCAACGTCCGTCCTGTAAAACATTTACAGTCAACTCAACAAGGTCGACGCTGCCTAATATGGTTATGAGGAAATCTTGCAGAAGTAAAGGCGGTTGGTGTGACGTTGACCCAGTCACCCATTAAGTACCAATTGAACTATACAATAGCACCATATTCCTGGTGAATCACATGCGTAAAGATGACCCTTTATTGACATCCATGGCGCGCGGCTTCCATTTAAAAAAAAAAACCATTTGAATTTCAGATTCCACCTTCTTTCGTTTGTCTGTATTCTGCTTGGTGCCGCTAAGTGACTCAGGTTAACAGATTATAGCTATCCAAGCTAGCGCACGTTCGGTTGTCCTGTATGCTGTGGTGTTGTGAAGTCTCAAGATATTAGTGACTCCATCAATCCATTTTCTTACGGTCTTCCCCTGTATCTCGGTCCTGACATAATGGGATTAATTCTCATTAAATGGCCAAAACATTTCAGTCTTTGTTCATCAGTGAATTTAATTGCATGTATTGTTCCAATAATTGGTGTAAATTCTTCGTTCCTTACACAGTCTCTTACAGTTTTGTTCACTGCCTTTCTCAAACATTTCATTTCGCAGTTTTCGTTCCTGTTCTTTGGATTTCACCGATCAATCATAATATCTATCTGTTATTTTGATCTCCCTTTTTTTGACACGCAAAACCCAGTGTTTTGTTATTATTAACTCATAAATCACCTTGAAAAGCACCCTCACGGCATGTTGATTCTAAATGGTAATCTATGGTTTTGGTGTTATTTTCAAATCTGTTCTTTGAATCAGCCCTGTCCCGTTATACGTTTGTTTATTTCTTGTTTTCATCAAAAGAGCTCCCCTTCTGGCTTGAGGGACCCCTTGGGGTGGGGGTGAGTGGGGGAGGTGGTGGCTAAGAATATACACAGTGCGTTTTACTCAGTATGTCGATTCGGGTGACTAAATTGGGATTTGCAGAAAAACGATGTGTATGGTCAACAAATGAATACATTGCAGCCTACCAGCCACTTTTAGCCCATTCGGTACCCAACAACGCTATGTACGTTCTTTAGTCACCCCGGTCGCCAGTTATGTTAACTCCTTCACATACATCAAAATGTTAAATGAACTTGTGATATCTGAGGTAACACTCATCTTGTTCTGAGTTGTAAGTTATGAGTCGGGTTATCTTCACAGCACTCCGGACACATCCACAGGTGCTGAGATTCCCCCTTTAACACACCCATCAGCGTCGCGAGGTTAATAGTACCAGTCCTCAGCTGGTTGACAAGACTTCTTCCGGCGTGCTTCTCATGCTTGGCTGAGCCGATCTTTAGTCCAAATTATCGTATTCTTGGCAGTGATGTGAACACATTGCTTCAGAAATCCTTGGAACGTCCTATCTCTCTAAGGGCATTAACCGTGTATGCGTGATCTATGGGCCGGCCATCTGTAATTTATGCAGAACCGGCCAGCCTATCTTTCATTGCCAACAACACCTGCATACCCTGGGACGTATATGAAAGTATCTGCACACTCAGGAGAATTTTGCAATGACACAATTCACTGTCTGCGTATGGAACCTGCCTCGACCCGCCGGATCATGCTCATCGAATCACTAAGCAGATACACGCGGGAATAGTCCTGTGATTCTAGACTAGCTCGTTTCTGTTCTTTTTCTTTCTCTCTGCTAGTGGTTTTCAGATGACAACGCCATAAGCCTCTGCAAAGTATTTAGTGCGACGCATGTTTTCCATTGTTCCACACAGCAGTGTATCCCAAACTCGTCTTTGTCGTGGCGCCTTTTTTCAGTTATAATTTTTCCACGGCGCAAAACCCAGAGGCAGCTCCCCGGGGCGCCGGAGCGCACAATTGGGGAATCACTGCCATACAGCTTGATTTCCATTAGAATGCCTGTCGGTCAAACCTAGGATCTCTCTACAGCTCGTAGAGAACATTCTGTAAAACATCTTCTGTATTCCGTTTTGCATGTCCACAAGGGTAAAGATCTAAATCCCCTATATTGAATTTCTTGAACATATGAGTCTGTTGTGTCTTTTACGTAGTCTAAATATAATTGGGAGTTTCTTTCGAAGTCAGAGTGCATCTGTCTGAGCGACAAGGAACAACCAACTGCACACAGGTAAGCTAGTTAAACGGATGTATGCGCAAAACTCAGTCCCTGGCATAAAGCCAAAGTCCAAATGGACGAACAACCAGGACTTTTCTCTGGAGGTTGCAACAGGTGAACAAAGATGAAGAAGAAGGAAGTGCTCCGATGGGTTATAATGGCTTCCTTGATCTGAGATAAGTGTGTCCTATTTCTGACTGTTGTGTATGACTTCTAATATTTGCTAAGTAGATGTTCTATCATTTCCCCTAATGTCGCAGTAGTCTAGATCCGTTAAAGCAACATCTGTTGTAAACACTTGTCACTTTAACACAGTTAATTGTTCTTGCTGCAGTTACTCC
>CAJHNH020005879.1:5000-177500 GCA_905116865.2 Candidula unifasciata | reverse complement strand
TCGTTTTTGAAAACAGTGTCCAGCACCGTACGGATTTGTTCTTCTTCTTAGGATTGGCTGGCTGTAAACTCCGGCAGAAAGTTCTGGTTGTTCATCCAACTCTGGACTTAAGACTTGTTCCAGAACCTGAGTGTTGCGTGCACATCCGTTGTACATATCTTTTTTTTTTGTCTGCAGACTGTTGGTTCCTTACCGTTTAGGCAGATGCACTCAGACTTCGAAGGAAAAAAAAAGTTCGTCGACTCTTACGATATGCTTTTTGTGGAGGCAGTGGGTCTATTCTTGTTTTTTTTTTTCTTTTTTTTCCCACAGTGGGGCCGCGGGTTGGAATCCACGATCGTCGGATGCAAGAACAACATGTTAAAAGGGGATACTTTCTTATAAGCCGACCACAAACAGGGGAAATCAACAGGTTACGGGACAGTCAAATATTTCAGGGGGTGGTATATTAAGCCTACAAGTTTGGTTAGAGTCTGGGTTAAGGTTAAGGTTGGCGTTAGGGTTAGATAAACGTGCTAGAACATTAGCCTTGGAAAAAACGCGCTAAAAACACAGAAAGCGCGGAAAATCCGCTCTTACCAAACTCTAAAACACTGGACTGTTCCGTGACGTCATTTGTGAAAAGAATCCACCAAAAGGAGTGTGACCAGAACCACCAAAAGAACTGGACGCTGCGGGATTGACTTTAAGAGATGATCCAAGCACTTTGGGACTGAATGATTCAATGTGCAATAGGGATAATCTGTCGACAAATGACTAACATTCGGACCAGCAGGCAAACATCTAGCTGCTACGCTAGGGTGGCTCCCAGTTTCAAAATAATAAAATCATTGCAATAATTTTTAGATATTAATTAGGACAACAGGAGCTGTGGTGCCGTAGTTGCAAGACCGAACGTCTTGGGCTCGACTCGTTGACATTGGCTACCCTGCTGACCCAGCATAAACTGGGTTCCAGAAATATTATGGGAAGTAAAGGCGACCGGCTTGCTGTTGGCCACATCATCCATGTGGGTCAATTGGTGTATAAAATATGAGCCAAGCATCATATTTTCGATGCGCCATTAGTGCGTTGACCTACAAACTGCTCAGTCTTCGAATGCTCAGGTGGCTAGGTCACACCTGGAGAAGGAAGGATAGCAGAATCTCTAAGGACTCACCTATGGTCAATTCAAGAAGGGTAGAAAGTGTCGAGCCCTACCTCTTTAAAGATGTGTGCAAGCGGGACAATAATGATACAGGTATTGAGGTGGAACAAACTTTCATTGACCGTGTTTTTATAGAGAGGGCACATTAGGAAGCGAACGAGAATGAAGGAAGAAGTGATGGCAGAAAGAAGGAGAGCAGGGCGTGTGAGAAGAAACTGTTGACAACAAGGGTCCTGAAATCCCATGTTGCAACTGTGGAAGATTCTTCTTAACGCGGGCGGGTCTTGCTAGTCACACTCGCCATCACCATTGGTTGTGAGTCTCATGCCTTTTGATAGCGCAGTATAAAACTATCGTCCGGAAAGACGGAAAGATACCAAACAGTAAACTAGTCATTTACAAATTATGATAATTTTTTTTACATTTTTTTTTTTATTGTCAAGAAAGTTTTCACGATATGGTGCGTATGTGTTGAGTTGAAGCGTATGGGGATGCGTGAATGCTTGTATGTGTAAGTGTATGGGTGTACGTGAATGCTTGTATGTGTAAGTGTATGGGTGTACGTGAATGCTTGTATGTGTAAGTGTATGGGTGTACGTGAATAAGTCTGCATGTGTGTCGGTAAGTGTATGGGTGTACGTGAATAAGTCTGCATGTGTGTCGGTAAGTGTGTGGGTGTTGTGTATAGGTGTCGCGAGTGGATGTGCATGAGTGTGTGTGTGTGGGTGTGTATGAATGTGTGTGGCTGGGTGTGTGTCATTAAGCATGTGGGTGTTGTGAGTGGTGATGAATGAGTGTGTGAGAGTGTGCATGATTTTGTGTGTGTGTGTGAATGTGTGCGTAGATATGGGTATTTATATGTGTGGGAGCTTTGAGTGAGTGTGTGAGTGTGTTTGTGTATGCGTGTGTGTGAATTAGGACATGTGGGTAGGTATGAATGAATGTTTGGGTGTTGTGTTTATGAACATGTGTGGATGTGAGTGTGTGCATAAGTGTGTATAAGTGTGGGGTGTATGTAGGGCGGGGTGTGGATATGCATGAGTGTGATTGTGGCTGTGACTGCGTGCATGAGTATGTGTGGCTAGTATGTGTGGCTAGTATGTGTGGCTAGTATGTGTGGCTAGTATGTGTGGCTGGTATGTGTGGCTAGTATGTGTGGCTAGTATGTGTGGCTGGTATGTGTGGCTAGTATGTGTGGCTGTCTTGTATATATAAATGTGTGTGCAGATATGTGTGTATGTGTATGTTTTACATGTATAATACTCATCAAGCAAGACTGAATCAAGCAGTTTTGCCCGTCTTGGCTAAAAAAATTCGTCACCTTCAACCTGCATCCCCGAAGTGGCAGCTTTAGGTTATAGTTATGACTAGGTTATGTGCACCATATAAAATGGCTAAGCATTGCACGTCACCAAAAGCCATGGAAATGACTCTTGTTGTGTTGATGCGATTAGATGAGATAGACCCAATGCTGTACCGCCTGGCGACAAAGTCGTCTAACGGCGAGTCGGTGGGTGACCCTGTCACCGATGATGAGTCATGTCCTTCAACAAATATGTATCTTAAATATTCTTGGAAAATACAGATCCGGTAACACCACTGTAAGCTTTCCATGTCCTTCTTCCTAATGTTGCCTTTAGTGTGTTCCATGTCCTTCTTCCTAATGTTGCCTTTAGTGTGTTCCATGTCCTTCTTCCTAATGTTGCCTTTAGTGTGTTCCATGTCCTTCTTCCTAATGTTGCCTTTAGTGTGTTCCATGTCCTTCTTCCTAATGTTGCCTTTAGTGTGTTCCATGTCCTTCTTCCTAATGTTGCCTTTAGCGTGTTCCATATCTCGATTATTACATCTTTATGTGTATGTAGTTAACACTTACACATATATTTATATACACACACATACACATATACAGTCAGAGTTAGAGAGGGGGGATGGATAGACTAAAAGAGTGAGGGACTTATGTTTGATTTTTAAGGAACCAGGATTTGGGTAGATTGGCAGAAACAATTGAAAGTACTTAAAAGAGCAAATGTGAAACACTAATTAAAAAAAATAATTGAAGAAAGCGGTGAAATAAAGAAGGAAAGAAAAAGAGAAAGAAAGAAAGAGAAAGGAAGACAGACAGGCGCGCAGGCAGGCAGGCAAACAGTCAGGCAGGTAGAATGTGCACACACATCACCATCCCAAACAGAAAAAAAATGGGGATAGACTGGTAGAAACAAGTGAAAGTACTTAAAGTACAAAATGTGTAAGAACAGAGAAAGAACGAATTAAAGAAAGAAAGAAAGAAAGAAAGAAAGAAAGAAAGAAAGAAAGAAAGAAAGAAAGAAAGAAAGAAAGAAAGAAAGAAAGAAAGAAAGAAAGAAAGAAAGAAAGAAAGAAAGAAAGAAAGAAAAAGAAAGAAAGAAAGAAAGAAAGAAAGAAAAAAAAGAAGAAAGAAAGAAAAAAAGAAAGAAAGAAAGAAAGAAAGAAAGAAAGAAAGAAAGAAAGAAAGAAAGAAAGAAAGAAAGAAAGAAAGAAAGAAAGAAAGAAAGAAAGAAAGAAAGAAAGAAAGAAAGAAAGAAAGAAAGAAAGAAAGAAAGAAAGAAAGAAAGAAAGAAAGAAAGAAAGAAAGAAAGAAAGAAAGAAAGAAAGAAAGAAAGAAAGTGCACCAAACCCACCCTCCCGTTTCATTGTGTCCCATCAGCACTCTACCCCTAAAGCAAGCCCTCGCATTTCTCCTGCAGAGACCTCACGTGTTTCACCCAGACAATAAAGACAACTCCAGCGTCAACGAGGAGTTCAAGAACGGCAGCCTTCCGTTCGGCATGCAGTTTGTGGTGGTGCACACAAATGCCTTCTACGTCAACGAAGATCGTTACATTACGGTCAATGATTTCTCAAACTTGAATGGTGAGACCAGGATCCATTTTGACGTAAGTTTATCATATCTATATCATATATCATATCATCATCATCAGTTGCCTTGCCGACAGGCGTGGGCGATCATGCCTTTCCATAATCTGCGATCTCCAGAAGCATGTATCAGTTCGTGTGCCGACACACTTCCATGCCATGCAACAAGACTGTCAAGTATCTTCTCTCGTTGTCATACTCTATCCCTCCTTCCACAGATCTTTCTAGTGGTCACAAAATTTTCTATTTTCCCTCTTCTCATAACACGGCCGAAAAATCATGACTGTCTCCTTCTGATATCTACAAAGTACATGGAAAAGAGTTGTCTTCAAGAGGTAGCTCCAGAAACATTATGCGGATAACTTCTACAAAATGTGCCTATGGTCGCTCTTATCTCCCTCGACACCCACAGCGGTAAAAGAGGAAGTGAAGAAGAAAAGAAGAAAGTCTCCTTCTATGTCAAAACCTCTTTGCTCTTTTTGGCTGTCCAAACCTACATCCCACATCCTGAGGCCTCTAGAAATTGTTTGGCCTGCCTACCGATTGTCCAGGATTCACAGCCATATGTTAAAACTGGATGTATGTAGCAAGCAAGAATTCTTTTTCTAATTCTCAATGACAAGGATATATTGCACAAGATGTTTTTTATTTTATAAAAATGCAGTTTTATCTGTCCAGTTCTGTTTCTTATTTCAGTTATGCATCTTCCATCTGATGTTATCCATGTGCCCAGATACTTAAATGCCTGTACATGTCCTAGAATAACACCATCGACTTTTTTTTTTACACTTTTAGGAATAATTCGTTTCTTTGATACCACCATTACTTGTCTTCCAATTATTCAAACTGAGGCTCATTCTTCCATTTTCTAACACCACAATGTCTATCATTTCCTGTTATTCTTTCTGACTTGTTGCTATCAAGACTGTCAGCATAACGTAATTTGGGCTCTCCTGTAAACTACTGCCGGTAGACAGTAGTCAGACCTCCGACTAACCGGCCGTCTACTGTCTACCGGCCGTAGTTGACAGGAGAGCCGTAATTTGTTTATATTGTGCCCACCAACCACAATTCCCGGCATATCAATTAAAGATCTCATTATATATTCACTGTATATTGAAAACAAATCAGGTGACAGTACACATCCTGGTCGAACGTTCCTCTTTATGCTTTGAAATGTACCTAAACAGTTGTTAATTCTTATAGTTGCTGTTTGCTGCAATACATAATCTTTATTATTCGTAGATCTTACCCATCAATGTTTAATTTTTTTAACAGTTTGATTACTTCTTCATGCTTCACACAGTCAAATGCTTTTGGATAGTCTATGAAGCATAAGAACAAACCAGTCTTTACTTCTATCGCTCTTTCTGACAATGTCCTTAGGATGTAAATGGCATTGTTTGTACCTTTTCCTTCTACAAATCACATTGTTCAT
This sequence comes from Candidula unifasciata, assembly GCA_905116865.2. NCBI lineage: Eukaryota > Metazoa > Mollusca > Gastropoda > Stylommatophora > Geomitridae > Candidula > Candidula unifasciata. Next base: position 172,023 of record CAJHNH020005879.1, on the reverse strand, counting down.
CGCTGATTTCTAGATTAATTTGTTTCTTATTCTTCATATATATCATATATGTTACTGTTTTTAGGGCTTTTCTAAAACAAAACGAGCTGCTGTTACCACAAAGTGTCCATTGCAGGAGTACCTACACTTATATACCATCTTCTGATAAAGCGTCGTCTAATGTCAACTAAGTTTTTATTTGCCTTTAATGTCCACTGTAGAATAAATGATGCTATTCGCTAAGGGCCTCCAAGTTCGCAGGTTCGAAGTCGGTGGATTTTAAGTCAGTTTAAGTGACCATAAATTTACAACACAGTGAGCAACTTTTGTTTTAGAATGACCAGCTTGGACGTGGGCCATAAAAAAAATCCATTATAAACATAAAACTTAGATTTCTTCGCAGCTGACTGTGTTGTCTGCAACATGTGTGTTAATAGCAGGATCACAGATTTCGCGACCTCAGTTTATGGTTATCACTTTTTTGTATCTTGGTATTTTGATCTTCGTTTTCCTATTGATTTTGATCTTCGTTTTCCTATTGATTTTGATCTTCGTTTTCCTATTGATTTGGATCCTGTTTTCCTATTGCAGCGGCGTCGATGGTTAAGGCGTTGCTAGTCAGACTCGTAATTCCAACGAACTGTGATCGAAACCGTGAGCCACGAGAGAAATAATTCCGGAGAAGGCTGGCTGCGTGGATTTTTATCGTGGTTAGGGGCCTCGCAGGTCGACCCTGTAAAAATATGGGTCCCCAACGCCTAAAAGTTAATGTCCACTGTAGAATAAATGATGCTATTCGCTAAGGGCCTCCAAGTTCGCAGGTTCGAAGTCGGTGGATTTTAAGTCAGTTTAAGTGACCATAAATTTACAACACAGTGAGCAACTTTTGTTGGGTCCGCGTACCAAATTTAGAATGACCAGCTTGGACGTGGGCCATAAAAAAAAATCCATTATAAACATAAAACCCAGATTTCTTCGCAGCTGACTGTGTTGTCTGCAACACGTGTGTTAATAGCAGGATCACAGATTTCGCGACCTCAGTTTATGGTTATCACTTTTTTGTATCTTGGTATTTTGATCTTCGTTTTCCTATTGATTTTGATCTTCGTTTTCCTATTGATTTTGATCTTCATTTTCCTATTAATTTTGATCTTCATTTTCCTATTGATTTTGATCTTCGTTTTCCTATTGATTTTGATCTTCGTTTTCCTATTAATTTTGATCTTCGTTTTCCTATTGATTTTGATCTTCATTTTCCTATTAATTTTGATCTTCGTTTTCCTATTGATTTTGATCTTCGTTTTCCTATTGATTTTGATCTTCGTTTTCCTATTGATTTTGATCTTTGTTTTCCTATTGATTTGGATCCTGTTTTCCTATTGCAGCGGTGTCGATGGTTTAGGCGTTGTTAGTCAGACTCGTAATTCTTCCAACGAACTGTGATCGAAACCGTGAGCCACGAGAGAATTAATTCCAGAGAAGGCTGGCTGCGTGGATTTTTATCGTGGTTAGGGGCGTCGCAGGTCGACCCTGTAAAAATATGGGTGCCCGATGCGCCTAAAGGCGTAAAAAAAGAATCTTTACTTACTTTTTCTTTTTGCATGCGAACGTATGTGTTTGTGTTCTGCTATTTTGTGCGTTCAAGGATAATTTGGTTTTTAGCGCTCGCCTCGCGGGCTAGTAAAAAGTGCTGGCTAGCTTTGACCGCGGGCCATAGTTTGAGCACACATGATTTACAACAATAAAATCTTCAATATTTGATTTTCTGTACTGTTGAGTACCCTAAAAACAATGTTCTGATTTACAGTTATAATTGCTGATGTTTCTTGTTTTTTTTTTTTAAATATCGATGTGTTCGTGTGCATATTGTCGAAGTTAGTTATGAGTTAGTTTATCTTCACAGCACTCCGGACACATCCATAGGCGCTCAGATTCCCCTCTCAATATATTCATCAGCGTCGTGCGGTTAATAGTACCAGTCCTATGTTGGTTAACAAGACTTCGTGTGCGTCCAGTGTGCTTCTCATGCTTGGCGGTGCCGATCTTTACTCCCAATTCGTGTATTCTTAGAAGTGATGTGGACATGTTGCTTCCAAAATCCTCAGAACGTCCTATCTCTCTAAGGGCAGTGACAATGTCTGCGTTATCCATGGGCCGGCCATCTTCAATTAATGCAGTGCCTGCCATTCTATCAGCTCTCTCATTACCAACAACGCGTGCATGCCCTGGGACCAATATGAAAGTAACTGCACACACAGGAGAATTTTGCAATGACTCAAGCCACTGTCTGCGTAACCAGCATGCCTCGACCCGCCGGATCATACTTGAAGAATATTTCAGCACACACATGCGGGAATAGTCCTGGGATCCCAGCCACGTGAAAGCCTGTGTCACCGCCATCACCTCCATCGTCATGCTGCTTGTGGTCATGGAGAAGGCACCGCTGGCTTCTTGAACTGTTCTGCTTGAAGAGCGAGCTGTAAATGCCCATGCACTCTTATGTCCTCGTATAACGGACCCATCTGTGAAGATCACTACATCTGTCTCATCTGACTTGTCACTGATAAGCGCGCCTACCTCGGCATTGACAGCAGCTGGATTCTGCTCCCGACAACTCCTATCGAGCGTCACGACACAGGATAATGTGAGATTGGGCGCTTTAGACTCTGGTATCCACTCCTCACCTGGATGGATTTCTGTAAGGCTGCAAATCTTCATGATGTCATCCTCTGCCCTACCGAGATTTGCCCCTTTTAAGCATATTGCCCTTTTTCTTGAAGAGCATGTAGTGCAAAGAGTGCTTCAGATCTGAGCTTATTTTGAGGTATGCACGGGCCCTCCAGATCTTGATCCTGTAGTTCTTGGTAGGGAAGTCAAGAAGGTACCTCATTGCTACACATGAGGTGTCTCCAGTGCACCCTAGAATAATGCGCATTGGTCCTTTTTGCACCTTCTCAAGTCTTTCAATCTGAGTATGGCTGACAGTGAAGATGGCAAGAGCATATACGATGGGGGAAAGTACAAGTCCCTGGAACAGAAGCAGTCTCAGCTCAGTGTTAGCGGCAGCCAGGACCCTCATTGCTGACAGGCCTTCGCGTGCCTTTGTTATGGCATGGTCAACATGTTCTTTGAAGGATATACTGCAATCAAACCTCACTCCAAGATATGTCGTCAGATTTTTTCTCGTCAAAATTTCCTCGCTACTTTCCACTGCTGGTAAGTTTGCCTTCACTGTATGCGTGTACAAGGAGAACCACGTTACTGAGGCCCTCGCAGGGTTGACATGAGCCTTAGAATATGCACACCAGGCGGAGATGCGATTTTGTTCACTCTGCATTGACTTGGCAATCTCTTGACGATCTCTTTCATGTCGATATACTAAGAGGTCATCAGCAAATGACAAGGTCCTGCTACTTCCATGCAACCGCTGCTCAGTTGTCAGCACTTTGTACACGCTGAATAGCACTGGAGATAGCGGAGAACCTTTAGGCAATCCTGGGCTGATGGTTACCGGTTCTGAGGACTAACAACCACACCTGAGTATCACCCGTCTCTGAAACAGTGCTTCGGCTACCCAGCGGGTGATGAAGGGAGATATTTGCAGTTGGAGGAGTATGTGCACCAAGTATTCAAATGGTGCTCGGTTGTACGCATCCTCTAAGTCTAGTGAAGCTGCACATGTCTCTTCTCTCACCTGAAAACCTTCATAGACTTCACAGGTGAAGACTGCTGCATTGAGCCATGTATCTTTGTTTCGTCTGTATCCCTCAAGTTTGGATGTCATGCTTTTCCAAGTCATCAGCGACTCTACGTGCTACAGTTTTCTTCAAAAGCTTGCCCGTAGTGTTCTGCATGGTAATGATTCTGTAGCCACTAATCTTGGAATGGTCTTTATTTGGTTTTGGTAATGGTAGTAGGTAGCTGTGTAGCCACTCCTCTCTGATTTGACCACTTCTTATGCTGACGTTGAACTCTCCTGCCAGTTCTGACATATCGTCCTCTGACATCTGCAACAAATCAGCATACTGAATACCGTCAGGGCCTGGTGTTGTTGCTGTTTTTGCCACTGGGTGTTATTCTTGTTGCTATTGTATTAGTTGGTTGTCCTTATTGTTGTCTTTGTCTTAAGGGTTGTGAGCACAGTTTCACAATCACAGAATACTGGGATTGGAAAAAAAAAGCTGCACGACATTTGGTATAATACTTTGTTTTGATTTTGACACCTGTATGAGCATCGCATTGATTGCTTTAACTTCTGATCCTTTTTTAACTAGTAAACGATTAGTAGAACTAGTCAACTCCACATTATCACAAAGCCAAGTGAACGTTGCGGCTAGGGAGCCTTCATCGGCGAATCACATAAATCAACAATTTATGAAATAATCACTGCCAAAAAAGATTGCAGAAGTGTTTTTCCTTTAAACTACATCAGGACTGTGTTTCTGACTGCCTTCATGTTCATGTAAGATCATAGTCAAGGTCGTCGGACTGCACCCGACGTATTGTAATGGTCAACGAAGCAGCAATGCTATGTCTAGCGTTAAGAAAAAACGTTGATGTGAGAATGATGCTTATGAGCAAAAGTCTTATTTACAGGCGCACACACATGTCAGGGTGGAGAGTTCGGTCCCATATGCCAGTATGTCGATCTAGTTTTCCAGAATAAATAAAAATGAGGTGTTGAAGTCGGAGGCAACCAGCCATTAGGCGCACCGTAAAATCAGGATTTTGCAGCCTTCTTCTTCTTCTTCTTCTTCTTCTTCTTCTTCTTCTTCTTCTTCTTCTTCTTCTTCTTCTTCTTCTTCTTGAGGTTCATTGCTGCAGATATCAAACGCCTTCATTCATCTCTCTGGTTGGCCTTCTCTTTCCAGTTGGTGACACCTTGTGTTTGCAGGTCCGTCCGGACATTATCTCTCCATCGTCTTCTTGGTCTCCCTTGTGGTCTACGACCATTCATCTCCCTGGTGTATTCAGTTTTCACTTCTCGGTCATCTGACATTCTTTCAGTATGCCCCAACCATTTCAATCTATTAGCTCTCATGATGCCAGCGATTAGTGGTGATTTAAACAGATTATGAATTTATGAATTGTTGCTTCTCACTCTCCATTCACCGCTGTCTGCATCTTTGATGGGTCCAAAGATTCGTCGTAAGACTGTTTGCGAAAAGCTTTAATAAGGCTTCATCTCTTTTAGTTGTGCTCCAAGTTTCAGAGCCATATAACACGACTGGTCTTATCAAAGTTTTATATATTTTGATCTTGGTGTTGCGAGACAGACACTCTGACTTTAGCAGATGTTGAAGGGCATAGTATATTTTATTTCCAGATTTTATTCTAGATTTAAATTTCTTCTCTCAGCATGTTGGAGCAGTTTAAGTTTGCACCCAAGTACTTACACGTTTCCGTTCGTTTGATTTTCATAATATCGACTTGTATGTGGCCGAAGTTTATATCCTTTCCCTGTCTAGCTATTATCATGCATTTTGTCTTATCTTGATTGACAACTAGTCTCATTTTATGAGCTGATTCTTTTAAGACATGCAGTGTTTTAACAGTCTCTAGCAGCGTTAACATACAAAAATCACCTCTTGGCATTGAACAATTTGATCATAAAAAACTTGTTTCCATCGAGCAGGTAGTTTTAAAAGACAACTTGGCGGAGGTTAAATATGTCTCCAACCAGCTGCATTTTGTGGTAGAGATTGACTACCCGAAGCGAGAAGCGAACCCAAATGCAGTGCTTTTCGCCGGCGTTCTGGTGCTAACAATCGTCAGCATCTCACTCTTGATCCCGTTTGTGGTTCGCGCCAAGAGACGATGTAAGGCGGGGAAACCGATCTTTGGATGCGGGTCAGCAGACGATGCATCGGACATTGAAAGTCTTGGTAAGGGAGTTAGCTGTTTTTTTTTTTTTTTGCTGGATTTCTCACTTTGCAAAGCATGACTATTGCCTAGACACAAGTTATATTATGCTCTCTCTCTCTCTCTCTCTCTCTCTCTCTCTCTCTCTCTCTCTCTCTCTCTCTCTCTCTCTCTCTCTCTCTCTCTCTCTCTCTCTCTCTCAGACACATACACTATCTCTATCGATGTCTTTTCTCTCATTATTTCTCTCTCTTATCTCTTTCAGTCTTTTTTTTTTTCACTTTTTCTAATCCACTTTCTTTCTCTAACACTGTCTCTCTCAATTGTTCACTTAATTCTGTTCTCTCACTCTCATTATGTCTCTCTTTTTTTCTCTCACCTTGTCTTACTGTCTCTATCTCTTTTTTTTTTCTTTTTCTTTATGTCTGCTAATTCTCTTTGTTTTTTTCTTTCTCGTGCTCTCCCCCTTTCTTCTTCTCACTCAATCCCTCACCCATGCTCTCTGTTGTTTCGCCATTTTTAGATCTGTATTATCTGTCACTTTCTTTCTCCCTTTCTTACTTCCTTTTCTCTGTCTGTCTCCTGCGCTCTCCCTTTTTTCAATTGCTCCCTGGACTTTGGTCATGTTCTAGAACTTTGCATGTACAGTTGCTTTACAGATCTGACTTAGGGGCCTGCGTGGTCTTGAGGCATGGTGTCCACCTCGAGTGCTAGAGGTTCCGGGTTCAATCCCCGGTAAGCACTGGGATTTTTTTCACATGGACTAGAACTTCAAGTCCACGTGGTCTCTGGGTAGTGAGATCGGACACCCGTGTGCATTGTTGCGCATTAACAAATTCCTTAGGGAAATGGAAATGAGTAGCCTAACGACGCTTCCCGGGCAAAATTGAGAGTTCTAAGTCTACCCAATTATCTCAGGATCCTCACCGGTACTACAGAGCCTGTGTACTGTGTTCTTCGGACTCAGACTTGAGTTAGAAAAAAACAACAGAGCACTTATGTTCAAACTTCAAACAGATCTGGCTTAACTGTATGCAGACTGTTCGTTCCTTGCACTCAGACTTCGAAGAGAACACTATTAATTAATTGACTTTTAGGACATGCTTGCTAGGGGAACGTGGGTCTGTTATTTTTTTCGCCCCCACAATGGGGCCCAAAACCCAAGCAGGGGTTTAATTTAAAAACAAATATTTCACATTATGTTCCTTTCCCTTTGTAATCATCAGTCCAGAGTTAGTCTGTATTTGTATTTTTGCCAAAACAACTAAAGACAATATTTATAAACATATCACTTACTTTTCTTAAAGTAACTGTTCAGGTAACTTAACTCAATTAAGTGTAACTGTCTACACAGTTAAACTCCATTCATTATCATTATGGGAGTCACCGCGGATCGGAAGGTCGTGGGTTCGCTCCCTGGCGGAGCAGGACTTTTTCAAAAGTGACCTTGGCTCCCAGGTGGACCCAGCCTTGAGTGGGTACCGGGTGCAGTCCCGGGAAAGTGAAGGCGGCCGGTGGAAAACTGGCCACATCACCTATCTTGTACCGATTGGTCTATAAAAATAAAGGTCTAGCCCTATATGCCCGCCTTAAGGCGTGGAAAAGGGTCCTTTACTTTTTTTTTTTTTAACATTATAATTATTCAGATAGGTTAGCTCTATTTGTCATCACTGTTCTGAAGCTTTTACTCTGTTTTTTTCAACTTCTAGGTTCTGGGCCAGAACATTTACAGAAGCATGCCAATTCTATTGGAGGCAAGGACAACCTGGCAATGATCCTAGATAGTGGCCGCATGAAACATCAAAGGTAATATTTTCTTTTGTTGGTAATTTTTAGGGGAGGCTTCAGCTTCATTCAGTCATCATCATCATCAATTCTCTTTATACCTAGTGGCCCATGAGACTTCCTGTTTTGTGCAATCTCAAATGCAGTTTTCCATATCAGAAATGCTGCACTCAGGTCACTTTCCATCATTCATCTCCTTGTTGTTTTTGGGCACCCTTTTATTCTCTTTCCCTCTGGTATCCATGTGAGAGCTGTTTTAGCAGGTATATCAGGATTCATTCGCATAACATAGCTAAGCCATTTCCATCTTCTCCTTGTTATCATACTGTCTTAGAGTTTCTTGGTTTTTGACTTGAAGTAGTTTACTGTTTGAGATTGTATCTGGTTCAATCAGACAAGTCACCCCTTAACTGCGCCATTCCTATGCCAGTTATAATCACGTAAAATGTCCTTCAGTATCTCTTTTTCAAAACCAGTGAACATAAAAGTTAGTTCCTGAAAAAAATCCAGAGGCATGCAAACAATGCATAATGTAGTCTTTAGAGCAGTGGTTCTCAACATTCTTAATGCCTCGACCCTTTAATAGTTTCTCATGTTGTAGCCACCCCCCAACCATCCTATTATTTTCGTTGCTACTTCCTATCTCCAACAAACATGTGTTTTGCGATAGTCTTTAGCTACCCCTGTGAAAGAGTCGTTCTACTCAAAAAACAGTCACGACCCATAGGCTGAGAAACGCTGCTATAGAGGTTAGTTAGTTAATCAACTGGCAAGTCAGTAAGCCCTCGGATCCTGTCTTTAGTTAACACCTCAACTGATAATATCAGTTTTGTGTTGGTTTTCTATACTTCTTTAGCGACCTTGTATTGTTCGTGTGGATACACCTCTTTGGACTCGGGTTCAAGTAGTGTTGTCAAGGTTGCAGATTTGCCGTCATATCTTGAGTCACCTACTCATCCCAACTCTTTGATAGCTTTCAGAATATCAACCCAGGGTTCTACTTTTCCTGTGCCTAACGTGGCCCTGCTAGCAGCCCAGTCCACTCTTTGGCTGTTACCCCAGATTGTCCTGGCACAGCAGTTATTATTTATGGAGGTGCTAACACCAACAGTCTGCCACCTGATTGACAATTTGTCACTGAGGGAAGTAGTCAGTTATGACAAGATGGCAGTACACTCTTACAATTATTGCATAAGGCACATCGCCAGTCCCAAACAGGCTGCCAACCTCCAATACATGCTGAAAGGTGTAGCCCACATCTGTTTCAGGAGTCACATTAGAATAGTGGCTGGCACACTTGCCTGTCAGTCCAGTTTAAATTCCTACTGTGTAGGTCAGCTTTTGGGAGCTAAATTATCACACGGAGATGGCCTGGTGAGTTTCTGGCCCATTGTATGAGCATTGGATCACTGAAGAAACTTATGGACTGGCCAGAGCAGTTTCCAACCTTTAGTCTGAGCATCGCATCATTGAAGACTGGTACTGAAGGGGCTAGCGCAGTTTACGATATTTCATATGCACATTTGATCACTAAAGACCAATACAGAAATGACTAGAGCAGTTTCTGACATTTTGTATGCTAATGAACAGTTTTATAGGGGTAGTTCTCTGGGGAAGTGTTGTGGCTGTATTGTGTTACAATATCCAGTGAGTAGAATATGTTGTGTGTCTTAAGATGGTGGCCTGGTCCCTCCTTGTTAAATAGTTGAATTCCTTTACAGTTAAATCCATAACTTCTTGTAAACACATAATCACTTTTCTTATTCTGAATGACTTCAACAGACCCAGTGTGGATCGACACACAACCATACAGAATCACATGCTGAGGTCAACATCTGGGTTTCAGTTCCAGCCACACTGCATGGATCCTCATTACAATGATGTCTATGAGCGGCCTGACTTCAGCCGCTTTACCACCCAGGGGAAAGAGAATGGAACTCAAGGCAGCCGACCAGCCTTCATTCATGGTAGCAGCAACAGTGTCAACAGCGATAAAAGCTACCCAGAGAATTTCAACAAAGATCTTTCTAAAAACACTCCCGTGACGGCTGACACAGCTACTGCCAGAACATGGAAAACGAATGACTTTCAAAGGAAAACAAATGACATTTCGCGAAAAGCAAATGGCAAGTCAGAACTGAACGGTGGTGCATTGCTGACATCATATTCTGAGACAGCCACTGTAAACTCGGCTGTGAAGTCTAAAGCGGATGATATTAATGGAGCGCGAACAAAGACTTTGGCCTCTGATACGTCACCATCGACTGAGAACCAACATCTCTAGTCGTTTTCTTTATCATGCCTCTTCTACCCCATGGTGCTGGGTGTAGTATAGAGATCATGTTTACAGCTATGCATAACTAACATTAAAGATGCATATTGTGAAATAGAGTATTATGCCATACGACTAAACACAACAGAAAAACAACTAAACAAAGCAAGATGGCAAAGGGAAAATCCCACAGTCACCCAGCGAAGGCATTCTCCAGCTAGGCCCGTCAGCTGGAGAAAGCCTTGACCCAGCCATCATGGATTCACAACCCTCCCCTACACTGGCCTGCTGGTTGTAACAGACTGAGCCCAGCAATAACATGTGTCCCAACTATAACTTTTTTAGAAATTAAACTGGGTATCTGGGATTCGCTTGTTGATCTTCATCACATGATGAGATTTTAGAAGTCTCAGGGATGGTCAAACCTTTAGGAGGTCCCAGCTATAACTTCTTTAGAAATTGAACTGGGTATCTGGGATTAGCCTGTTGAGTTGACATCACACGATGAGATTCTTAAAATCTCAGAGATGGTAAAACCTGTAGGTAGGAGCCTTGAGAGGAAAAACAGATGATGATGATTTCAACGAAGTAAAGGTTATATTCAGACCAGACTTTAGGAATGAAAAACATGTCATGAATATTTCAAAAACAATATCACCACCCCCCCCCCCTTTTTTTCCCCACCTTCCCCGTTGTGAAGGCAAATAATATGAACACAAACAACACATTGCACTATTTGTGTCTAGTTGATTTTGTGCTTTCTTTTACTTTAGTAATACCCCTGACAAGATACAGAACAACATTCCAGGCAATAAATTGTGCAGTATACTGTTTGTATCTGCATTATTTAAACTAATATTTTACTTTGAAAACAGCTGTCACAAACCTCTCTGCTGTTTTCAATAATTGTTGTGTAATACAGCCACTGGAAAAGCACCATACTGTTGTACTGTATTATAAATTATGTAAATATTATATTAATAGAGCTTTGTTGGCTTGTGGCTAGTACGCTTGCTTAATGAAATAGGGGTCTGAGTTCAAGCCCTCGAGTAGCAGACTGCTCTGGTACAACCAGTGTGGTAAAATTGGTACGGGGGTAAGCTCAGTGTTTGCTGTGTTACACAAGACAAAGAGCAATGTCACTAGTAACCCACCCCATAAAGCACTGAGCTTCAACTCTCCCACCCTGAATGCTTTTAATAAAATAGCTCACAAACCTGCAGGTTTTACGGGAAAGGGGATTGGGGGAGGGGGGGGGGGGGGGGGGGGTTCTGTTTGAAAAACATTATACAGGTCACTAATAATTTTTTTCATTAATTTACATTAAACTCGCTCCCCCCAACCCCAACCAGTATTATAAGTTATATAAAGTCAACCAATCAGCTTATTCAGTATCCTTAAACTGGTGGTCCGCAGCAATGGCCCGCAAGAATTTCCTGGCAGTCTGCCAAAATTGTCCGTCCAATCGTATTGCTACAAAGGAAGCATTACAGCGATGAAGAATTGATTTTGATTGCAGCGCTTTATCTCTGAGAAACAACACTTAATCCACATACATCTGGTTTTCTGACCTCTAAGGAGCAACAGATATTGCTTTAACAGAAACTTGTGAATTTATTACGTTAGTTTAAATAAATAAAACACTAGCTACATAAGTATTTGTTTCTGCATTAGCTGTCAGCCTGTCCTTAAAGTTTGTCTCTTTTTTGTGTGCTCAAACTGCAGTGCAAAATAGCTTAAGGAACACTGATCTAACTAACCAATCAATAAGTTAAATAGTCAGTGAATCAAGCATATCACTCCACCAAACAAGCAGTCAGTCAGTTAAATAGTCAGTGAATCAAGCAGGTCACTCCACCAAACAACCAGTCAATCAGTTAAATAGCCAGTGAATCAAGCATGTCACTCCACCAACCAACCAATCAATAAATTAAATAGCCAGTAAATCAAGCATATCAGCCCACCAACCAACCAGTCAATCCGCCATTTAAATAATAAATCAGGTAATCAATCAACCAGTGAAGCAACAAGCCAACTAATTAATCCATCAGTTTAAAAAAAGAATCAGACCTCAAACTATCTAATTATTCGGCCAGACAAAATCAAACAGACCACTCACTTGATGGTATCAATAAAATCAGTTGATTGGATCGTTGATTGGCTGATGGATGGTTCGGTTTTTTGGTTGTTGTTTTTTTTAAATTAGTTTGTTTTAATTATTAGCCAAGAGATTGGTTTAATTAATTTTGAATGGCCAATTAATCGGATGGCTTCTTGTGTTACTGGCTGACTGACTGATTGTTGTTTAACCAGCCAGCAGTCTGACTTGTCATTTAAACTCCCAGTTTCACAGCCACTTTTGTTGCATTATCTATGTTTGTTTAGTGCACTGCTAAAATTGTATACATCATTTTTTTTCCTTTCCATTGGCTCTATATCCAGGAATATTTTTTTTTTCTTTTTTCATGCTTTTATCAAGCAATGTCTGTGAATGTCTGGTTGTGAAGCAGCATCATAATTACAACATACCTGCATACGGTATCAGCTGGTGGTGGTTTAAAAGCAGATAATTTTGCATTGATTTTGACATTTGAACTGGGCAATTTTTAGAAAACAGGGGCAAACTACACTGAATGCGAAATTGCCTCGTTCATGAACAGGTATGTTTAGTAATCAAAAAATGTCAGAAAGACTCAGAATTCTCGAAACATATCTGGTACTAGTTTCCATTTGGTGAAAGTCATAAGGTCACGACTTCAGTTTTAGATTCATTCCTTTGGTTTGCAATTCCAGATGTTTTGGAGATCCCTGGAAGTCGTCGCTGGAGTTTTGGAGCTTTATGCCTTGTACTACACTTTTGACAAGCAATTATACAGGGAGAGACTGAGTCAAAAGTAATATAGAATTAAAACCTGATTCAATGAGGTCAGCCTTTTAACATGTGAAAACCTGTTCGTTAAAACATTCTTGAGTCGATGTAAGAATTGTACTGGTTGAAAAAAAAATATGAAAAAATAAAGCATGTGCTTTCCAATCCACAATTAGAAGAAGACTAGGGCTGAAACCAGTCATACAATTCAATTAAAGAACAACAAATGAGATGGTTTGGCCACCTGACGAGAATGCCCTGGTACCAACTGCCACAGAGAGCCACGCTGAAGAAATATAATAAACACAGAGCAAGGGGAAGACCACGCAAGATATGGAGCAACACTATCAGGAGCAACCTAACAGAAATAAACACCAACTTGTACAATACATTGCAAAAAGCACACAAATGATCCTTACATATCCACCCATCCCCAACACCTTGCTAAGGTAAATGGTGAAAGAGAAGTGGGGGGGGGGGGGGGGGGTTCCAATCTAAGTGCGCAAAGTTGTTGCGGGAATGTTTGGAGGAGGGGCGTTAAACCATTTCTACACTGATTATATTTGTATATGTAGTAATCCAAGAGCTGCTCATCCTCTCCTTGTCGTAATGAAGATAAAAGTGTCAACCATCACACTGATATTTGAACACTAAGTTACCAGTTTACAGTGATTGCTTGTTTTGTCTTATCTGTAAATTATCAGTTGATAGTGATTACTTGTTTTATGTTATTTGTAAGTTACTAGCTGATAGTTATTTGCTTGATTTATGTTATTTGTAAATTACTAGCTGATAGTGATTTGCTTGTTTTATGTTATTTGTAAATTACTAGCTGATAGTGATTTGCTTGTTTTATGTTATTTGTAAATTACTAGCTGATAGTGATTTGCTTGTTTTGTGATATTTGTAAATTACTAGCTGAAAGTGATTTGCTTGTTTTATGTTATTTGTAAATTACTAGCTGATAGTGATTGCTTGTTTTATTATATCTGACACTTTGATGTATGTGGATGTGTTTTTTTTTCTTCTTTTTCTTCTCTATTTCTTGTTCATAGTGCTTAGGAATTTTTCTTTTTGTACTCCTCATTTTAATCCTGTTTGTTTTAAGTTTTAAGTGTAGAGGTCTTCCATATATTTAGGGGAGGTGCCACTTGAAAAAGGTTGAAAACACAACTGTTTTAAAATAAGCATACTAGCTCTTGCACTATCACAGATCCTATAAAATTAATCATTAATTTATTCCCATATGATGTCATTTTGGGCTATAACTCTTATCTACATTTGTAAATGGATAATCATTATGCTTTTATAAACTGTAATTATGTCCCCTTTCTAAATGTCAAACAATGGTTTCTCCTGGCTGCGTGTGTGTGTGTGTGTGTGTGTGTGTGTGTGTGTGTGTGTGTGTGTGTGTCTGTGTCTGCTTGTGTGTTGAAGTATGGGATACAGGGGTGCTGAAACGCACATCATGGTGCACGAAGAACAAGGCTCACACTAGACAAGATCTATCGATATCTCTCCGTAGTCTTGTTAGGAATAAAGTCCCAACCTGCAGCATGGCCATCGTTGATAGCAAGAATCGATGGTTTTTTCGAGTGAGTGACGTAATAGTTATCCTTGTAATCTCTTTGTGGGTTGCAATTTGTCGTTATTTGAAGCCCTACTCTAGCTCTTGCCAGGGGCCGCAATATAGCCCGGCAATAAATATGGTCCAATGGCTGAATGCGGTTTCTGTGACCTCTCCACGGGTGATCCTCATCCACATGGTGGCACTTTGTGTCGTCGGGTGTTTATCGCTTGTGTGATGTCCTGGTGGGATAAAAGAAGATAGAAGATAGTGAGTGACGTTGAACACCATCAGGCTTAGCGATTAACACCTGGTGACACAAAGTGTCATCGATTGGATTAGAATTCTCAATCCAAAGGTCCCGAAGCCACGTTCAACTGTTAGGTTATGTTAGGGCACCCGACGTCAGCCGAGCTGGGACTATAAGAAAACGAAAAAAAAAAAAAAATTGATATACTGAGGCGAAGATTGACTTAGAAATTCTGGGAAATTCTGATTCGAATGGTGGCATTTTGTGTCACCAGATGTCATCCCTCATGGTCCGGTCCTGGCGGGGTTGAACGTCACTCAGGTAGGTGTGGTTTAGTAAATATTATTAACCCGTCCTAAAATGGGCTTTTTTTATTTTTATTTTATAAAATCCTTACACCAGAACGTGGTTTCTTGGGCTAGCTCCTGTCAGATTCCCATCAGAATGGTGGCTCTTTGTATCACAGGGCATGAGTCGTTCGTTGTGCTTTCCTAGTGAGAATACACGTCACTCAAATAGGATTTCTCAGTATAACTTTACGATTGAATGGGGTTTCTGGGATTTGTACCTGTAGGGTTCTTATCTGAATAGCGAGACTTTGTACTTTGCCTCACCTAGTGTTATGCAGATACAGTGGTAACAGACCTAGAGGCTGACAACGCAGAGGTTGGACCGCAGACATATCAGGGACACTGAAAAGTATTTTATACCAAGCGAACAGAAGGGCTTGTTATAGAGATCTCTTCCTGTCCTAACGCCGCGAGGCACTCCAGGAGTAGAGAAGGAGAGGGGGTGGGGGGAGAAGAAAAAGGAGAAGAAGAAATGAAAGAAGAAGAAGAGGATAAAGAAGAAAAAGGGTTCAGCTTCACTCAGATCGGATTATCAACCCGCCCATTGGACACCAGATTACTTCTTAACCGTTCTGTGGTTCCCCTTTATAACTGTGCTAAAGGGTTGAAAGGATTTTGCCCGGATGTGTAGTCTTTTTTAGATGTTAATCCTACAGACTGCAATGCTAGAGTAAGACTTAAAAAAATCCTAGTGCATCTGCCGGAGAGGCTAGAAACTGACAGTCTGTACAAAAAAAACCAGATCTGTAAAACGGATGTGCACTCAAAACTCAAGCACTGGAACAAGACGAAAGTCCAGAATTACCTGAAGAAACAAGACTTTGCGCCTCAGTGTACAGCCGGTCAACGCGAGGAAGAAGAAGAGTTGGAGTTCACAGTAATATACTGACTCCAAAGACATACATCTGGTGATGATCGTTTAAATGTGTATAATAACCCCATTCCCTCCCCCCCCCCCGCCCCCCCCCCCCCCCAGTTGTCATAACAACGATTGCTTGAGAGAAGCTAATGAAAGTAGATATCTATAAACAGCAATGAAAGAGACAAACACTGTTCTTCGGGCACATAATGAGAAGAGAGACATTGGAGAACATCGTGACAACTGTAAAGATCAGTGGGAAAAGGGCTAGAGGCAGATCAAGAGAGATGATGCTGGATGGGCTAAAAACGATGGCATGGAGGGATATCATCAAGAAAACTGTTCCAGGCCACCAGGGATCGTGATCTGTAGACGCACGAGCGACTACGCCAGTTAGCAGGGCACATGATGATGATAATGATTCAGGGATTTAGGGAGTAAAATCTCGAGAAATATCGCGAGAGACAGCATTTGTTTAGTTTGGTCACAGATCAACGTCATGGCTAACAAAATGTATATTACACTGAAGTTGTGCTGCATTGTGATATAAACCATTCAGTCTTTGCATATTCTAGGCTACGACATACACACTGAGGTGGCCACTTCCGAGGATGCCCATATGGTACCGACGGCCCCGCCCATGCCAGATTATTTGTACCGCTTAAACAAGATATTTATAAGCTGGCTCCTTGCAAAACATAGGCACAACATCGTTTGAGTCGCCAAATGGAAAGAGAAGTCCAATCACATAGATGAATATGATATCTGCGGCAGTGAACCTTAGGAGCTCGTAATGCTGAAGAGGAGGAAGAAGAAGAAGAGGAAGAACAAGAACAAGAACAAGAAGAACAAGAATAAGAAGAAGTACAAGCAGAAGAAAAAGGAGGAGAAAAGAAGGAGGAGGAGGAGGAGGAGAAGAAGAAGAAGAAGAAGAAGAAGAAGAAGAAGAAGAAGAAGAAGAAGAAGAAGAAGAAGAAGAAGAAGAAGAAGAAGAAGAAGAAGAAGGAGAAGAAGAAGAAGAAGAAGGAGAAGGAGAAGGAATCAAATTCCCCTGAATCGAGAGGTGAAGACCTTGTAAAGGACAGTACTCACATTTGAGAAACCCTAATAGTTTAACCATGATAATTGTTTACCTGAAGACGGCAGGGCTGAATAAATAAACTTAGATAAATCAACGCACGGACAAGAGAATTATAGACTGGGCTGAAAGTGTAGAAAATCAAACTAGGAGCTACCATGTTAACTGCATGTTGAATAAGAATCGAACATCATAGCACTCGGGACACTCCCATAAGCGCTCTGTCCCCATCTTCAGCAGCAAATGAAGAGTGCCAATTCCAATGGCACCAGCAGCTGTCTGATTGTATATCCGTCTCGCCCTTCCCTTGAGTGTTGAGCGTCGGCCAGATCGCCTGGTAACTCCTTGCAGTGCCATTCTCCTCAGACTGTAATGATCTATTTGAGCTTACGCGCTATTAACTCGCTCCCAAAAGGCCCTCACAACATTTAGATTGTTATACATCAGTTCACCACCAAATGGTGCAGAACCGGCCAGTCTATCTGCCTACTCATTTCCCAATATACCGGCATTCCCTGGAGAGAATATCCAAAGAATGCTAACGATCCGAATGTGATGGCACAGAATCGACTGGTCTGGATGAAGATGTATGCTCCATTTGGAGTAAGCAAGAATGAGAAGTAACTCGAAGTTCTGGCTCTACGTCCACTTTTGGACTTTGGTCTTGTTTCAGAACTTGAGATTTGCGTGCACATCGGTTTTAACTCTTTGAGTCCCAAGGAACGCATCATCCGTTTATAGATTCCTACCTAGAGGCCCAATGAACGCATGATGCGCCGATTTTACGTCTCTCTTGACTACCCCTTGGGCCTGTGATGCTAAACCCCCTGGCACTCAAGGAGTTAAAGATCTAACTTGTATGTGTCTGTTTGTTCCTCGCCTCTCAGGCAAATGAACGTCGATATCAAAGAAAACGCTCCTAGGTAGTCGCCTCCTACGACATGCTTGTTAGAAGGCTGTAGATCTGGTCCTTTCTCCCCTAAATAAGAAACGGGGGGGGGGGGGGGGGGGGGGGTGTACTGTGACTTTAACAGGAGTCAGCAACCTTGTGGTAATGTGGTAATGTTGTAATATGTTAATGTGGTAGTGTTGTAATGTGTTAATGTGGTAATGTTGTAATATGTTAATGTGGTAGTGTTGTAATGTGTTAATGTGTTAATGTGGTAATGTTGTAATATGTTAATGTGGTAGTGTGGTAATGTGTTAATGTTGTAATGTCGTAATGTGTTAATGTTGTAATGTGGTAAGGTTGTAATGTGGTAATGTTGTAGTGTTACAAAGTCACCCAGTATCTGCCATATAGTTTTATACTTACTACCAGCATCGGAAACAAAAAAATTCTGTGACCTTGTAAATAGTCACATACTTCTGTTTAATTTTAATGACATCCGATACGGTGATTCCATCCCTCAGCATGCCATAGACAATCGTTTCACGTGCCAAGCCTGGCATCCCAGGCGCAGGTGGCCCGGCATGGACTTTATCATGCAGAGAAAACAACAGCAATTATCTCTCGTTTGTGCTAAACAAGACAGGGTGTGCACGGATTTTGTTCATGTGTCCCGGTCTGACATGACCAAAGCTCCCCCCCCCCCCCCCCCCCCCCAGTCCCAGTTTTGCCTCGCACCCTGGAAGTCGCTGGTTCCTTTTATAACGAGTTTGATTTGTTCACGAGTGTATTTTTTACTGACATCCCTGAGGAATGCCGCTGGAGCTACGGGTTTCATGCTTTGTGCAAGGCTCACTGCTTTCTGCTCTCTCTTTTTCTCCCCGCCCCCCCCCCCCTCTCTCTCTCTCTCTCTCTCTCTCTTTCGCTCTCTTTCTCTATCTGAAAATCAGTTCAATTTTTCTGAAGAAATTAATAAGTCTTTCTTTCATCCTTCTCTCTTTCCCTCCCTTCCCTCTCTATGTGTGGTAGTTTATTTCAGTCTGTCTTATTATTATTATTCGCCTTCACAAGTTTTAAACTCCTGAGGAAAACTTTAGTTGTACGTCCACCTCTGACTTTAGCCATGTTCCAGAATCTGAGTGTCGCATGCACATACGTTTTACAAATCTGACATTTGTATCCAGACTGTTGGTTCCTTGAAGATGCACCCCGGCTTCGAAGGAAGGTCCCAATTTAGTCGACACTTACGACATTATTGTTGGATAGGCAGTCCTTTTGCCGCCCCCCCCCCCCCCCCCCCGACCTCCTCCAATTTCAAAAGGGCCCGGAAGGCCACACCGGGATCTGTCTAAAGAAATTAATTCCAGTATTTCTCTGCCAGTTAATTCCAAACTGTTTCTGTCAATAAATACTAATCTTTCTCCAGTAATTAATTCCAGTCTTTCGCTGGCAGTTAATTTCAATATTTCTGCCTTAATTCATTGTATTCCCCCCCCCCCCCCCCCCCCCTCTCTCTCTCTCTCTCTCTCTCTCTCTCTCTCTCTCTCTCTCTCTCTCTCTCTCTCTCTCTCTTAAAGCGCCCCCTCTCCTTTCCAACACCTAACCCCAATATTTCTTGAGCGAGGAATTCCAATTTTTTTCGAGAAATTAATAACACTGTCTAGCATTTAAATCTAACGTTTCTCCAATGATTAACTCCAATCTTTGTCCATCATGACATACCTATCTTTCTCCGACAGTTAATTCCAATCTTTCTCCATCAGAAAATTCAAATTATTCTACGGCAGTTAATTCCATGCTGCCCTCATTAATTGATTTCAACCCAGTAAATAACTTGTTCGTGAACAAAATACCTAGACACCGGCAACAAGTTTCAATTCCAAAACTGGACATATGCCATGACATCTCTACGCCACATCTGTTTTCGCAATAACGCTACTAGACACGCACCACCGCATGCGCGCACGCACTCACCAACAAGGGGTCCCACTAACACAACAACACACGGCTTGTTGGAGACCTCCGTATCAATTTATTATAATTAGTGTCATAGTTTCCCGACGACCATCTTCTCTGGTCTTAATGGCCCAGGACAATAAGCCGTCTGGCGTTGTTGTGAGGGAAGCATAATAACTGGAACAGCAGGGATTCTTAGCTTCTAGGCGGGAGGTGTTAGTAATAGGTTGATAGAATAGTTAATTGAGAGGTACCTGCAGAAGCAAATAAACCCGGTACATACTCAACGGTTCTCAAATACTGTAAAAATGGCAAAGCAGGTCACCCTTTTCTTCATCGCATATTGGCTCTCCGGTAGACGACTTCGCTTCCGGTGGGGACAGTATATGTGTCTGTCTCCTTTAATCACATCAACACTGCAGGAGTTCTTTGTATGGCTCACATAGTCTTGTCACAGTTATAACCTAAAGCTCCCCCTCAGGGACTCTGGTTGAATGTGAAGATTTCTTTCTTAACCAAGCACTTACTTTCCTACCCTTGTCTCAAACTTCATTCATTGGGCATATCATCTTAGATAAAGGGAATAACTTGATTAACTGGTCCTAGACTCTTAACATTTGTTAAATGTGAGAGGATGGATTTCAATGAATTTTTTTTCTCAGTAGAATGGCTAGCCGCTTGCCGAGATATTCTCACAAAGCCCGAACTCCGTAGCTGCGACAATGATCCATATAGCTGTACTGGTGATTCGCTGGTGAAACAAACCCACGCCTTCAGAACGCAGGCAAACGGCTTGACAACTTCGCCACGGAAATTCCCACTTCTATTAATTACTCTGGGAAACTACTGCTTTCTGTGTAGATCAAAAATATACTTCAATGATTTATACAACGCTGCCGATTATGTTATCTGAAGTCTGATATTTTTACTAACCAATCAGCACTGGATGATGATGTGGTCAATATCACGCCGGCCGCCTTTACTTCGCCTAACTTTACCTCGTACCCATTAATAGCTCGGTCGACCTAGAAACCAATGTAATTCTTTTCGATGCCATTTGATGCTGACTCAAATCCAAGACTTTCGGACCGTCAGTTGGACGTTTAGCTCGTCAATCAGCAGATCCTTGACAGAAAGCCACTCTCGTCACGGCCGGTTGACAATTCCTCTTTCTGTGGCGAATTTGCCAGCCCTAAGTGCTTTCATTGTCAACGTCTTGTATCCATTCTGGTGGAGGTAGGCCTCTGGAAGTTTTCCGGAAAGTGGACCATCCATCACTGTTTTTTCCAGGCCACTATGACGCTTAACATAACATAGCCAGAAAAAAAAAAAAAACTTTATCTTTCTGGACAGAATGCTGTTAATGAGCCAATTCTCCTCACTGTTCAGATCATATATCAGTCCCCCGTGTGGGTTCCGGGGCCCCATTGTGGGGAAAACAAGAATAGATCCACTGCCTCCCCAAAAGCATGTCGTAAGAGTCGACTAATTGGGAAGCTTCCTTTGAAGTCGGAGTGCATCTGCCGAGAGAGGCAAGGAACCAACAGTCTGTATTCTGAGATCTGTAAAACTGATGCACACGCAACACTCAGGTTCTGGAGCAGGACTGCAGTTCAGTAGTGGACGAGCAACCAGAACCTTCCGCCAGAGTTTACAGCTGGTGAACGTGAAGAAGAATGAAGAAGAAGAATATAAATCAGTATGTCGGTGTCTTTCTTTTTTTTTTTTTTGGTCCCTGATTTTCTAAGAATTGTTTCATTGTAGCATTTCATTTCAGAAGCTTAGATTTTCTTCTTCAAAGATTAAGTAAGAGTTCATAACTCACATCCAAATATTCCTAAAGGAAAGATGAATGATCTCGAAATTTGTATAACTAGCTTGCAGGTTGCTATGCCCTAGGTTCTTCGCGCTACTTCGCAAGGCCAGTCCTTTGCTGAATTCTTTTCTACAGTCACCATTGTTGTTCAAGATTGAGCCTAAATATTCCAAATCTGTGCAAGTTCAATCTGGTGACTAGCTATTGTGAGGGGAAAAAAGAAAAGTAAATATAAAGGATCCTTCTCATTTCAATGGCACAAACAGTAGAAAACGAACAGCAGAAATAATCAGTTTCACAGTATCACAATCACAAACGAAAAGTAAACGTTGCGGTTAGAAAGCTTTAATCAGCACATTGCATTAATGGACAAAGTTAAATGTACAAAAAAGAAGGGCTTTTTCTGACGGTGCGCAGTACTGGCATCTTTCTTTAGGCATCATCGTTTCTCAGAAAAAAAAAAAAAAGAACTTGTAAGCAAGAATATAAAAAAAAAAAAATTATCACTTAACTGCAAGAAAATTCCATATGTTTGTCTCGCCAGTTGAAGCTCTGGGGCAAGTATATATGATAGAAAGTAATACTAACTTGAAAAAAAAAAAAAAAAAAGGTAAGGAATGCAAAAGTTTTAAATACACAAAAAAGGGGAGTCTGGTGGGGGGGGGGGGGAATTCCGATGGCACATACGGCATATGGTGATAGAGTTTTAAAAAAATATCATTCAGCACCAAGCAACTTGGCATGCCTCAGTTAGTATTTACAGGATTGTGTTGACATCTTTCACTCTTTCAAAAACACAGTGTTATATCGTGCTCACAATAACAAGCCAAACAATTTCTTGTGACCTCGGAGACGTGGTTTTACAAAATAATTCTTAGAATTCCTCGTACATCCACACAAACAGAGAGCAGCATGGATGTTTTGAAAGAGACTATGGCTCGAAAACAACTTATCACAAACTTCAGAAAAAGAAGGTCATCATGGGGGGGGGGGGGGGGGGGGGGGGTGGGGGTGAATTTTGTTAAGAAAAGATGGAAAGTGAAAAATGTTGAGACAACTGGCCAGATCTGTTTAAAAAAAGAGACAGAGGTAAACAACGTAAATATTTCTGACAACTTTTTGTTATGGCATGGAGAGGCGTCAGCACACTAACTGGTACATGCTGTCGAAGATCTTAGATTGTGGAGAGGCATGATCGCCCATGACAGCTGGCTAGACACTTAGTGCTGATTATGATGGTGAGGCATATGAATCACGGAGCATGGCGATGTCGATTGTGACTCGCAAGATCTGCTGGCGTTTGGACAAGTCTTCAAAATTATAGGAAAATATTTCAGGACCACTTCTGATTTGGCATGCGATTAATTGTTTCATACACGATACATTGAACAAGTTTTTGCTTCTGATAATCATTATCCCTTGTATTTTCCTCCAAATTTAGACTGAAATGATATAGTTCCGTCGCCTAGCTACTAAGCTGAGTGCATAACCCGACAATGCCATCTGCGGGTTTCATTACGTATGTTTCTCGACTGTGCCCAGCATGGCGTCCGTTGTAAACCAGAGATTGCGAAAATGATGAGTGGCGTGTCGCCAGAGAACAGGTAGAGCCATATGCGATTAAGTGCGTGCCTGTCTTCCTCTGACTGAAACCATGTATCAGTACGCGTCAGTGAGTGGGAAAGGGACTCCTGCTCATCTGTTTTCTGTTTTGTTACAATACGAGAACCGTTGTATATAGAAACGATCCGTAGCGGAAGTGGAAGGCCACCTGAGGTGGTATTATAACCGCTCGATCGTGAAGGGGAAACGCAATCTGCTGACATGACACCAGACACAATACCTCATTAGTGTAGTTAGTTCATACTTGGTATCTGTTAGTCAGAACAGGAGGTTCCTGCATGGAAAGTGGGATACGTCAGTTCGCACTAGCAGCAACAGCAGAAATAACAGTAGTAGTAGTATTAGTAGTAGTAGCAGCAGCAGCAGCAATAGTAGCAGTAGTAGTAGTGTTGGTGGTGTTGTTGTTGGTATAACAATATGATTGTGAAAGGAAAGCCAGTCAACTGACATGACACTAGACACAAAGCCGCATTCGCGTAATTAATACCTGCTTGGTTTCTGCAAGTGGGGTCAAGGGGAGGTATGCAGGAGGTGGTAAATGGCAGATGACACTGGCAGAAGTGAGAAAATCACGTTAGAAATGAATGTACTGTTTGCAATGTACTGTCTGCACGAAATACGACTTTGAGAGACAGTGCAGATGTACGTTTAGTTCTGTCTAGTTTAGACATATTTAAATATGAAAGGAACATGGAATATAGTAGTAGTAATAGTAGTAGCAGCGATAGTAATAGTAAAGCTAATAGTAGGGTTGTAGTAGTAGTAATAGTAGTAGTAGTAGTAGTAGTAGTAGTAGTAGTAGTAGTAGTAGCAGCAGCAGCAGCAGCAGTGGTAGCAGTAGTAGTAGAAAGTAGTTAATAGTATATGTGGCTTGGGCGTTGTGGACTCCTATTTGCAATTACATGGTACATGGTTCAATCTCAGCTGCTAGCGATTTGACAGCAGACCGGCTTGTGTTAGTTTCAACAGTGGTATCGACAGTCGACAGTTTAGTAGCAATGGCAAACTACTAAACGCAAAAATGCATAATGAAATTACAAACAGAGTACGCAATTAACTTTATGTAGTCGTTGTTGCTGCTGTTGTATTAGTGGTGGTGGTGCTAGTAGAAGAAGAAGAAGAAATATATGGACAACAAACTCCCACCATTTCTCTCTTTTTCATTCCCTTTATGTCTCTCTCTCTCTCTCTCTCTCTCTCTCTCTCTCTCTCTCTCTCTCTCTTTCTCTCTCTCTCTCTCTCATGCACTCTCTCCATCTTTTTCTCCATAATAAATCGCTATCTTCCTCCCTTCCCAAGTCTCACTGCGTCCATCCTAAATCTCTACTTTCCTCTCTCTCTTTCCTCCCATCTTCCAACTCTCGCTCCCTCCCTCATCCGAATCTCTCTCTCTCTCTCTCTCTCTCTCTCTCTCTCTCTCTCTCTCTCTCTCTCTCTCTCTCTCTCTCTCTTTCAGCTATCCCACCATTTATTGTCAGTTTATCATTGTCATTTTATCACATAACGGTTGACTAACGTCCCAAGCCACGCCTGGCGCTGCCAACAGACCATCTGGTTCTCATCACGGTGCCAAACGTGCCGAAATGACCATCAACCCCTGACCAACCCTCGCTGCAGTTGGCGCTTCATAACCGACATTATACCCCGTGTCAAACTCACACAGAGAGCCGCACGCGAGAAGCCCGTGCAATTAACAGACAATGAGCTGGGCGATCGAAGGCCCTAACTTCTGGCGGGTTTATTTCGGGGTCACTGCGCAGGTGGGGGTTTATTGGAGGTTTTGTTAACTCCCGGCAAGTTTAGGGGCGGTGAGGGGGCCGGAGTGGGCTGACATCTGAATGAGAATGATGTGAGTTTGGAGCAGAAGCCCGTGACTTGTGTACTAACAGTGCTTATTTGCTTGATTTTGGAATGCACGAAGTAATAGAGATTTTTTTGATTGGGGTGGGGGGGGGGGGGGGAGTTGGAAAACCAAGGGATTAATCCGCCAGGTGATATATTCATAATGAAAGTTGGCTGCACAATGTCTCAAGCACCACTCCGTAAGTTGTGATTACAGAGGATGATGTCAAAGCACTCCAGACAGATCATGGGTGCCCCCCCCCCCTCCCCACCTCAGAATCCAAAGTTCCACAAGCTGCACTCCGTACGTTGTCCTAGTTGAAAACTCTCTCTTTTGCCTCCTTCCAACACCTCCCTTTAGTAGCCAAAGAAGGAGAAATAGAGAGAGAGAGAGAGAGAGAGAGAGAGAGAGAGAGGGGGGGGTGGAGCCACACAGTTAAAAAGAGAGGGACAGAGAGAGAGAGAGAGAGAGAGAGAGAGAGAGAGAGAGAGAGAGAGAGAGAGAGAGAACGAGAGCGTGGGCAGAAGCGAGAAAGCCAGAAATTGACAGACTTACAGAGGGAGAGACAGAGAATGATAGAAGGGAAGGGGACAGAACGAGCAAGACAACAAGAGAGCGAGAAAGAGAGCGAGAGACAGCGCGATAGAGCAAGAGATATACTAAGTGACAGAGAGATAGATAGATAGATAGATAGAGAGAGAGAGAGAGAGAGAGAGAGAGAGAGAGAGAGAGAGAGAGAGAGAGAGAGAGAGAGAGGAGACAGCAGAAGACATACACAAATACAGACAGAATACAGCGAGTGAGTGAGGGAGTGAGATGGGTATTTCACTTACTAACAAATGGGCAGGAAAAAGTTGTTCCCTGGAAGGGCATTTTACCAAAATTCCCCTACATTAATTTAAAATCATTTTAAAGTATATAACACACTGTAACGGAAGCCGAATCTACACCCTAAAATCTCACTCCCCGTCTACAACAACGCCAGCTAATTATACCCACTGCTATGGCACTCACGCATGAGATAACAATTGTATCACTTATCGCAATAACCCTTCACGGTTGAAGCAGGGTCGGATCCCAACAGATGCTCAGACAGCATGCACCGGCGTGTGCCGATACTTGTAACAGGCCACCTGATTGGTCCGCACTATGGGAACGTAATCATTGTCCCGGTGTCAGGGTAGCTTCGTCCCTAGTGACACTTGGCGTGGGGGTAATCCTGAACATGGCTATAAAGTCCACTATGTGCTGGAATGCCAGATTATTACATGTTTCAATTCTGTTACAGGTTCCGAAAACTGCTAACTGCCTTCTCCATATTCCGGAGAACGGTGGCAGAATATGTCGGATTCCTTCACATGATTTTCGGGAGAAGTTTTCCGCTTTGTTCCTTGAGAAGGTCCAGTTACCTTTCTACCGTGTGTTTATTGACATCAGGTTTAGTTCCTAGAACGTTGCCTTTTGTTGGGTTTAGATTTAATCCGTAGGTGTTGTTATGGATAACTTTAAAAATGTATGTGAAGCAACTAGTCAGTCCCAGGAATGTCATAACATTCGACCAACTCACAGAAAGGTTAGCCTTTTTTGTTTTTTGTTTTACAATTATTACACATTACAGTGACTTGTTATTGTTTCTTAAGTTTCTCAGCACAGGAGAAATTAGCAAGGGGATGAAAATGGCCGTATACCGCTCTACCGGTGTGTAAGTCCAGTCCTGACTTACAGGCGTAAGCAGATTAGATAAATTAGAGGTATAATTTTTGACAAATGAAAGGTCATGGATTCAAGAATTTGGACTGATAGAAAAAGAGCAAGGGGAAGGCAAACAGATAACTACCTGATGGGTTCTTTTCTTGAATGTCGGCTCTCCTTTCAACTTCGGCCGGTAGACAACAGTAGACGGCCGGTTAGTCGGAGTTCTGCAATTACGGACTGGAGAAGGCAGGAATCAGAAAACAAAGTGAGGTCGACATGCCTGGCAGACCCCGCTCCCTACTGTCATCATTCGGTTTGGGTTAGGGGAAGGGTTTAGGGTTTGGGTTGCTACTCTGAGTTTGTGCGAAGACGAGATGCGGCGACACTAACCGCAACCCTAACCCTAACCCTAACCGTTTGATTATAGCAGGGCAGTGCATGCTGTCTATCGCCAACACACAGTAATTATGTCATTTGTTTCGTTTCCTCCTGTCCAGTCCGTAATAGCACTGCAGCCAGGGGACAGAACTAACCGGCCGTCTACTGTTGTCTACCGGCCATAGTTGAAAGGAGAGCCTGAATGTCTCTTCAACTAAGACCTCCATTGTTGCTTCTTTATATTCTGAGTTAAACCTTAAAAAAGAAGGGGAGGGGGTGTTAGTACCTTGTATTGCTTTTTACAACTGAGCAAGAGAGCAAGAAAGACAGCAACAGAAAAAGCAAGGGAGCAAGAGAGATACAAAGTAGGGCTGTACCGAATAGGGATTTTCACTATTCGGCCGAATACGAATAGTGTATCATCATCATCAGGTGCCTTGCCGACTGGCGTGGGCCTTGCCACAATCTGCGATCTCCTGCAGCATGTATTAGTTCCTGTGACACACCTGCATGCCATGCAACAAGAATGTAAAAAAAAAACTTCTCTCATTGTCTTCCTCTGTCTGTCCTTCCACAGATCTTTCCAGTGGTCACCACATGTTCCATTTTTCCTCTTCTCATAACATGGTCGAAAAATAATGACTGTCTCATTCTGATGTCTGTGATTAGTTGTCTTCGGACTCCCGCCTCTTTCAAAACCTCTTGGTTGCTTTTTTTGGCTGTCCAAGGTATTTTAAGCATTGTTCTGTACAACCACAACTCTGAGGCCTCAAGAAATTGTTTGGCTTGCCTACCGATTGTCCAGGACTCACAGCTATATGTTAAAACTGGATGCTGTGCGACGCAACGGGGTCGCAGTTTCCCCCGCTACGACAGACTTAGGGAACAGCAACTATTGTGTTAATGAGAAAGTTATTTCACTCTATTGCAGTTTATGCAGAAACTAGTGTAAGGTAACCATTATTCCTATTCGGCCCGACCGCAAGTATTCGGCAAAGTAGCGAATAGTTATTAGGTCCACTATTTGGCCCCAAAGCGAATACGAAGCGAATATTCGGTACAGCCCTAATACAAAGTGACAGATCTAGAGAGAGAGAGTATGCACCTTTCAACCCAACAAATCCTGTTTAAGCAAACTCCTAAAATTGTTATGACAGGCTCATATAGGGGAAGTGAGTGTTCCTTTTCCTTCCTAATAGGAGATTAGATGTCTTTTAACTCTCTAATTGTAGGATGCCCGATTAGATGTAACTTTATAACTCTCTGAGTCCCTAAAAAGATTGTTCACTGTTCTGATCATCTTTATTGCCCGATTGAACCAATAATGATGATAACTAAAGTATAGATGGTTTTCCTGTCATACTACAGGGTTTGTACAGGGGTTTCCATATGTACCCTTGATCTTCTGCCCATTGAGTTGCTGAGCAAGCATGCAGTACTGAATTCATGAGTTTCAGCCATTCTAAGCCTTACTAAAGATGTACAGATATATAAAATGTGTTGACCGGTGCACATCAATAATGTATCCAGTACACATAGTGTATTGTTTGGGACTGATAAAGTCAATGTAATTGAAATATTACACTTTATATTCTCATCATCAAAAAGTTATTTTATTGTGTCACTCAGCTGTCACTTATTCCTCATCATTAGTTACTTTAGGTTGTCAGTCAAAGGCGATTAAGTTTCTGTTCCTATTTTTAGAGAGAACAAATTTCCCCCTCCACTCACCTCTGCTGCCTTTTGCTGGCCTGAGAATCAGCTGTACACACATGCTTCGATTGTAACTGACTCACAGAGTATGTTGAGAAAGGTGGAGACAGGCATGCTCCATGCAGAGTGTCAAGCATCCCGGGCAGTTAGCATCCTTTGGATATTTACTCCAGATAATGCTGGTGTGTTGGGAAATGAGCAGGCAGATAAATTGGCCAGCTCTACACCACTTGGTGATAAATTGATGTATGACAAGCTAAATACTGTGAAGTCTAGTCCCAGCTGCTGACAGTTTGTCTTGCATTGGTTTCGACAGTAGTACCAAGAGGAGCTGACCGTTCAGAAAGCAGTGGCAAACTAATGAACGTAAATTTGTCCAAAAAAGCCAAAACCATTACAGCAAAAAAAAATGCTGGGGTTGGTTCTGCAATGTCCTGTGAAGGATGCACAACTAACTTTATGGTTGCATGTCACTGACTGTCTTGTGTGGGTTACCGTTTTAAAAAAATTTGTCTCTGATCGTGGAAGGATTATCTGATCGTATAATTTCTTTTTCTTCTCTTCAGCCTTTATCCACATAAGACCTCAACCAATGAATGCCAAGTTCCCCGTGTGGGTTCCAAACCCCTAATATATTTTTTCTTCCTGGGGTAGGTAGGGAATAGACCCATTATCCCCTAATAATGAAGTAAATTTTTCACACCTGCAAGAATAGCGGGTATGTAGGGCTAAAACTATATTTCATAGTCTAGTCAACAGTAGGCAGGTGATGTGGTCGGCATCACTCAAGCAGCCTTTACTTTCCAAGACTTCACCTGGTACTCCCTTGAGGCTGGATCAACCTGGAGGCCAAGGTCATTTTTGAAAAAAGTCTGGTACCATCAGGACCCAAACTCATGACCTTTTGATACGCAGGTGAGCGTGTGTGGCTCCCTTACCCCCTAATAAACATGTTTTTAAAAGGTGACTTATTAGGGTTTTGCTAGAATCAGATATTGCAGTCTAGCTGTAAACCATAACACAATGTCCCAGCCTCCCTTTTGAAGGCAAGTACAGAAGAAGGAAATCATGTACACAAAAAGGCAGGCAGTCTCCTGTAATTTATACTTCATTTAGACAGCACAATGTACAGTAAAGTTGAAGTAAAGGGCCCTTTAGTGACCCAGTGGCAAAAGAGTAAATTGCCTGGCTTTGACTGGGATAGCAAAAGAAAGTCTTATTCTCCCGTCCTCTACCTCATCTTGGTCTCCATTGTTTAAAATTACCTCTTCAAGGCAAGTAATAGAAACAAATTATTAAAAGGGATGTAATTCCAGCAAAAGTTCACTTTTACTGATTGTCACAATAAATAAAGAAATGCGCAATAACCTGGGCAAAACATAATAGCAAAAAAAAAAAAAAAAATTTTTTTTTATGTATTTTGGTTAGGATTATGGAAGAATTAACATTGTACCAGAGTGATTCCTATTCAAATAGTGGCACTTTGTGTCACCGGGTGTTTATCGCTAGTTGTGCAATCCTGGTGGTGTTGAACATAACACACACTCTCACCCTAACTATGCTCTAGCAAACTGTCAGAGAAGAAGAAGAAATTTACAATCTTCAACAGTTTTTTATGAAAGTCTTAAGGGGCTGAACCCTAGACCACTGAATAGACAGATACAAATCTGTCACTGCATTATCATAGCCATTAAGTCATTAAAAATAATGATATTTAAATTAAACAAAAAAAAATAATATTTCATGAAAACAATAACATTTGGGGAACGGGGGGGGGGGGGGGGGGGGGGGGGGGGGGTTAAACATGACAGAAAAGAATGACTAAATCAAACAGAGCAAAGGATTAACTGTTTTCCTTGCCTTTGACCATAATAATAAGCATAGTTTTGCTGATTAAGCCACCTAAATTAAACTAATGTAATTATCAAATAATTATGATGTCACAATGTTAAAAAATTTGCCTTTTTATTTTTTTTATAAACCCCAAAGAATATTGAAAGATTTTTAGGAGGGAAAGGGAAAAGGGGTGGAAGTGGTGGCGATTGATATAGTCATACCCACCATGTCTACAAGCTACAGTTATAACCATTGCCACAGCTGTTATACAGGTTATATCTGCAAAAATCCCATAAATGTCAGGAAAATGGTTTCTCATGACAAAAAAGTTCCATCTTTTGATAAGTCTTCCCTTTGCTCTGTTTTTATTTTTTTTTCTCATGCTAAGCTCTCTGTGGCAGTAAGTAACCGGGCATTCTCATCAGAAACCATCTTATCTAGTGATTTTTTAATGAATTGTATGACTTATTTCAGTCCTAAATTTCTTCTGATTTGATAATCTTATGTATACTTCATAGATATAAACACAAAGAAATGCTTCTTCACCTGCAACAAACAGTTCATTTGTGTTATTTCTTCTTTGTTTTAGGATACAGATATTGATAAAATGGAGAAAGCTGAAATTCTGGAGAAGACCTTAGAGGTCCTCACGCGGTTACGCCATGAAAACCCCAAAATCAGCCACACAGCTTCAACTCATAAAGCCATGGCTATTCGATATGCATCAGGATTTAGTCTGTGTGCAGAGGAATCAATCAGGTACATCCAGAACTCTCGCCTTGTTCCCAGTGAAGTCAAAGTGCATCTTCAGA
This sequence comes from Candidula unifasciata, assembly GCA_905116865.2. Taxonomy (NCBI): domain Eukaryota; kingdom Metazoa; phylum Mollusca; class Gastropoda; order Stylommatophora; family Geomitridae; genus Candidula; species Candidula unifasciata. The sequence continues at coordinate 140,591 of CAJHNH020005879.1, read as the reverse complement.
ACCACCTGAGAGCCATAGCAAGAAGAGTTGAGTCAACTATGCAGATAGATAGACAGACAGATTTGAACCCAGCGCAGTGTTTTTCTGCTTCATCTTCTACAATATCATCACCATCTTTGGGTAAAGTGACAGCTCGAGAAATAATAAGTTCATCAGCAGATAATTTGTTGGGTTTAGGGCCAGTTTCAGGACAATTTTCTGGTGAGGTTTCAGAAGGCAGTGATTGTTACATACACTCCCCAGTTCTTTACTCAACACAGGGCAGCAATTGTTTACTAACTTCACCAGTCTGTTACTCCACGCCAATATCTTATTCCCATCTACCGTTCATCAAATCAGATGCTCAGCTACAAAAAGATGGTCACAAACTCTTGAACTATTCTTCAGAAGCATATACATGTAGCATTGTTGATCAGAGGAAGAAATCTGCACGAGGTCGGGCTGCTCAGACACCTGGCCAGCCCACCCAAATAAAACCAGTCAAGCAAACATTATCATTAAGCAGTGACTCTCAATTTGATAAGTCAGAAGGCTACTGCTCCGACTTTTCTCAGTCAAAACACTACTATCTTTCTCCATACTCTTCATTAAGTTCTTCATGTTTAATTTCCAGTTATTACAGTGATGCATCGTTTACTGATTCTCCACCTTTGATGGCAAACTCTTCTGTCCTTCCCAACACACCTATACTCCCAGACCGAACTGTCTACCCACACCACAGATTCGAACCCCACATCACCACACCTAACATCCTTGGTGAGTCCACACAAGTGAACAGCAGTCTTCTGTTAACCCCTGCTATAAAAGAGTTCCCCCGGTCAAATAATGTCCTTGACCTCTGTGTTAAACGAACAGACGAGCAGCAGATTTCTCAAGAGGCCATGTGGAGACCCTGGTAACTCACCTAGAGGACTTGAACTTCTCTGGAGAATTCAACTTATCTGAGAAAGTATCTTACCCAGAAAAACTTATCTAGAAAATGTTTCTTGAGAGCTTAGCTAGATAATTTAAATTTAAGTTATCTAAGAATTTGAACTTGCCTAGAGAACTTTAACTAACAGAGAACTCAACTTATCTGAGAATGTGTCTAGATAAATTATCTAGAGAACTTGAACTTAACTAGAAATCTTGAACTTTTCTAGAGAACTTGAACTTGTTCTGCACCTTTGTTGGCAAACTCTTCTGTCTTGCCCAACACACCTATACTCCCACACTGAACTGTCTAGACCATTTATCTAGATAACTTGTCTAGAAAACTTGAAAATATTCTAGAGAGCTTAAACTTGTCTAGAGAACTTGAACTTACCTAGGGAACTTATCTGCCAGTGCCAATTTGGATACTGCTTTGTGCAATGATATTTTATGTTTATTGTGGAAATAATTTTGTTTTATTGTATATGTATGTTGTGTAATATATAGTACGTGTGGTTCTACAATGCTTCAAGAAATCACAAGGAGAAAGATTATTATAGAAAGACCTGATGGGTTACGGAGAGACTGGGATAGGCTGGGAAATTAGAAAAAAACAAGGAGAGTGCAACAGAAACAGGGAGGAAATGCAAGAGAGACAGTGGGGAACATAAGAGGGAAAAATAAATATACGAGAGAGTTTGAAGTGTAACAGAAAGGAATGCAACCAAGAGATTGTGAAGTACAAGAGAGTGGAGAAAGAAATGCAACCAAGAGAGTGTGAAGTACAAGAGAGTGAAGAAAGAAATGTAACCAAGAGAGTGAAGAAAGAAATGCAACCAAGAGAGTGGAGAAAAAAATGCAACCAAGAGAGTGTGAAGTACAAGAGAGTGGAGAGAGTGTGAAAGATACATAGTGTAGTGTGTTACTCGAAAGTGGGAGAGGCTGCAAGAGAGAGAGTATGAGAGATAGTGGAGATTGTAAGAGAGACTGTAAAGAGTACGAGAGAGAGTTGAGATTGCAAGAGAGAGTTGAGATTGCAAGAGAGAAAGTGAACAGTAAAAGAAAGCATGGAGAACATGAGACCAGTATGGGAAAGTGAGAAAGAAAAAGTAGAGTACATAAGAGTGAACTGTGCTAGAAAGAAAATTTGGGAGAGTGCAGAAGAGGGAGATTCATTCATTCTATTGTGCCATTGTTTGTCACATAGGGATATTTGCTCATTCCGTTGTACCCTGTGCAATCAGTTCAATATCATAAATGAAATCTAGTCCAGTAGATTTGGTCTCTATCATCGGCGCTTGTCTTGGGGTTTCTTTTTGGTCGTCCTCACCTCCTTAATCCCTTTATCTCCCATTGTAATGCCTGTTTGATGATTCTCTGCTGGTTTTTTCTAAGGATGTGTCCAATGCACAATGTTGCGCCATCTTCTCTGTTTTATAACGGTGGATACCGGTGGTTACCCAGACATTTATTTCTTTATTCCTTTTGAATTCATCACATTTTATTTTCATCATTTCCCTCAGACATTTGTTTTTGAATGAATTTAACTTCCATTTAATGTCTTTAGTGGTTCTCCAAATTTTACTTGTTTATGTTAAAACTGAACTTACTTTAGAAATAAAAATATCTAACTTGGTTTTAAAACTATACAGTTCCATATTTTGTTCAAGCTATTAAAAGCTGCTGAAACCTTGCCAATGTGTGTCATAATTTCTTTATTTGTATTTCCTAAACTATCAAAATTACGACCTGAATAAATACATTGATCTGTTACTTTAAAAACTAGATCTCATCAACGAATGTTACATCCCCCCCCCCCTTCCTTCCCCATCACTTTGCTGAGGTACAATGTGGATGAGAAGAAGGAGAAGACTTTAATAACTTGTGTCTCTAGTGTTACATGTGTGGAATCTGTTGTTGGTGTTTTCGGTATAATAGTCTTTTCATAATGTATTTGTAGTACAACCCTTGATGCTATATTTGCTAAATCATCTGTTTTCCTCTGCATGTCATTGCTGTTTTACTAAGCAAAACAATATCATCAGCAAAATCAAGATCGCGCAACTTTGTGTTCTTCACTCCGTCAATGCCAATATTTCCAATGCAACATTTTTTTTCATCACCAAGTTAATGGTTATGCCAAATAACACATGAGATAAATTGCATCCCTTTTTCACTCCAGTATCAACTTCAAACCAGTCACTTAAACTTGTACTGCACACTCTGAACATTCTTATATTACTTATTAATATTCTTAATTTTCATTCATATACCATAGCATTCCAAAAATCCCCACTGTGATGATCTATGTAAACTATTCTTAGCTCTTTGAGTCCCAGGGGGTTTAGCATTGGAAGCCCAAGGGGAGGAAAAAACAGACATAAAATTGGCGCATTGTGCATTAGTTTGGCTTCTAGGTAAACTTGTGAATGTATGATGGGTTCCTTGGGACTCAAAGAGTCAATGGAACTAAAAATAAGGGGTTGTTGTTTTTCATTAAATTTTTCAAAATATGTATCAGAGTGATCTAAGCAGCTTTCTTCGATTTGAAAACTTGTTTGTTCCTCTCTCAGGGTTTTCCCCACTACCAATTTAATTATATTGAAAATTATTTCACAAAAAGTCTTTGACATTACTGATAACAGAGTAATTCCTCTCCATTTTTTACAGACAGTAAGATTACTCACCCTTTTTGGGACTTGTAACAATTATTCCTTTTTTTTAAACCACTGATCTAGGATAGTTTCCCTCTGCCCATATTTCATTAAACAAATCATTCACTCTGTGTATGGTTACCTCATCTGCTACCTTGAGCATTTCTGCAGTAATATCATCTTCATCATCATCACCTGCTATATTATTGATTGCCTCCCAGATTTCCATGTCATTTATCTGTTCTATATTGATCAGTTTCATGGTCATTATACCTTCTTCATCTAATCCATTTATTCTTGTGGACTAGGTCTGTTTAGTATTTCTTGGAAGTGTTCTGCCAATCTCTTTTCTGCTCAATATCAGATGTAAGCATTATACCATGCTTACTTTTAAATAGACCCTCCCTCACAGTTTGAAAGTAACAGTTTACTTCTTTAGTAATTTACTAGGGGGCTGCATGGTCTTAAAGCATGGTGTCTGCCTTGAGTGCTAGAGGTTCTGAGTTCAATCTCCGTTAAGGGCTGAGATTTTTTCACATGGACTTGGATGTCTAGTAATTTCCCCCTGGTCTCTGGGTAGTGAGATCGGATGCCCGTGTGCATTGTTTCACACGCAAAAAATCCCTTGGCAGTTGGAAATCGAAAAGAGTAGCCTAACCACGCTGCTCAGACAAAATTTGGAGTTACAAATCTACCCAAAGTATTTCAGGATCCTTGCCAGTGCTACAGAGCCTGTGCATTTTGGCTGAGCTTCTTTGGATTCAGTCTTGAGTTGGAGGAAGAACAGAGCACTTATAGGTTACTACCCGTGTGCCATGATGTTGATCCGTTGTTCAAACCTCAAACCTGACTATTTCCCTTATATCTGCCTGTTCTCCAACTTTAGCCAATCTATCAACTTACGCTCTCTAATCTCACCTTGTACAACTTTTGATTTGTTTATCTTTCTCATTCCAAGCTTCACAATTATTAACAGTAACATCAAAATAGAAAGCAAAACAAGGTGCTTGTGTACCATTGTAGATAGAAGCCTGTCATTTAGGGATCATGTGGAGGTAGTTGCAGTGAAATACCAAAACACATTGCTCTCAAGATTCAGGCAAATCCCTTGGCAGTTGCAAATTAATAAAGAGTCGCCTAATGGCACTGCTCAGGCAAAACCTAGAGTTAAAAATCTACCCAAAGTATTTCAGGATTCTGGCTGGTGCAACAGAGTTCGTGCACAGCGCTAAGATTCTTCAGACTCAGGCTTGAGTTAGAAGTAATACGGAGCACTTATGGGTTACACCTGTGTGCAATGATATTAATTCGTTGAATAAACATAAATAAACATACACATAAGATATGGCAGCAGTGAACATGGTACAAACAATGCTGTTCACAATGTTCCAGCAAGAGTTCCTGTCGGTGATACATTATAGACTTGGCATACTTACCATATCAAAGAGTCAGCTGATGGAACTTGAACGCATACACAATGAAGCTATGTGGGTAATTCTGTGATATACAAGAGATACCCCGGTAGTATGTATGCAATATATACTTGCACTTCCTACTATTGCAGATGGGCTCAAAGTTCTGCAGGCAGTCATATCTCAGAGTAGCTGCAGACAAGAAGCACCTCCTGCATGAAGCCCTGGGTACAGCTAAGGGTCACAGACTGAAAAGAGGAAGGTCTTGGATGACACATCTGAAAACACAATTGGACATGTGTGCAGGCTTGATAATTTTTGGCGAGGAGAGGAGTGGGACAAGGTGTCAGAGCAAGTTTCAGACTTGTGTAGGGTTCAGTCACGTTAGGTCATGAGTGCAGGGGCTGGCCAGCTGGTGCTGCAGAATCAGCAGTTTTAACAAATGATTCATGACAATAACAGGTGATGTTATCCATACAGATGGCTCTGTATTGAGGGGCAAACAAAGTGCATGGAGGTTCACAGTAAAAGCAAATGGATGTCGCTTAGTGCAACAAAGTCTGGCATATGATATCAAAAAGTTTAGTTTAAGAATGGAGGTGAAAGTAGTCACTGCTGCCTTGAGAAAGTTTGAGACAGGCATGCTCCATGCAGAGTGGCAAGTATCACTTCAGAGGTCCCAGGTAGCTAGCATCCTTTGAATATTTTCTCTAGGTCATGCTGGTGTGTTGGGAAATGACCAGACAGATAGACTGACTTGGCTCTGCACCACTTGGTGGTGAATTGATGTATGGCAAGCTAGATGTTGTGAGGGCCATTTGGGAGCATGCGAACACTGGAGGTACAAATAGATCATTACAGTCTGGAGAACATGGCGCTGCATGAAGTTACCAGGGGATCTGATCTGCGCTCAACACTCAGGGGAAGGGCAAGACGAATATACAATTAGACAGTACTGGTACCATCAGAATTTGAACTCTTCACATGCTACAGAAGATGGGAGCGAAGCGCTTATGGGATTATCTGTGATGTTGATTCCTAATTCAACATATCTTCCTTATTGTAATCTTCTTTAGCCCTGATTTCTTGTTCTATTGTTTTGGCATTGCATGTAACAATCTTATGCCTTTCTTTTCTGAATACACTGTCAGGTGTCATCACTTATCCAAGGTTTTCTATCATCCTTCTTCAGTCCTGCTATACTCATTGCTGCTTCTAAAATTGTGATCTCTCATCGTTCCAGTTTTCCTCAATTCTCTCACCTCCCTCTACTTCAAGTATTTCAAATTTGTTTTTAAGCTCAAGCTGGAACTCTTCTTTTACATTTACTTTGCAAATGCTTTTGACAGCTTTTTTTAATGCTGCTTTAAACCAGATGTTATGTGAAAAGGATCTGACTTTCTTCCTTTATATATTGCTATATTATAAGAATTATATTTAGTTGGTAACCCACTGTTGTGGTTTTCTGTGTTTGTCTGGCTCGTCTTGGGTGATAGATTTGTTCAACTTTTGGCATGTTCATCTACTTCATTTATCCATCTCTTTCTTGGTCTTCCTCTCGCCTTCCTCCCAGATGTTCTAATGTAAAAAATCTCATTTGCAGTCTGGTCTGGCTGCATTCTCACTAGATGGCTGAACAAATTCATTCTTTGCCTGTCAATATAATCCAGACATTGTCTTATTCCAAGTTTCTCTCTACTGCCGGTATTCGTAACACTGTCTCGAATAGTATTGTTGATAACCTTGTGGAGACAGCGCATTTCATATGTAGTTATTTTCTGTTCTAGTGCCCTATTAATTGTCCATGTTTTGGATATCTCGCAACCATTAGGCCTTGATCCCATTGATAAATACCGTAAATCTGGGACAAATGTGGCTTTTCTGCCTACCCCCGGGGATGAACCCGGACCACAAGGTCGTCGCGAAGTCAGATTTAGCCACCAAGCCAGCCGGGCAAGACATATATTTTTACCAAAGCTTTTAATAAAGTGAATCATGATGACATGATGAAATTGTTGAAGGATATTAACATTGATGGAAAAGATCTCAGAATAATAAAAAATATTTACTGGAAGCAAGAGGCAGCAATTAAATTAGGAAATAAAGTAGGCAGTTATGAGCAGGAAGTGAGACAAGAATGTCTTTTTTTGACCAAATCTTGTTTCTCTCTTTAGTGAAATAATAATGAGAATGGTTAAGGATAGACCAGGAATACCAGTTGGGATTTATAATATAAACAATCTTTGTTATACAGATGATACAGTAATAATAGCTGAAAATGCAGAAGACTTTTAGACATTGTTATACCAAGGAAAGCCAAGAAAACAGAAACGATGGTTATATAAAAGAAGAAGATAACTCCAAAATGTGGCATAGCAATAAAAGGGAAAGTGCTTAACCAAGTCAATAATGTCAAGTATTTGGGGACATTTGTAACATCAGATGGACGATGTGTGACAGACATTAGGAGCAGAACTGGCCAGGCAAAGGCAGCAGATGAACAGTATCTCATGAAGATGAACAGTATCTCATGAAGATGAACAGTATCTCATGAAGATGAACAGTATCTCATGAAGATGAACAGCATCTCATGAAGATGAACAGTATCTCATGAAGATGAACAGTATCTCATGAAGATGAACAGTATCTCATGAAGATGAACAGCATCTCATGAAGATGAACAGCATCTCATGAAGATGAACAGTATCTCATGAAGATGAACAGTATCTCATGAAGATGAACAGTATCTCATTAAGATGAACAGTATCTCATAAGGATGAACAGCATCTCATGAAGATGAACAGTATCTCATGAAGATGAACAGTAAAGTATCTTGTGCAATAAATCAATCTTATTAAACATCAGAAAACGAGTACTGAAAAGTTATATCTGCCTGTTCTGTTGTATAGGTCGGCTCTGTGGCTAAGTCGATGTGAACGCTTCGTAATGCCGGAATGCCGGGTTCGAGCCCAGCTGTGGGCCATGTACCTTGCATTGGTTTCGACAGTGGTATCAAGAAAGCCGATCGTCCAGAAAGCAAAGACAAACTACTGGACATAAATTTGCCTAGAAAAACCACACAACATTCAGGGGCTGTAAAGGATACGCAACTAACCTATCTGTTGTATGGTAGTCAATCTAGGAATGTTGGCAAACAAATTAAGAAGAGTTTAAAAGTAACTGAGATGTGGTTCTTGAGAAGAATTTTGTGAATACCTTGGATTGCCAGAATAACTAACAATGATTGCCTGGAGATGGCCAATGAAATTAGAACATCATATACAACAGTGAGAAGGAGACAATGTTCTTTGGTCTGTGATGAGAAAAGGAGCACTGGAAAATATCGTGATGTCTGTGAAAAGATCACTGGTAGAAGAGGCAAAAGCAGACAGAGAAAACTGATGGTGGATGGCTTAAGACAGTGGCATGGTGGAATATAATCAGTGGAATCGATCCAGAACACCAAAGACTGAGATCAAGACCGAGATCTGTGGAGATGCATGCACACCTACGCCAGCTGGCAAGGCACTTGATGATGATATAATGACTATCTTCCTTACTTACATAGTTTGGTAACAGAATTAACTTTTACGAAAAAAAAAAAAACATTATCTACATCTTTTCTATATTCCTAAATTTGCTCTGCTATTTGCAGTGAAATGAAATCCTATCTACTGTTGATCTGATTGAAATCCACTTGGTAATCACCCAATATATCTTCGGCTTATTGTTTTATCCTGTTTAGTACCACTGAGAGTATCTTATAGCTTGTGGATAGTGATATTCCTCTATAATTTTAATATTGAGTCTTGTCTGCTTTCTTATAAATAACTATTCATAAACACTTTCCATTCCTGGGGTTACTTCTGCATCTTCCAAACTAATTATATCAATTCACATATCTTTAAATGTAATGCATGACTAACTTCTTTTATAAGTACAGCAGCAATTCCATCAACATCAGTTGCTTTATTGTTTGCCGTGTTAATGGCACACAGTATTTCTTCAAAATCAGGCTCTTCAGTATTTAGTTCACATGTTCACTTGTGGATAAGTATTTAGTGTAGATTCACAAAAATAACAATTCAAAAAGTATTCCTTTCATCTGTTACAATTTCCTCATTATTATTTATCATGTTCCCACTGTGATCTTCGAAACCATATGTGCTGATGCCCTTGTTTTGCAGCCTTCAGCTCTTTACAAATCTTTCTGGATTCATTGTTCTGATGGTTAGTTTCCATATCCATGACAATATTGTTCCTGTATTCTCACTTTTGCTGCCTATCTACTTTTTTAGCATGTTTATATTAGGTTCTTCTATAGTTTCCCTCATTTCATATGTTGCTAATATCATTTAGCCACATCTGCCTGACATGTTTTTTCTTACCAAATGCTTCTTCACATTTTTTATCAAACCGTTTCTTCTTTCTGTTTATGGTGGACACACCAATACATACTTCTGTAGTGGTTGGAATTGTATTCTTGATCCAGGTTTGATCAATGTCCTCTGAAGGGTTTTGTAAAATTTCAGTGTTATATTTTAATTCATTTGCAAATTTTTCTGATATGGACGTTTCTTGTAATCTTTCCCTATTGTACTCTGGGTGTGATCTTTGCACTTGGTGTAGAAAGATCTCTTACGCTTGGATTTACATTTTGCACCAACCAGGAAGTGGTCACTAGGGCACTCAGTTCCTCTGTAGCTTCTAACTTGTATGTTCGATGCATTTTTATTATTTATTAAAATGTGATCTATTTTGATTATAACTTATCTTGTCACATGATTGCCAGGTTTGTTTCTTTGAAATCTGGTGCTGCTTATCTGTAATCCTTTGGCTACTGCGAGGTTAATTCGTCTCAATTCATTATCGTCTGAATTGGTATAAAGGCTTTACATGCCTGCTACATTTTTATAGGTGTTTTCCTATTTTTGCACTGAAATCTCCTAAGACAATCAATATGTCACGTTTGTAAGTTTCCTCTATGATATTCATAGAAAGCTTCTTTAATATCATCTTCTTTATCTTCATTGGGTGCATGCATAATTATCATTGTGATGTCCATTTTCCTTTTATTCCTTACTGAGATCCTATCATTAAAGGCTTCAACATTTATCATTAACAACTCTTTTATCTGCTGTAGGTCACCTAACTTCACTTGACCCTAAATTATCTAGTTGGTATCTCTATTTCTTCTGCTACCTGGGCCGAGTTTGTTATCAGAAGAGGGAGAGGTAGAATGGAAGAGTGGGATAGAAAAAAAAAGTGTGAGAGAGAAGTGAGGAGTGCGAGAGAGAAGTGAGGAGTGCAAGAGAGAAGGGGAGCGGAAGAGAATTTGTGTCAGAAAAAGAAGGAATGGGGACTAAGAGAGAGAGATTCAGGAGTGCTAGAGAGAGGAAGTGGATGTGAGATGTAGTTAGGAATGCAAGAGAGGGGAGGGATTCAAGAGTGCAAGTGAAAAGAGGGAGAGTCTAAGACATGTGGAAGTGGAAATTGTGAGGGAGTGCAATGTACTATAAAAGTGAAACAAGAAACAACTAAATTATCTTTAATAAGATAGTGGAGGGTGTGAGTGTAGAGTGCAGGAGTGAATAATAGAGTGGAAAGTGCAAGCGAGAGATTGAGGTAGAGAGTCTGAGAGAATATTGTGTAAAAGAAAGCGAGAGTGTAAAAGTTAAAGAAAGAGTGGATAATAAGAGTGTGTGGAGAGTGTAGAGAGTGCAATAGTGTGGGAGAGTGGAAAAAGGAAGAGTTTGAGAGAGGGGAATAAAGAGCAAGGGGGGCAGATGGGAGTGTGAGGCAGAGGGAGTAGAAAGTACGAGAAGAGAGGGAGTAGACAGTGCAAGTTATGGGAATTTGAGAGAGTTGTTCACAAAAATGAAACAATAAACACCTGAATTATCTTTGACAGAGTTGTAATAATTGTACAAACACTCAAGAGAACCTTAATTTACTGTCAATTCACAAAATAATGTGAGATGGGTTAAATACAGTCACAAACAAATCCAGAAAATCTGTCCAAAATCTTGCTATCACCGTGGCACATGAAGCTACTTCCATAACACACCTGTTTGTGTTGCAGCTACAATACCCTGATACACATTTCCTGCTACTGGAACAGTCATATCACCACAGTTCCTGCCACAGTAACAATGTAAAGGAACCCTTATCCATGTCTTTAGGCGTATTGGGCATATCCAACTGGCACTCGGTGGGTGATGTGGTCAACATCACACCGGTTATCTTTACTTGCCTGACGTTACCTGGTATCCGTTTAACTCTTTGAGTCCCAGGGAACGCATCATACGTTCATAGGTTCTTACCTAGAAGCCCATGCATGATGTGTCGATTTTAGTCTCTCTTTACTACCCATTGGGCCTGTGATGCTAAACCCCCTGGGATTCAAAGAGTTAAGGCTGGGTCCACCTGGCTCCGCCAGGACCTAAACCCACAACCTACAGATCCGCAGGCGAGTGTATAGCTACTACACCATGGATGCAGTAACAAACTGTTAAAATATTAACTACTGTAACTTCTGACCGTTTCTGCTACAGTTAACTTGTAAATGGCCAAAACTCTGGCTATCACCACAGTAAACTACATGCAATTCAACGTTATATGTTGTATCAGGAAACTAGCATAAACTTGTTGCTACCAAATTCAGCATTTACACAATTTTTTCCCCTGCAGCATCCAATATGCATTTGAGGTTGGGGGCGGAGGGAGAGTGTGTGTGTGTGGTGGTTGGGGAGGGGGGGGGGGGGATGATGGTTACAGAAAAGTAAATTTAAAAAAAAAGGGGAGAGGGGCACATGTAACCAAACAGTTTTCCATTTGTCTGTAAACCTCTGGTCAAGTAATGCTACCTGTACAAACATATTCACACAGCCTATCATGTTACTCAAACATTAAATAAAATAAAGTATCAACTCTTTCAATTAGCCCTGCAAAAGTGTTAGCTTTTTTCTGTTATTCCCAATTATAGTAACTTTATCCTCCTCTTCTTCTTTGTGTTCTACAGTTGTAAAAGTCCAGTAGAAAGTTCTGGTTGTTCAAACACTTCTGGACTTTGGTCTTGTTTGAGAAATTACATCTTGCAGGCACATCTGTTTTACAGATTTGGCTTATCTGAATGCACAATGTTGGTGCCTCATATCTCAGGCAGATGCACTCTGACTTCAAAGGAAACATTCCGAATTAGTCACTGTGTATGACTGTTAAGGAGGCAGTGGGTCTATCTCCTGCCCCCTTCATCCCTTCCCCCAAACGGGGATCTAAAACCAAAATTTGGATAACTCTACCCAACTTAGGGTTTTCTGATCCAGCATATTCAGGTTTATTCCTCTATTGGAAGCGTACATAATTTACTGCTACCGAAACAGTGATCAATAAACACACATTAAACTAATCTTTGGAAATTATAACACTGAAAATGTGACAGGTACAATAAAATATACGATAATAAATAAATATCTTTAAAAAAAAAAAAAGTAAGTTGACCATTCTCTGAATGAAAAGAAAAAGTGGACATTACTAACAACAGTCCACATTTGTGGCTTAGACTTTGAAAACACACTTCCTAATTCAGGGGTGCCAGGTTCGATCCCAGCTGCGGATGGTTTGCCTCGTGTTGGTTTCAACAATGGTACCAAGAGCTGACCATTCAGTAAGCAACAGCAAACTATTGAATGCAAAATTTGCCTAGAAAAACCACAATAGCCAAAAAATGCTGGTGTTGGCTCTGTAAAGGATACACAACTAACTAACCAACAATAGACCGGCAACAAGATGATTCTAATACAGGAGAAATTTTCAAAAGTTGAGTAAAATTGTGGTTAATGTCAAAGAATGATAAAAGTCACCATTTAAAAATACATCTCAACAGGCATTCACAGAATCAGAATAACAAACTATTTAAACAGTAATTTTGAAATTAACAGTCTGTTGAGATGTTGCATGCAGATGATTGGACTGGCCGAACACCAACTGAGCTTTAAAAGTTCAAATGTGGAGGAATATGATTCATGGAACATTGTTTATTCAAGTCTTTATTAGGGACCCTAGTGGCTTTTGAACTGTGGTAATTGTTTTCAGATGAATTATATGCTAAAGCAAAACAAACAATTTGAAATTAGTTAAAACTTCTCTAAAGCTTTGCTGGTTAAAAAAAAATGTTTCTATAGTTGTTTTCCCAGGGGATCTTGAACAAAATTTAGTTTGAACCATTGTAGTTGTGTCAGGGAAAGCATAGGTACAATTTAATTATGTGTGGGGAACAATAAATGCAATGTAGGTCTGTCAGGGAAAAACATAGAATGTAGCCTTTATCAGAGGAACCACTGATAGAATGTAGTTGTATTAAGGGAACCACAGACAGAATGTAGTATCAAGGGAACCGTAGACAGAATGTAGTTGTATCAGGAGAACCATAGATAGAATTTAGTTGTATCAAGGGAACAATAGATAGAATGCAGTTGTATGCACAGAACCACAGATACAATGTAGTAGTATCAAGGGATAAACTGTAGCTGTATCAAGGGACCCATAGAAAGAATGTAGTTGTATCAAGGGAACTAAAGATAAAATGTAACTCTTTCAAGGAAACCATAGGTAAAATGTAGTTGTATCAGTGGAAGCACTGACAGAATATAGCTTTTATCAAGTTAACCATAGTTTAGCAGTATCAAAAGGAACCATAGACATAATTTAGTTGTAACATGGAACCATGAGGAGAATATAGTAATGGTGAAAATTATCTTTCCAGCTCACATCCTAGATTTTGTCTCATATTAAAGGGTTAAAAAAAAATTGACATGTCTGACTTTGTATCCTAAAACATTTGTATCCAGGTATATGCGTATCCCTGAAAGTCCACTGTATTGGTTGTTTGTTAGTTAATCCACAGATTGTCCTGACTGCGCATCAAACAAGTCCATAAGTGCTCAGATCCCATCTTCAGTATCTCCCTCAGGGTGTGACAAGTGACAACATCAGTTCTATGTTGGTTTTCTATTCTTATTTGGCTACCTCTATAGTGTTCATGTTTGGCGACACCTCTTTTAACCTGAAGTCCTTGTAGTCTTTTGAGAGTCCCCGATTCAATGAAGTCTCTTGAATCATCTTCTCGTCCTGCCTCCTTGAGAGCAGTGAGAAAGTTGGCCAGGTTCACTGCTTTTCCTGTACCTAAAGTGGCTCATGCATTCCCTCTTACCCCAGAGAGTACTTGCACAAAAATGAAACAAATTCCATTCAGACGAGATTTCCTCAGCAACTCCAACTGTTTTCTTTAAATCCATCCTGTCTCTGATCTTCTTGAGCATGCTCAAGGAATCACTTAGAAAGCACGCATAGAAAAAATGCTGTGTCTATCCACAACATTGCTTTTGTTACCGCCATCACCTCCATAGTCAGATTTCTTGTAGTTGAGGCAAAAGCTTTGCTAACTTCCTCTACACTTTTCCCTTGAATCAGAACTGTGAAAGCCCATGAACTTTGTACATGTCAAATGACGGATCCATCAGTGCAGATGACGATACCTCTGTCAGTGGAATTTTCAAGAATTCAGGCTTGCACTTCTGCTTCAACCACCAACAGGCCTTGTTGTCTGCAATATCTACACTGTAGGTTCCACTGTCTATCTGTATCAAACATGATTTGTAGTGCTTGGATAGACATGATGACAATGCCAAACATCATGGACTTGAAAAAAAAAGATTTATTTGATTAATAGATACTTTAAATTAACTGTCATTTACACAAAATCAATCACACATAATTAATTTACAATCAATATATTTGAATATATCAAATTATTTACATACACAAAATTAAGTAATCAATCAACAAATTATTCACAAATAGCAATCAAATTAACACATAATTTAAAATGACACAAACAGTATTTACAAAGCGTTAACTTAAGTAAAACATACACAGATACAAAATTCAATGCCACATTTATGAAATTAAAGTGACAAAATGGGACATGCGGATAATCAAATTAACTGACTCATATAAAAAAAAGGGGACCCACAAAACAAATCAGCAGCGTTCTGAGATGACCTGGACCATCAAATCGAGCTATACCAAATATACAAGACTGCTTGGTTTTCATTTTATATTTTAGAAGCAGTAGACAAATGCAAAGAACAAACAATATCATGCTTGTTAGTGGAGTGGAGTGAAGTGGGTCAATTCTATTTTTCCCTCAAATGTGGTTCCAGAACCCACACGTGGACAAACAACAGTTTAACGTCAGAGAACAATGAGAGGAGTAACTGCATACTAGTAAAATCATAAAAACTAAGTAAAGGGCACTCTCCCAAGCCTTGGGACAGCACTAAGTATATGTGATTTGTCATTCCTTCTTCTTCTCTGATTTGTCATTCCTTCTTCTTCTCTGATTTGTCATTCCTTCTTCTTCTCTGATTTGTCATTCCTTCTTCTTCTCTGATTTGTCACTCCTTCTTCTTCTCTGATTTGTCATTCCTTCTTCTTCTCTGATTTGTCACTCCTTCTTTTCTGATTTGTCACTCCTTCTTCTTCTCTGATTTGTCATTCCTTCTTCTTCTCTGATTTGTCATTCGTTCTTCTTCCCCACCTCCTCTTGGACCCATGTTGAGTGTCAAGGAAGATTTAAGATTCTGTTTCTGGCTCTTCTAGCTACCTTGACCATAGACACACTGTACAGTTGTATATTCTCACATGTTTTCTTTCCATGTTGTTGTTGGTCCGCGCCTTGCTGTATGTCCGTCTCCTCTTTTGGTGTATGTCTTGTGTATGTGGCATCTTTAGTGGGCTAAAGTGGTATCTGCTGTCTTTGTGTGCAATTCAGAATTAATTTTGTGCTGACTTCTTCTCTTATGACCTCATTCCTGATTTTATCTCTTGTAGTCCCTCCTGCAGTCCTTCTCTGACATCTCATTTCCATGGCTACTAATTGTCTTTTCTTGTTTGTTGTGAGAGACCATGTTATTATTGCTTGATGGGTAATACTGTCAACATCCTTTGCTTCACAGAACATTTCCTGGTATCCTACTTTAGGTGTGTCAACCTTGGAACTGAAGTCAGTTTCTACAATCTAGCTCCTTAGAATTCTAACACCTAAAATTCAGCTCAGCATGAAGCTCGAAAAAGACTTCATACTAAACCACTATGAGAGGAAAAAATATGATAAAAGATGTATTTTGATTTGGTCATTAACAAACATAAAGACTTAAAGGGTTTGGTTATTTAATGAGAATGACTTCAATGTTGACAGCACATAACATGACAGTAGAAATATCAAGAGGTAGGGGATGACAGAGAAGAAGATAAACTGAAGTAGTCGCTGATACCTTGAGACTCTCGAAAAAGGCAGCGTGCTGGGCAACCGAGTGTGCCCTAGCTTGGATACTGATAATCTTTTAACCTGTGATGCCTAGCAGCACAAAGCATAAAACAGACAAAAGAAAGATGGAAGCATCTATATGTCTGGTCACAACATTATGACATGATGTGAACAGGTTCCTTCTTAATCTTCTTTCTTTTCCTAGAAAAAAAAAATGTGGCTATGTGACAAGGCCTGGTCAACCCTAGAACCAGATTCACTTGTTTCACTTTGTAGTCTACAGATGGTGCCCCCCCCCCCCCCACCCCCTTTCCCCCCACAACCACTCGAGCAGTTAGGCCACAGAAAAACTGAATGGAAAAGAATTGTACCAGACAAACAAACAAAGGCAAACTTAACAAAAGTTTATTTAAAAAAAAATAATAAACTTTACTATGATTAGTGCCAGAACAACTCATTTTGAAAGCTAGTTTACTTTTCACTAATGCACCACTGCTGTTATGAAACACTTTAGAAAAAAAAAAAAAAAACTAACCAGTAAGGTGAATGAAATGTCCATAATCTACATAAAGAGCTTGTTTAAAAAAACAAACAATGATGGTATAAAATTATGCTGAGGTAATCTGTGGTTGTAAATAACACTGTCCAAAAACAAAACAAAAGGACAATTACTATAAATAATATATAAATGAATAAACACAACTAAAATAAACGTAATTATGTTTTTAAAATGCTATTTCAGTTTTAACATATGCCAGTGAAAGTTGAAGAACCATGCAGAAGACATGGAACAAAAGTAGAAGAACCATGCAGAAGACATGGAACAAACGTTTAAGACATTTTAAAACAAATGCCTGAGGAACCTGTTGAACATAAAATGGGACGAATTCAAGAAGGGGGAAGAAAGAAACAAGAGAAATGTCTGGGCAACCTTTGGTATCAACAGCTGTAAGACAAAGAAGCGGGCGCTATATTGGACATCTTGAGAAGAGAGGAGCAGAGAATCACCAAAGAGGCATTGAAAGGGGGGAAAAAGAGACTGAGGAAGCGAGAATGTCCAAGATAAACCTTAAAATGAATGCTGATGACAGAGGCCAAAGATGCTGGACTGGATTCCATCCGTGATATCAAAGAGATTGCATAGGACAGAGCAGAGTGGATGAACAGACTGCAAGCTTCCTCTGATACTTAATGGCACAATAGGAGGATGAATGTCGATGATGTTTTACAATGAACAGCATCACAAATATAAAGCCCAAGACACATCTGCTTCTTCTCTGTTTTATGTTCTTATTCAGAATGAACACATGCAAGGACATCAAGCTAACATTTGCTATTTTAAAATGTACACTGAAATCAGGTGTTGTTTTTTCTATAAAATATGTGATAATCTGATGAGAAAATTCAAAAAGACTATCCAACTTGACTTTGAAATCATGCACCTCGGAAGTAAAGTTACTGCAGACGAGGATTCTGAAAAGGATGTAACATCAAGAAAAAACAAAGGATGCATTTGCCAGGCTTCACAATATCTGGAATCAACATATTATTATTTTAGATTTTTGTAGATCTATGCCTGTCTGCTTTCTCCTGGCCATGACTACCCTCTTAACTCTTTATCTCTTCTTCTTCTTCGCGTTCACCAGCTGTACACTCTGGCGGAAAGTTCTGGTTGCTCGTCCACTACTGAACTGCAGTCCTGCTCCAGAACCTGAGTGTTGCGTGTGCATCAGTTTTACAGATCTCATTCTCTTGAATACAGACTGTTGGTTCCTTGCCTCTCCTGCAGATGCACTCCGACTTCAAAGGAAGCTCCCCAATTAGTCGACTCTTACGACATGCTTTTGGGGAGGCAGTGGGTCTATTCTTGTTTTCCCCACAATGGGGCCCCGGAACCCACATGGGGGTTAATTCTTTATGTCCCAGGGGGTTTAGCATTAGAGGCCCAAGAAGTAGACAAGAGACATAAAATCAACAAATCTTGCATCCATTGGGCTCCTTGGTAGAAACCTATGAGTGTATGAGGTGTTCCTTGGGACTCAGAGAGTTGATGCTTCCAAGTGTTAATCTTGACTTTACTCAAACTGGCTACATATTAAAGAATATAAAAACCCTTTCTCTCAGGTGACCTAAAAACAAAAAGCCAGGATCCTGTATTTCGGGAATTTGCAACAACCAAATAAAAATGCCATGAAAAGTAGTCTATTTTACACAGGCCACACAAAAAACTTTATAAATTTTATTGGAACAGAGTGAAGTGATCAATAAACACAAGCCTATAAACAAATTCCTATGACGACTCATACTTGACCACCTTGTCTAGAATTATTAGAAAACTACCATGTCGTAATTTCTATAAATAAAAGCCAACTGTTGAATTTTATATGCTATTTTTAGTAAATGCAATCATTCAATGACCTAGCAAGGCTTCAGTTTCATTTCCTACATATCTGGTTAAAAAAACAACATAGAAAAAATAAAAAAATTCCGAACAGCTTTGGAAGTTTGGGTTAAATGGTATCTAGTGAAGCAACAGACTTTAAAAAAAAAAAAAAAAAAAGTTTATAATTCACGGTAACTGAAATTTGCATAACTAATAAAACTTTCCACAAGAAATAATATATCACTGTGGGGACCACAATTTGTTTGTGTGTTAACCAAGTGTTTTTCTTAACAAGTTTGTGTTAATGAGGGTGGACCGTATAACCAGCGCTTTCTGTACTGAAATAATCACTGCTTTTTCAGTACTGAATATAATCACTGCTTTTTCAGTACTGAATATAATCACTACTTTTTCATTACTGAATATAAATAATCACTGCTTTTTCAGTACTGAATATAATCACTGCTTTTTCAGTACTGAATATAATCACTGCTTTCTGTATTGAATATAATTACTGCTTTCTGTATTGAATAAAACCACTGCTTTCTGTACTGGATATAATCACTGCTTTCAGGATTGAATATAATCACTGCTTTCTGTACTGAACAAAGGTAGTGTTTTCAGTAAAGAATGTAGAGCTATTTACACTACTAATTATAACCATAAATTAATGTCAAATGATACTAAGACATGGAAAAAAACCTCAATGCAGACTGACACAAGGTGTCAGCTAACTATACTGTCTGGGGAAAAATCCACATAATTTCTTCAGAATTTCAAACAGGAAAACCGCAATGACATACTTTATAAAACAGTGCCATAAAACCAGCAATCTGACACTGGAAATTAAACTTCCTCAGGGAAATTAGAAAAATGTAATAATTCTTGAACTGCTGGAATTGTTCACACATAATGTTGCCCCTGATATAAGCTAACACAACTGTTGCCTCCATGAAATGCCACATGTTTTTCATTACCTGACAAGGCTTTTGTTTAGTTCACCTGTTCACTGTCTCATGCATTTCCCTCTTCTCACTGAAGCTTATGGGGAAATTATTAGTCAATCTGACAGTAAAAAGAGAAATTTGGGGTCACACGGATTCCCCCCCCCCCCCCCCCCCTCCTCCCAATACAATAATAATATATTCATATCCGGGTCTCCTAAACACCGCGCAGATGCAAACAGAACCAATAGCATTTAACTAGCTTTCTGAGGACAGGTCACTGCAGAAATGGTGATATACTGGCATTTACAAGGCTGTGTCACAACTGGAAGTGACTAGATTTAGCCTTCTCATGGCGAAAGGGTTAGGAGCAAACGCAGACAAACATTTAAGAAGGTTAGATATGACTATTTCCTTATGCTGTTGCCAATTCCACCTATCTTGTTGATTTCTGTTGAAATTATTTTAGTTTTGCCTTTGTCTGTTCACGATATATGGGGGTGAAGAGTTAAAATAACAAACAAAACATAGATAACAAATACAGCATTAGTTACTGAACTGTATATAAGTTGAAGCATGAATATGGTAACAATTATATGAGTACAAACAATATAAACACTATAAGGCTAAGCTAGAATCAAAGACGTAATTTTATGTCTTTGTAAATCATATGTTTATTTAATCATGTGCCTATGTAATCATGTCTATGTAATCATATGTATTCCATGTAAGCATATGTCTATTTAACAAAATGTCTATGCAATCAAGTGTCTATTGTACCTATGTAATCACATATACATAATCTTATGTTGTCCATGTAATCATATTATTTAACCATGTGCCTTCATAATCATTTGTATATAACCATGTCTTTGCAAACATGTGTCTATGCAATCATATGCTGTCTATGTAATCATATGTTTATATAACCCTATGTCTATGCAATCATGTGTCTATGCTGAAACTATGACTTTCACTATGCTCATCTACGTTAATGTCAACATTAACTGGATAAACTGCACTGGGTTCAATGTCTAACTCAGCGCTAACAACATCCTGATATGTGCCATGATCATACGCCAGCCCTGCAGTGTTGCTCCTGTCATAGTTGTTATTATCGTGATAATCCTCGATGTGGTGATCCTGGCCGATATCAATGTTGTGGATGACGGGGGTGTTAATGAGGTCAGCACCACTGCCGCTGTAGACGATGTTGCCAGGATCGGTACTGTCACCACTAAGACCCACGACGACAGCTTCTGGTGACTGGGAGTTGTTAACTGTAGTTGACAGCCCAGGGAATGTCTCCTCTTCTTGGGCCAGTTGGAACTGTGGACAAGATAATTTTACATGATGAACTCTACCGTAACCAGAAGTGCTCAGACGAGGCAATAATGCTGACAATGAATAATTCATGCAATGAAATTAAGTAGGCTACATCTGTTGTAAAATCAAAATTGCTGTTACAGCCATAAGATCTTGCTCTGTAGATCAAACCAGTCATTTTTCCTTCAAAACTTGCCTCATTCACAATTTGGGCATTGTGAACCCTGCAGAGTTCAATGACAGCATACTTAACCTTTTTTTAATTGTTTTATTTATTACATCCCCCCCCCCCCCCCCCCCCCCCCCCCAGCTTTCCTGGTCCTTTATTTTTCAATTTTTATTTTTTCTAATATTTCATTTCATTACAGCTCTTTCTGTTAATATTATCTTCTTCTTCTTCTTTGTTCACCGGCTGTGAATTCCGGCCGAAGTCCGCTTGGACTTTCGGCTTTTACCTGGACCTGAGTTTTGCATATACAACTGTTTTGTTGTTCCCTGCCTCGCGGGCAGATGTACTCCGACTTCGAGGGAAATATTATCTTCTATTATGTAGGCTAATAAGGTTACACAGCTTTTTATTTAAAAAAAAAAAAAAAGGTAAAATATAGCAGATAGCGTGTGAAGTGTTAGGGGATTTATTTTTCTTGGCACTTCTTAAAGTAGTTTGCCAATGCTTTCTTTCTTGGCAGTGACTGGTCGGTCAGGTTTTCACCACTGCCACAGTGTGATCCTCTAGCAACCACTCCGGAACTTGACACCATGACCAACAGCTACCGGTCTGTTCTTAAGCTCAGTCCACCAATTTCTTCCAAAATTCAAGTTGTTTGTCCACTTCTAAACTTTAGTCTCGTCCCAGAACTTAAAATATGTGTGCACATCTGTTTCACAGATCAGGATTACTTAAATGCAGACTGTTTGATGCTCGCTTCTCAGGCAGATGCACTCTGACTTTGAAGGAGAAACTCCCAACAAGTCACCTTGCTCAACACGCCTGGTAATGTGGCAGTAGATCTATTCTTTTTTTCCCCTCCAGAATGGTGCCCCAGAACCAACATGGAGACTTGATGTCAGTAATTAGCACTGAAGAAGAAGTGGGAATATACCTTACTTGTTAAACTCTGACAATACATGCATTCTGAAAATGTTTCTAGTTAGTGAGGAAACATCATACTTTTGAGAGGGTTTTAGAAGGATTGAGGGTTAAAGGTTAAAGAGCAATCGTCATGTAGTCTGCAGGCTGAAATTATTTTAAAACTGTATTCCAACTAGGCACACATTTCTGTTTTTTAACAGACTTCGCAGCCATATACACAAGAAATTCAACTTTTTTTCCCAAAAGATTTTGCAGCAATATGTACAAGAAATTTAAGAAATTTCTTTTTTTCAACAGACTTTGCAGCCCTACATAAAAATACTGTTTTTTCAACAGATTTTGCAGCAATATGTTCAAGATATTCAAGACTGTTTTCTCAACAGACTCTGCAGCCATATGTACAAGAAATTCAAGTCTGGGGTCTGAGAATTGTGACCCCCGTGTGGACAGGGATCCCAACCACTGAACATGTGCTGCAGACATGCTCTCTACATGCAGTAGAGAGAACCCAGATCTTGCCAGGTAGCATTTCAGTGGAAACCAAGCTGTGTGGATCAATGGGGGACATGTGTTGCAGTAGTCTTTATAAAGACCTGTGGCCTTTTCATCTGAAAAATGCTGGCAGGAAGAATGACAAGAGGACTGTTTTTCTGGATCTTCTGAGTGAAAGATTGCTAGTCTAATGGTAGAAGATTAACTCCAGATTATGACATAAACCAGGTCTGTGCGATGTGGGTGTTGTAAAGCTTTTATATGTGTATGTTCTAATCGGGACTTCCAGTCAACATAGTATGGCAAGTGGATGTTTATTCTTTGTCCCGAGTCTAACTGTAGTCAGTTTCGGACATCCTAGAGTGGAAGATGTGTTATACTAGTGTGAATGTGATAGTCTAGTTCAAGTGTGACTATTCAAGGAAGTTTGAAAACACTGTATCTTTATATCGAACCAGTAGTGGTTTATTTAGTGCTCAAATATCATGAACCGACTAGAATGAAAGGGATAGTACCCAAGAATTTCAAATGGTTTGGTCATGTAACCAGATTGGCAATAGACAGGACACCACAGAGAGCAATGTTATAGAGATATAGCGAAAACAGAGCCAGAGATCGACTACGTAGAAGATGGACAGCAGAAATTTCTGTGACACTGAAAAGTACTGTATATAAAGTGAACAGAAGGGCCCGTTCAAGAGATCTCTTGTCCTGATGCTGCGAGGCATTCCAAGAGTAGAGAAAAGAAGAAGAAGAAGAACTGAGTAATGAAATTTCCTGCTCTAATTAAAAAGAATGAACCAAGTTTATACTATGTAAAGCTTTTTTTGTTTTTTTCCCTCTGTTGTTGGCTTTTCCAAGTCCCTAATTCAGTGAGAGTCTTTTGATAGAAGAATTAATAGCATGCTAGGTTAATTAACTACATTGTTTGTTAGAAGCATGCCACTGTTGTGCACCCACAACATGCCACAATGACTTACTGTTGCATTTCTGCTTCCAGCATGTTCTGCAAAATTGTTAAGATGTACAGTATTTCAATCATTTGCTAATCTTTGTGTCGTGAAATTTACACTCAACAGTGAATGTAAACCCTATGCTCAACAGCCAACATGGGAAAGAAACATAAATTTGCACAAATCCTCTTGTAGTACACAACAATGGTAGGTAAAGGGGGTGGAAGAAGGCCCTTGAAGAAAATGGATCGCAGGAGTCACTGATAAACCTTCGCTTTGCTACTGAACCTCTGCTCCTCTGCAGCGCCTCACGGCATAGAGCAAATAACAAAAGGAAACAGACACACACAAGTTGAGTTAACTGAGTTATAAACCAATATCAAAATCAAATATCACAGCCCTCAGAAATTGCCAAAGTGCTCTATCTTCATGTTCAGCAGCCAGCGGGTAATTCCAATTCCAGTGGTACCAGTAGCATTCTGTGTTTCCATGTTGCCTTTCTCTCTGAGTGTCAGCCAGATCCTCTGGTCACTCCTTGGTGCACCATTCTCCTCAGACCGTAATGATCAATTTGTTCTGCCGCACTGTTTACTCGCTCCAAAAGGGTCTTGAACCACCTAGAGCTTATCATGCATCAATTAGCCATCAAATCGTTAATTTTCCAACACACTTGAATGCTGGAGGAAGTATCCAAAGGATGATAACTATCTGGAACCTTACTAACTTATATGAGCGTCTTCTACCATGAGATATACAGGTTTACCAGAGGGATCGCCAGACTTTACTATCAGCAGTTTTCTTCCTTTTTTAGTTACCTGGGACCTCTGAAGCGATACTTGGCACAGAACCCACACCAACAACACAACTAAGAAAAGATAAGCTAAATGAACCATTTTCAATATATACCAAATTTCCCCGTTGAAAGCCCATAGATATCACATTCTTGTAAACCACAACACTGTACTTTTAAAGGCAACTACACAAGAGGCAATGTTTAAACCGCAGTCTATGAGTAGTAATACAATGATCAGTTTACCTCCTCTATATTTTGGGTCAGTCGTGCTATGACTAGAATAATTAAAAATGTACAAGGTAGCATCAAAGGGCTCCTCTGTAGTGCATGTCAAAAGTGTGGTGGCCATCTCTAAACTGTCATTATTAAGTCACTGTGTTCATCTGCACCAGGATGTCACATGCTAAACACTCTTGACATCCTTAACAACAAATACTGACAGGCTATGAGACAATGGCATGGTTAATTTACTTTCTATCACACTTTTAAAGTTTTCATTTGAAGCCCCCTCTTGCACTATTTTAAGCTTGGATGTTTTTATCCTTCCTCCATGAAGACTAAAAAAAAAAAACAGTGACAAACACACACACACAACTCACTTTGCATAGTTTGACACTTGGCACCAACCCAACCATCCAAACAATAGCAGGACCCAGATACAGCGTCGCAGGTGCCCTGGTTCTCACAGTCACAGAAATACACGCAGCCAGGACCATAACGACCCGGCGGACAAACTGATGTATAGATACAAAATAGGCAACATTATTATCACATAACAAAACCCTTCAATCGTTACGGTCGTGCATGTGTGACAATGGATGCACTGGTACACAACATTTGCCATCTTACTCTGTCCTGATGTTATCATTCTAGACCCCCCGCCACCATGCCCTATGATCCTTGAAGTAGTTTTTGCAATCTAATCATCCCTCACCATGTGCCCGAACCAAACTAGCTCACAACATATCACCGCTGCAAAAAGAGGCTCCTGATATCCTGTAAATGTGTTTATTTTGTCTCCTACGTACTTGTTAGTTTTATGTTCTAAATGGCTAATTCAGAACACAAAACTAAAAAATTGATTACAATGGAATTGAAAAAAAACATAAAACTATTTCCTCTGTAATTCTTTAATAAATTATACACCTCTACATATTTCTTTAGAACTAACCCTTGCATTTTTTGGCAGTTTTTGTTTTAAATTGCAGTAGTTTGCCTCTGCTTTCTGACCTGTCGGCTGTTGATATCACTGTTTAAACTAACTTAAGGTGGTATGGTGCCAAATTGCTCGCAGCTAGGATCGAACCAGGCACCTCAGAGTTATGAAGTGCATTCACAGTGCTTAAGCCAGAGATGCTGACTGTCAGTTTTACAATAAAAACAATAATAAATTATTCCCATCTCCAAATGTCTGCTAAGCTATCTTTGAAGAAAAAAAAACATTAAATTGATCACAAACTCTGTGGATATGTTTCAAAAACATGTATACAATATTATGTATTTATTAGACTAGAATCCACATTGCTACACTCAAACATGCTACGTCTCCTTCAGCAGCTGCGTGGAGTGGAAGGATACTGAGACAGACATAGCTGTTGATGTGTTTCACTCTCAAGACTCCAAGTCTAACCCTAGCAGTGGTAAAATATTCAAGTGTGTAATTATCTTAGTTCAGGAAGAGGAGTTGAGCTTTGAGAACTGACATCACACAACTTCGATAATTTCTGTAAGTGCTCCATCCCCATCTTCAGCAGCTGATTCTAATGACATCAGCACCAGTTTGATTGTATGTCCGTCTTGCCTTTGCTCTGAGTAGAGAGTGTCAGCCAGAACCCCTGGTCATTTCACACTTCACAATTCTCTTCACACCATGATGATGACCTATACTACTCACACACAAAAAACAAAAAAAACAACACACACAAACGCAGCTATTGAAAAAACCAGTTTGCAGTTTATTGAGCAAAATTATTCAAATTGCACACAAGAACACCTTACGGTTCAGCCAATCAATTGATAGTTCTTTTGCATCTGGGTCAACAATAGTATAGGAAAGTGACAGGCTTTCCCATCAACTAATAGAAAAATGCCATCAGATAACTATCCATGCCTTTATTTGAACAGCATATTTGTGCCTCTGGATTGTTTACTTGTTTCCAGAAAGCTTAACAACACGTAGCTTGTTATGCATCAATTTAACACATAGTAGTGTAGAGCCAGCTGGTCTGTCTGCCTGTTCATTTTCCAACACACCTGCATACCCTTGTGAAATTATTCAAAGAATACCACCTACCCTAGACCTCTGAAGCAATGCTTGCTTCTCCCCATGTAGCAAACCTGTGTCCATCTTTCTCAGAATGATCTGTGAGTCAACCACAATCAGGACATGTGTATGCAGTGGAAGGCTGCAGTAACCACCTTCACCTCCACTCCCAAACTAGACACTGTGTCATATCACTCACCAGGCTCTGTTGCACTAAGCGAAATCCATTCACTTCTGCCACAAACTCCTGTGCACCTCTTCTGCCTCTCAACATAAAGAAGTTCAGGAAGAGAAAACAAATAAGGAAACAAAAAAGAACACAAAAGACTCGGTTTCTCACCTGCTTCACAAGAATCCCCATGGAATCCTGGCTGGCAGAAGCACTTGCCACTAACAGAATCACAACCAGAGTTTTCCCCACAGAAACACATCTCTTTGCAGTTTTCACCCCATCTGTCCTTGGGACAGGCTGGAACCCAGGAGAAACAAATTGCAGAATAATAATTATTTATAAAAAGCTGAACAGTTCTAGTGCCACATAACTATGCCATATATATGTCTTTGTCATTCTAATGTTAGCTGTGTATCCTTTACTGGATGTTACAGAACCAACTGAAGCATTCTTAGGCTGCAGTGGTTTTTCTAGACACATTATTAATGCCCTCAGAGAAATGGGAAGGATAGAGGACTTTGGTGGCAGTGAATCCACACCACTCGCCAGAATGGCAGACTTGGGAATTAAGATGGGCATAGCAAAAAACAAGACGCACACCAGACATGCCAAGAAGCTTGTTAATCAACATAGAACTGGTACTATTAGCCATCGGACGTTGGGGTTCATACTGAGGTGAGGATCTGAGCACCTATGGACATGTCCGGAGTGCAATGATGATAACCCAATTAACTAACTAATTCTAGACACATTTTATGTTCCACACATCGCATGCTTATCCAATATACTATCTGACCCTGTAGTCACCAATTTAGAGTCATACAACAGGTTAAGCTGTTTGAAGGTTATACTTTTGCAGACTGTGCTGTTTGGCTGATGAACACAATTTTTATGGAGATTCCTGCAAATTGTAAATAGAAATGACACAGTGAGACATATTTCTTACATTTTTCACATTTATCTCCAGTGAAACCTGGCAAACACTTGCACTGGCCTGTGGTTGGAGAGCAAGCAGCCCCGTTGACACAATCACAGGTCTCTGTACAGTAGGAGCCATGGGTGCCAGCTGGGCATTCTGATCAAGAAAATATGAATGTAAGCTTTGTGTACTGTTACTACAAAACTAACAACAAAAGGGTGTACTGTTACTACAAAACTAACAATAAAAGTGTCCTCTATTGCTGTAAAATATCACCACCATTACTGTAACTGTCGTCTGTTACTGTTAAATATGACCAACAATACTGTAACTGTCCATTGTTACTGTAAAATATGACCAAGATTACTGTAATTGTCCAATGCTGCTGTAAAATATGATCAATATTAGTGTAACTGTGCACTGTTACCATACAATTCATAACATATTTCTCTACAGTAGGACCCGTCAATGGGCATTCTAACTGTAGTAGGGTGGAAGCGACGAAGACTACAGGACAAAAGATTAAAGGTCTTTGAGAGGTTTATCCTGGTTTAAAAATGCTAACCGGCCTTTTGAGAAACATTGGCAGTTAATAAAGTATACGAAAGATGGGTAAAAATCTGGCTCGCTGGGTATAAAAGATTGTGTCTAGTCTCGCAGCGATCTATTCGACTTCCGGACCAACATGTGGAAGCCTGACCCAAGAAGACTGATGCCTTGCACAATGGGCTGGTCTATGGGCATGGCGACCACAAGTAACGTTCGTGGTCGGACTGATGGCAGTCATGGGTACGTTAAGTGGTTAGTTGGTTAAAATAGAGTTTCATTGGTATTCTAGACAAGGAATAGTTAAATGGTAAATTGCTGTATGTTTGAGGTTTTGTTTCAGCACGTGGTCGTTTATGTCGTTACTTTTGGCCATGCTGATGTGAAGTTCAATAATTTTATGTTCAACGTTGTATCCATAGTTACAGTTGTTTCCTTCAGTTTAGGACTAGTAGTTAGTGTGCTTAGTACAGTTTTAGTAGTTTTCTAGTTTAGTTTATTATTACCTGACTTATTAGACTCTACACAGAAGATCTAATGCCTGGACTAGAATATTATTGTTTCTAGCCCCCACCTAAACGAACTATCCTATTTCCTTTATTTTTGTTTTTAGTACCATGGGCTTTCTTCCCCCAGTTACATAACAAATGTAAAAAGAAAACAAAAATATAAGCTTTGTGCCCTGTTACTGTAAAACTAATAAAAATGCTGACACATCAGATGTTACCTTGTTGTGAACTCTTACTGTAAAATAAATAACCAAGCTATATGACTGATATTACTGCGAAAACTGTTGTTAATTGTAAAATTAACAGCTGCGGTAAAATGACAGATATTGCTGTAAACTGTGTAACATTACGGCAAAATTAACAGTAGTGACAATGACTGCTATTAATATAATTATGTACTGTTCAGTGGAGCTAAGTTAAGAACCAACATCAGAGCACTCAGAACATTTCAATAAGTGCTTAGTCTCCATCTTCAACAGCGAGCACAGAGTTTTAAATTCCGGTAATACCAGTACTGATTAGAACCTTTCCGTCTTTCAAGATGATAGTGTTATACTGCTTTTGAGGAGGCATGAGACTCACAGCCCATGGCGATGGCAAATGTGACTAGCAAGACCCGCCAGTGTTAAGAAAAGTCTTCCACAATTATAGACATTCCCATAAGTGCTTAGCCTTCATCTTCAACTGCGAGCACAGAGTTCTCATTCTGATAACAACAGTACTGACTGGCACCTTTCTGTCTTTCCAGACGACAGTGTTATACTGTGCTATAAGGCGGCATGGGACCCACAGCCCATGGCGATGGTGACTGTGACAAGCAAGACATTCCCCCCCCCCCCCCCCCCCCCCCATTAAGAAAATTCTTCCACAATACGACAATACCAGTTAGAGTCTGATTATATGTCAGCCTTGCCTTTCCTATGAGTGTTCAGTGTCAGTCAGATCCATTGGTCCTTCCCTGCTGCCTCATTCTCTCCAGACCATACTGATCTACTTGTGCTTCTGCATTGCTCACGTACTTCAAAGGGCCTTGACCACATATAACTTGTCACATTACACACAAATGAACTGATTTGTAAATGACTAAGTATGTTTCCTGCTTCACTTTTGTGATGTGTTTTGTTTCTCATCATTGTTCTGCTGATGAAAGCTAATCATTCTAACATTCTTTGTTTGTTTATTAAAACTGATTATATCACCATAACATTCTCTGTTTGTTTATTAAAACTGATTATATCACCATAACATTTTGTTTGTTTATTATAACTGATTATATCACCATAACATTCTTTGTTTGTTTATTATAACTGATTATATCACCATAACATTCTTTGTTTGTTTATTATAACTGATTATATCACCATAACATTCTTTGTTTGTTTATTATAACTGATTCTATCACCATAACATTCTTTGTTTGTTTATTATAACTGATTCTAACACCATAACATTCTTTGTTTATTTATTATAACTGATTTTATCACCATAACATTCTTTGTTTGTTTATTATAACTGATTCTATCACCATAACATTCTTTGTTTATTATAACTGATTCTGTAAGGCTAACATGTAAGTAATATCTTCCCTATTTTCTTACACATTTAACAGTAGCATTAAAACAGATAGTGAACTGGCAACTTTGACAAGACAATAAGAACTTTATGCCAAAAGAGATGTTGCCAGACACAAACACTACACTGATAGACTAAGCCAGGAAGGCTAATCCAGGCCAACAGATGCCTGCAGAAGTTGCATGTGTCGGCCAAAACGCGCACATATTGCAGCATAATGCATTTGCATCTTTGGATGATCGCAGAAGAAGATAGCCAAAGAAAAATAGTAAACCAACATAAAACTGGTGTTATCAGTCATCATATCTTGAGGGAAATAATGAAGATGGGACCTGAGTGCTTATGGACTTGTCTGATGTGTGATGATCAGTCAGTTAAGAGGATGATCAGTCAGTTAATGGAATTAAAATTATTAACAGTTTCCCCATGAGGGTTCCAAGGCCTCATTGTTGGAAAAAACAAGAATAGACCGACTGCCTCCCCAACAAGCACGTCATAAGAGTCGACTAAGTGGGGGAGGGAAGGGTTTCCTTGGAAGTTAGAGTGCATCTTCCTGAGAGGCAAGGAACCAACCATCTGCATACAAAAAAGCCAGACCTGTAAAAAAAATGAATGTGCACACAACACTCAAGTTCTGGAACAATACTATAGTCCAGAAATGGAAGAACAACCAGAAGTTTCTGTCACAGTTTCTAGCCAGTGAATGTTAAGAAGACAAAGAAGGGTATAAACAGTTTACATTAGCACCACCATAAATTGATTACTCAGAAACAAAACAAATGATCATACTAAGTGGGGGAGGGAAGGGTTTCCTTGGAAGTTAGAGTGCATCTTTCTGAGAGGCAAGGAACCAACCATCTGCATACAAAAAAGCCAGACCTGTAAAATGAATGTGCACGCAACACTTAAGTCCTGAAACAAGATATAAAGTCCAGAAATGGACGAACAACCAGAAGTTTCTGTCACAGTTTCTAGCCAGTGAATGTTAAGAAGACAAAGAAGGGTATAAACAGTTTACATTAGCACCACCATAAATTGATTACTCAGAAACAAAACAAAAATGATCATACCAAGCTCACAGGTCTGTCCATAGAACCCTTCCTCACAAGAGCAGCAACCAGTCATGGCATCACAGGAAGCACCATTCTGGCAGGAGCAGGAGTGAACACAGTTAGGACCAAACTTCCCAGCCGGACAGGTTTCATTACACAGCTGTCCCATCCAGCCAAGTTCACACATGCAATCTCCTGTCGAATGATGGCACTGCCCATGAGCACATGTGCAGTTATTTCCACAGTCTTCGCCCCAAGTTCCCAATGGACACACTAAAGAGGATCAGAAAATGAGCAGTCTTGACAGACAACTAACTCAACAAATTTCATTAATAAATAAAATAAAACAGGCATATTTTTATGTAACACATTTAAACCTGAGCACGGAACAAGAAACAAACTACTCTTAGGAACACTAATGACAAGGTCTGAAAGTGAATCACTGAATCAAGAAGAAGAGGCGGAGAAGAAGGAAGGCAAGGAGGACAATAATGATGATGAAACAGCGAGGCATAAAATTATGATGATGAAGAAGCAGAAGGGGAAGAATAAGCAGAAATACGAAATGATTACGATAATAATGAACAAATAAAAAAAAGAGAAATAAGAAAACGAGAATGAAGAAGAGGATGATGAAGAAGAAGATAATGGTGATGATATTATTTAAAAAAAAATTGAAACATGAAAAGGATAATGAAAAGAACATATTGATATTAATGAAAAAAAGAAAATGAAGAAGATGGTACCTTTCTTCTTCTTCTTCTTTCGTTCGCATGAAATAAATTGTCTATATCTGCAAAGCCGTCTCTAGTATGAATTTCACTGTCTTTTGTAATTCACTAAGCGGCCCGTAAAGTTTGACTTCCACAAGTGTCTCTTTTGGCCAAAGGTTTTGCCTGAAAGCGTTGAATCTGGGACAGTCTTGAAGGATGTGATCTGTTGTTTCGGGTGCCAGTCCACAAGTACACATGGCTGATTGGCCCAATCTTAAAATTTGTTGTACATGTGGGAGCGAAGTCGATTGTGCCCTGTTCTAAGGCGAAGGATAATGACTTGCTCTGGTCTGTCCATAATATGGTAATCATCTTGTGCCAGTTTCGGTGGCATTCTGATTGATTTGATCATTCTCTTCTTCTGTTGATAAGAGACTGCTATGTCAGGTTGTTCTTCAGTTGCACCTTCCTTAGCTAGTTTATCAGCTTTTTCGTTTCCAGGAACTCCACAGTGGGAAGGTATCCACTGCATTACTAATTTACAGCGGTTGCCTAGTTCGGATAATAGTGTCCGTATGCTTGGTAATTTTCCAGACTGGAGTGACTGAAGTACTGCTTTTGCATCTGTCAGGAATACCACTGGTTGTGAAAAATACCCTGTATTTAGTAGTTTCTCTACCGCTATCTTGATGGCTTGAACTTCTGCATCATAGTTGTGACAGTGCTTTCCCGTTGGTAATTTGGCTGTATCCCTGGTATTATTAGGATACTCAATGTACACTCCTGCACCTCCGTTTCTGACTGCGCTTTCTGCTGACCCATCTGTGTAAACACGGACCCAAAAGTTCTGCGGGTATTCATCATCAAGTAGACTGAGGGTGGCTGTTTTGCGCTGCACACTGTTTTGTTCTTCCTTGTCAAATACCCCTTTCACTTCAGTCTTGATGTGTATTGGAAACTTATACTACTTTCTCCAGGGGGTCCGTTCTGGGACAGCATTTAAGGATCTATCAGTTGCAGGTAAATCAGTGGTTTGTCTGCCGAGCCGTTTGGCCTGGTGGATAAAACTACTTCTCTTTAGTCGTCCCAAAGCTAAATTTTTGAATCTTTCATTCATAGGGTGACTGGGCATACTAAGAAACTTTTCTGCTTGTAAAAGCATCTTGGTGTCGCTGCGTTCACTCAGTGCTTGGGTCATCCCCATTTTCTCCATCACAGCTATAGGTGTTGATTTCATACTGCCTGTGGTAACTCTAAGTGCTTGATTTTGCACTTTGTCTAATTCTTGCAATGTGGTTTTTGATGCCGAACTCCATGCTGTTGATCCGTATTCAAGATGTGGTCGAACACTTTGTTGGTAAACTTTTCTAAGTATTTTCCCGCAATCACCCCATGTGGTTCCACTTAGTTTTCTCAGAATGGCTACCCTCCTTCTGGCTTTGGTTGCTGCCTTGTTGATGTGTTTTCTCCATGTTAATCTATCATCAAACGTTACTCTGAGGTATGTGGGCTGAAGATGGTACTTAAGAGGATGATGTTTAAGAAGAAGAAAATGATGATGATTTAATGAAAAAAGTGAACGAAGAAAAAACAAGAAGATAGTAATGAAGAAGATGATGATGGAGAAGAAAATAAGAACTTGGATGACAGGCAAAAAATGAAGAAAAAGGATACAAGAAAGAAGATGGTGATAAAGACAAAAAAGAAGAAAAGAATAGGAGGGAAGGGGGGCAAAAAAACAAAGATAAAGATGAAGAAAAACAATGAGATACTCACTATCTTCACATTTATCCCCTCTGTATCCAGGCAAACATTTACAACGACCAGACCTCTTATTGCACCGAGCTCCGTTTTGACAGTCACAAACCTGTTTTAACAAAAGAAGTTAAACATTGTTACTTAATAACTACATTGTTATGTCCAGAGCCCATAAACAATCCCCGCTGCATCATATTCCCCAGGTATAGGTTTGTCCATTTTACTTGTTACCTCATCCTACAGGTCCTGTAGTTGCAGTACACATCCCCCCCCCCCCCCCCCCCCCCCACAAACAACCTATCTGCCCACACATTTTCAAACATGTTTTTAATTTGTACCTCAGTGAGTTGTTGTTAACAGGGTATATATTACTTTTTGTCTGTTTGAACATCCTAGTACATCGGTTCGACCCATTCATGTTGCATCCTCCAACACCTCTCAGTGACTCGATGTTCAGCGTACCCAGTAGCAGCTGATCAGGAGGGAATAGTAAATACTGTACTTGTTCCGTGTATAAGATGATATTTTCTCAAGTTTTTAAAATTTTTTAAATAGGGTGGGAAAGTGGGAGCATGTGATAAAAATATTTATTTCCTAATTTTCAGCTAAAAAATACCAGGGGTTGTCTTATACACGATAAAATATGGTTCTCTGCCTGGATCTACAACTAGCAACACAAGGCCAGCACACAAGTATACTAGACACTTGGACTACCAGTTAACCCACTTTTTGAGTTCTTACCTCAGAACAATTCAAACCAAAACGGTTATCAGGACATCTCTCACTGCATGTGGGCCCGACAAATCCCTCGGGGCAGAAACAAAGCCCTGTAGCTATGTCACACTCTGCGTCATTGTCACACAGGCACACTTTGTCACAGTTGGGCCCGTATTCTCCCTCCTTGCAGCCTGTAGAGGGACAAATATGACACAAGTTACAGCAAGCTACCTCAAGTGTACTACTCACCAATGACAGAAACATGCCTTTGTCTAAAAATATTTCCAAGAGCATGAAGAATTTCTTCTTCTTCTTCTTCACATTTACCAGCTGTAAACTTTGGCAGAAAAGTTACGATTGTTCATCCAATTCTAGAGTTTAGTTCTGTTCCAGAACTTGAGTTTTGCATGCACATCCGCTTTACAGATCTGACTTATTTGTTTCCGGATATTTGGTTCTATACACTCTGCCTTCGAAGGATAAATAACTAATTTTTCAAACTTTAGGACATGCTGGTTGGGGAGGAGCAGTGGGTCTATTTATCCCCCCCCCCCATCACAATAGCGCCCCAAAACCCCACACAGGAAGTATGAAGAGTATAATAACCTTCAAATGTAAACTATAGCCTTACTCTGTCCCAGAAATTGGAAAGCCATTCAATGATTATAATGACAAAAAAAAAAAAAAAGTCTGTTACTTTTGCTGTGTTCATTTATTTGCAGATTGTTAAAAAAAAAAAAAATCTTTTCCTGCAATCTTTCATCTCAAGATGGTATTAACCCTGTCTCCCTGAGAAGCAGCAAAACTAACATGTCCAATTTGGGCCAATTCCCCAAATTTTTTCTTTTTTGACTACTACTTCTGCCCTCTCTCCTCCAACAGAGCATGTGCCCTTAATCAACTTACACCAAGTGGTCCTGTCCTTTGCTATTCCATGCAACTTTCACCATGTCCTCCCTATTTTTATAACTTCCCTCTCTAGCTCCCTTCCAGGTGTATTTTTTGGTCTGTCTTGATTTCTATGTCCATGTGGGTGGCTGACATAGGTATGCTGGACAGTTTTCATCATTTCAGACAACAGTATTTATACTGCGCTATGGGGAGGCATATAAATCACAGCCCAGAGTGATCGCAAGTGTTACCAGAAGACCCTACGGCATCTTCTTGAGTGCCCTTTGACTCTTCAACCAGCTTCTGAGATACAGTAACTGTGATAGTTTATGCGTTGTCACAAGACACAATAAGTGACCTTCTGCTTGATTGTTCTATTCATTTATTGTCCAATTGTGCCATTATATGTCAAACAGGGCTATCAGTTAATTTCTCTATTATGTCCTATCCTGTTTACCATAATGCCATCCTTTCCTGCAAGTTTCTGTAGCAAATAATTTGTTTACAGGATAGGAGAGCTTCTCACCTAACCCTCCTCCTTTTTCATCCCGGCTTGTGACCGTCAATGGTGGAGACAGTAATTCTACCCCCCAAAAAAAAAACAACAACACAAAACCATCATCATCTTACAAGCAAAGTCCTTTGTAGTACTTCTCTCCTATCACAGTCTCAGGGAAAGATTTGGTCCACTGCCAGTTTATCTATTATTTTTATATCCAAAGAGTGTCAAATATTCTCTGTCCTTCTTTGTGTTCAACCTCTGCCTCTTGCTCCATCAGCCATGTGTTCCACTGTTTTTCTTTCTAAATACTTGTCCCTTTTAGGACCTAAGAAATATTTCCCTTTCACAGTCACAATGCCAATATTTCAGCCTGCTCATGACCCTTCACCTGTGCATGTTCTAGACTGAAAACCAATTTGATTTGTGCATGTGTCTGTCTGTCTGTTGTCTTTGATTTTCAGATCTTGTAAAATGTCAAAATTCTATTTCTTCTTGATGTATTGCAATTTAAAAACTGTTCTGTAATATTTAAGTTCAAAAAGCTTTTTAAAAAAATTTTTTTTTTAATGAATGCAAAATGGCTCATAACAAATCTGTATGTTGCTAGGGAGAAAACATGATTGTTACTAAATACTTGTAACCCTGATTTTACTTGTTACTTAATACTTGTAACAGCAAATAGCAGGTGTTAAACTACTGGCTATGGCAAATATTTATATATATATATATATATATATATATATATATATGTATATATATATATATATATATATATATATATATTTTTTTTATATATATATATATCCTGAATATATTCAAAAACTGACTTTTTTCCTATGTGCATGTAATAACATTTAGAAATTATTTTGCAGGTAAAACAAAAAATACTATAAAGTTTGTTTGCAAAAAATCTCAAAAAGTGACGCAAAGATAGCTATAATTATGTAGTACAACACTAAAGTAATCATGCCGTAGATCTGTTATCATACAAATATACCTGGCTTATGACATAGCTAATTAATGGCAATGACATAACTGCCATTACTGTCTATATTTACTACTTTTGCTGTGGAGGCGATGGGGGTCTTTGAGCCTGAGGATTTTGGGCCGCATAACTAGTGCTGTTGCCACAGACTGTGCAGGTTAGGACTTGATCTTTATTACTCTCACCCCTTACATGACAGAGAGTTACAATAAGTACGCAGATACCGCGGGACTGACATCCCAACAGAAACAGGAATGCTAACATGTTGCCCTGCACAAAAACCCTTTCTATAAGTATCCATAACGGTATTGCTGACAACTCTGTTAAACTATATGTCTATATCACAAGATGCAGACAATCATGACTAACCACATTAGTCAGCAAAGCACCATGACAAGATGACACACACACGCACGCACACACATACGCAAGTATGTATGCACATACACACGCACATATGTTCGCATGCCACATGTATTTTTTTGCTGAACAGGCAGGTTTCTCTACATTACTACTTTAAATAAACTAAACTGAATTTTAAATTGAAATCTGGGTACTTCCCTTGCTGAAGTTGCAGTTAAGTGATTTAGAAAATGTCTGTGGAAACTGATGAATATGAAATTGCCCCTAACTCCCAAAAAAATACAAGTTACGTATTTTCAGTTCTAATGGTATTTCAACTTTAACATGCACCTGCAAAACTGAAGAGCCAATAAAGACATGAAACAATAGCTGAATGAATTTGAAAACAAATGCCTCAGAAAATTGTTGACTATAAAATGGGATGAATTCAAGAGGTGAAGAAATAAGAGAAATGTCTGGACAACCTCTAGTTATAACAGTTATAAGACAGAGAAGTGGGAGCGATATTGGACACATCCTGAGAAGAAATGAGTACAGAATCACCAAACTGGCATTCAATTGGGAAATAAAGGAACTGATGAAAGGAAGACATCCAGAAGAAACCACAAAATGAACACTGATGAGAGAGGCCAAAGATGCTGGACTGGATTCTATCCATGATACCAAAGGTATTGCACAAGTTAGAAGGGAATGAAGGAATAGACCGGAAGCCCTATGTGACATAAAATGGCAAAACAGGAAAATGATAATAAAAGATGAAAGAAGAAGAGACAAAAAAGTCAGGACAACTGCTAGTATCAATAGTTATAAGGAAAGAAGATGGCATGACAGCAGACAGAGAATCACTAAACAGGCACTAAAATGGGAAACAAGTGAATTAAGAACACAAGGACATCAAAGACAAATTCTAAATGGTGAAAGAGATAACATGTGCTGAACTAAATTCCATGCACAGATTGCACAGGACAGAATATAAGATTGTTAGCTCTATGTGACACACAGCTCGTACAAGAGCATGATGATAATGATGAGGTTGCTTTATTTTATTATATCAGGTAATCTCGCAGTTCCAACTCCACAGCAAACAGGCCATCCCCATAGCTGCTTCCTTCCTGTGCCAATAAAAAATTCACCAAAAATGTCCATCACTGTCATTTTGTGAAAACAATGGACACAGACTATAGTCTTTGCGAGTTCAACCACATACACGCGCATTTAATGCATATGGCAGCTATAAGAAGTGCCAATACAAACAGTCCTACACTAGAAATACAGTTAATCATCAACAGAAGCAGCAGTTATAACAGATCAGTAGATGCACGTACAATTAATCACATAAGGCACAAATCCTCTAACTACAGTCCACTTGACATTTTCTTAATCTGCAGTTCACAACACAAACCATGTTGGGCATTAATTGATTATAATACTGATATCTAAAGACAGGCAGTCCGTGTTTCATGGACATGCTATGAGTAAAAGCCTTGGTAATGAAACTGGTAAGACAGATGGAAAGATGGCAAGAGGAAGGCAAAGGAGGTAACTACCTGGATGGTTTAGCCATATGGAGACATGAACACTGACCTGATCTGTGATTCTGGTGATTGTGTGAGATTCCAAAGCATGACAATCTTTGCTAATCAGGATGGTACGCGACGAGAATGATAATGATGAATGATATACACAACACAGAAATCTCACAATTCACAAAACTAACTATTACATGCATAACAGTAATTCTGTGTAAAAAAAAAGGGGCCTTTCAAATGAAAACCTTGAACATGTGACAGAATATACAATCATCATGCCATTGTCTTGTAACCTGTCAATATTTTCGTTAAGGATGTCAAGAGCATTAAGCATGTGACATTATGGTGCAAATGAACACAGTGACGTCATAACAGTTCAAAGATGCCCCCCCCCCCACCCTCAAACTTCTGAAACATACCAAAAAAAGAGGTTTTCATTCAAAGCCCCCTCATATATGCAGCTCATATCAACACACAACCATGCTGCATGCAAAGTCACAGCAAGAGTTTAACCATTCTTACCAAACACCCATGATGCTGAATTCAAAATGTTACAAAATGCTTCAGTGTAATTAAATTTCTAAATAATAACACAGGTAAAAGCATTTATATATTGTGCCAATAAAAGTTCAATAAAATAACAACAATCTTCAGTTATGTAACCATGAAGAAACATGCCAACTTGTAGTTTAAAAGATTATACAAACTGGCCATATTTTTCTTTAATTTTCACATCTTAAAAATTGTGTATGTAAGTAAAGTTTTAAAAAAAAAAACTGAATTCATTACATCTAAAAGTATACAAGTTGGGTTAATTACCACACACCCACTCACGCAAACCAACCCCCCCCCCCCACTCCCCCCCCCTTCCCCAATGTGTACTTTAGTATTCACACAAGTTAATTTGTTTCAGCAAGGAGAAGTATGCCATACATAATAGGCACAAACAGTTAGTATATAATTAATTATGTTCAGTTAAAACAAGTCACACAAAGACAATAGCTTTAGAATATTATTATAAATCTTAACGAAAAAATACAAATGCGAAATCAAAGCTGTGCTTTTCAAGAAATTAACAAAGAAAAACAAGGGTGGTAAAGTATTAACATAACAGCAATATTACAATGAAGAAATTTAATGAAATGTCAAGGCTTTTTATTACTATTCAAATGGAAGTTTTGAGGGTTAGCAACTAAAATAACCCTCATTACTATTCAAGTGGAAGTTATGAGGGGTAACAACTAGGGCTGTACCGAATATTCGCTTAGTATTCTCTTCAGGGCCAAATAGTGGACCTATTTATTCGGCCGAATAGTTGGGGGTCAGGCCAAATACGAATAGTAGTTACCTTACACCGGCTTATGCATACACAGCCTTAATACTGACAACATGAAACGATTGGTTTTGTTGAAAGCTAATGCAGTTTTCAAGCATTAACTAAGCTGACATTTCCAAGTTTAGTTACTAACAGCGGGGAATGGAGAGTGAGAAGCAACAACGTAACACATAATCTGTTTAAATCACCATTGATCACTGGCATCATGAGAGCTAAGATACTAAAATGGTTGGGGCATATTGAAAGAATGTCAGATGGCAGAGAAGTAAAAACTGCATACACCAGAGAAAGGAATGGGCGTAGACCACGAGGCAGACAAAAAAGAAGATCGAGAATAAATTTCCAGCCAGACTTGCAAACAACTTTTGTCACAAATTGTGAAGAAAAGGCCAGCCAGAGAGATGAATGGAGACGAGTGATATCTGCAGCAGTAAACCTCATGGGCTCAGAATGCTAAAGGAGAAGAGGACTATTCTGTGCTACTTTATGTGAAGTAAAAGTTCAGAGTACATTTGACTTTATGAATGTGTGTGTGTTATTTTTTTTAAAGATATATTTTATACACTATTCGTATTTGTATTCGGCCGAATAGTTGGTCCTGTTATTCGTAATTGGCCAAATAGTAAAAATCACTATTCGGTACAGCCCTAGTAACAACTAAAATAACCTTCATTACTATTCAAGTGGAAGTTATGAGGGGTAACAACTAAAATAACCTTCATTACTATCAAAGTGCAAGTTTTGAGTCGTAACAACTAAAATAACCTTCATTACTATTCAAGTGGAAGTTTTGAGTCGTAACAACTAAAATAACCTTCATTACTATTTAAGTGGAAGTTCTGAGGGGTAACAATTAAAATAATCTTCATTACTATTCAAGGGAAAGTTATAAGGGGTAACAACTAAAATAATGTTTATTATTCTTCAAGTGGAAGTTATGAGGGGTAACAACTAAAATAACCTTCATTATTATTCAAGTGGAAGTTATGAGGGGTAACAACTAAAATAACCTTCATTATTATTCAAGTGGAAGTTATGAGGGTTAACAACTAAAATAACCTTCATTATTATTCAAGTGGAAGTTATGAGAGGTAACAACTAAAATAACTTTTATTATTATTCAAGTGGAATCAGGTGGAAGTTATGAGGGGTGACAACTAAAATAACCTTCATTATTACTTAAGTGGAAGTTATGAGGGGTAACAACTAGAATAACTTTTATTATTATTTAAGTGGAAGTTATGAGAGGTAACAACTAGAATAACCTTCATTATTATTCAAGTGGAAGTTATGAGAGGTAACAACTAAAATAACTTTTATTATTATTCAAGTGGAAAAAAAAAAGTTATTTTTTGAAGTTATGAGGTTAGTACACAACTAAAATAACCGTCATCAATTACTTAAACAAAAGTGGAAGTTGATGAGGGGTAACAACTAGAATAAGATGATTTTATTAGTCAAGGACAAGTGGCAGTTACGAGAGTTGCGGTGCATGGATACAACTAAAAGTAACCTTGGCTTTATTGAAAAAACAAATACTCAGCATAATTTCTTGTTGCTTCCAAACTTCCTCTCTGTGGGGGGGGGTGAAATACTAAAAGCAGGGAAATGTCTATCTTTACTCTAAATAAATAGAAGAGCACAGATAAAAAAAAAAATATAAAATTATTTTTAAAAAAAAACAAACAATGTGTCCATAATGAAAGTTAGTAACAGCAAAAACTAAAACTAATCTCCTGCAAATCAAAATTAAAATAAACAAAAGGTGTGTGATCAATGATGTGATAGCAGAAGTGCTGGAAACATCATAGAAATGGAGATGATATTTGGACTCCAAGGACAACAGTGTGGAGCATAGAAGGACAATGTTGCGGTGCATGGATACAAACAATCAACAGCTCAATATACCTGCAGTGAGCTTGCTGAGCTTGTCCTTGTCATTCATCATAGCCCTGGTAAAATTGCTGGTCTGCTTCTTGGGACCTTTATGTTTGCCATTCTTAACTTTCTTGTTGCTTCCAAACTTCCTCTCTGGTGATGATTGGGGGGTGAAACATGTGGTGATAAAATGTCAGGGAAATGTCTATGACGTGTGGATTCTCATACAACAATAGATGTTGATAGTGATGGAGGTTAACAGAAGTCAGATAACTGTACAAATATGATATAAAAATATGAAACAAGGTTTAAAAAAAAAAAACCAATGTTCAGCCCATAATGCAAACATCAGCTATGAAAATTGTGAAGAGACGAGATATTAAGCATAGACAGTCAAGATGTCTTTCTTATGACATGTAACGAGAAGAAATGAATTTTAAAACTTAGCTACACACTTTTTCCTTGTGTGTTCTCGGGCCCCAATTTAGGGGGAAGGGGTGGGGAGATTCCTCATGGCCTACTTACAAGCATACCATAGGCGACTAACTACGTGTTTGCTGAAACTGGATATGCTAGTCTCAAAGGCAAAGATACTGCAGCTTAGCTGTAAACCACAGCACCATGTGACAACCAGAATGTTAAGAGTGAATGCAGAAGAACTGACAAACTAGAGGAGAGAAGACCAAAGGGAATCTTTTCACAAATGCTTGGACAGCTTGACCACATGGCATGGGTGAGGAAAAATACACAGACCTGATCCATAATTCTGGTGACCATGTGACCCTGCTGGCCATAAGGAACACTATTTTGTTGTATGTTTGATTTCACCAGCTGTAAACTTCAGGTAACAGTCCTAATTGTTTCTCCATTTCTGTACTTAGGGTTGAGTTTTAAGTGTACATCCATTTTGACAGATCTGTGTGGTCTGTTGGTTCCTTGCCTATCAGGCAAAATGTACTTCGACTTCGAAGGAAACATCGATGCTATCTGAAGGATGACTGTAGCCAATCTGAACCTTTTGCTACCATTTAGTAGGACTCTAAATAAACAATTAAAAAAACATTGAACCTTCTTCATTTAGTAGAAGGCTTGGGCAAAGATTTTAGCTCATTGCACCAGTTCTCTATAGATTTTGTCACCCATGCACTGTCGGAAAGGGGGGGGAGACCTATATTTTTATAGATCAATTGGCACAAAGTTGGTGATGTGGTCAGCATCACGCCGGCCACCTTTACTTTCCATGACTGCACTTGGTACCAACTCAAGGCTAGGTCTACCTGAGAGCCAAGGTCATTTTTGAAAAAAGTCTAGGTCTGCTAGGGAGCGAGCCCACGACCTTCCCATCCAGAGGCGAGCATCTAGCCTCTATACCATGTTGACTCCCAGAATGAATACAGACATTCTGAAAATATCTTGAGATTTAAAATATATAATATGATATCAATGAAGAATCAGAGGCAGCAAGGGGACAGCAATGGCTGCAATGATTGTTAATGTGTAACACTGAATGCAAAAATGGTGTTATGATGATGATGTTTTTAGTACTATTTGGGAAGGTGGCAGCAACAGTCAGAACTGGAATGCCACACACAAAACAAGCAAGGTATAAAACAATTACTTTCATGACATTCACATAATGAGTCATTTACGCAATCAGTCAGTACCTAGATACATGAAATGTCAGAATTAATGCACTTACATATCTAGATAACAGAGTACATGAAGTATTTACTGCAGTAGTAGGGCAAATTTTTTATAACCATTCATGAAGGCTGAATAATGTATACAGGATTCATTCCTGTTGGGATCAGTGGACCATCATCCCCCCTTTTTTTTCTCCCCCACCAACGGGTCCCAAGACACAGAAGAGATCTTTACAAATATGGAGCTAGCGCTATAAACCCAATACATCTTTGAATTTGAATAGGTTCTTTTACTAAACAAATAAGTTTAAAAAAAAAATATTTATTCTATAGTTTTTTTAATGTTTTTTAAAAGGAAAGTTAGTATCAAAATTGAAATATAAAGCTGCTTAGAAATAGTACGGTGGTTATGTTATGAAATTAGTTGTAGAGATTTTCTACATAATGCAACAAAGCAATCCTGAAAATTAGCCAAACAAATTTTAAAAATGCAGGAACAAACTGGCAATGCTGAAGCTTAACTGGCTAAGACTAATTAAAACTGGAGATTAATTTAAATTACTTATATTATGAAATCAACAAACAAGCTGGCATAGTAAGGATGCAGTTAAATTATGCTTTGCAAAATAAAAAGAGAGAAAAATTGCTATGCAGGTCACATCTATAAGTGGAATATATTTTTTAATCATTGCTATATCCTTTTTAAAAATGTTATCAGAAAACATGTCTTGGGAAGTATAGGCAGCCCTTGCGATACTGATCGATTTATCCAATAAGATCTATTAAAACAAAAGTCTAATATAATATGCCCATTGCCCCACTGGTGTCCAAAGTCATTAAAGCTATTTTTTTTTTTTTTAAAAATCGTGCATGATAAAAAATAATATC
Organism: Candidula unifasciata; assembly: GCA_905116865.2. Classification (NCBI taxonomy): domain Eukaryota; kingdom Metazoa; phylum Mollusca; class Gastropoda; order Stylommatophora; family Geomitridae; genus Candidula; species Candidula unifasciata. Next base: position 96,064 of record CAJHNH020005879.1, on the reverse strand, counting down.
CCATTTCTTTATAATCCTGCTCAAGTGATAAGAAGAGGAAGAACTGAATGAGATCTATCTCTCTCTAGTTTTCTCATATTTCTTTTTCATCTCTTTTTTTGAATAAGAATCTATTTCCATCAGCTCCTATTATTTGAAAAAAAAAAAACCTTTCTCCTTCTCTCCTATTGTCCCTCTCTACCTCCACTCTTCACCTTTTTTTTTCTTCTTAAAAAAAGTACCTACAGTCAAAATTCTAAATGATTAAGCACAAGCTACTGTAATGTGAAACGTTACCTTTGTCACAATTCTTCCCATAGAATCCAGAACGGCACATGCAATGTCCTGTGATATGATTGCAGACCATATTTTCACCACATTCACATACACCTTGGCAGTTGGGCCCAAACCTTCCAGGTTCACATTCTGCAAACAGATGACTAAAGTTTATAATAATGATCAAAAACTGCTTTTTTTTTTTTAGAGTATCTAGAAGCCATGAGTTCCCTTAGGCTCTGTATTATGGATATCGCAACCATTCGGCCTTTATTCCATGTGAGATACCCTATATCTGGCAGAAATGTGGCTTCTCTGCTTACCCCTGGGTGTGAACCTGGACCACAAGGAGTTTGCCACAATGTGTCAGGTTAAGCCACCTATGCTAGCGAGCCGAGCATCAAAAACTGCTTACAAGCATTGATTATCAAAACTGTTAAAATATCTTCTTATTCTATGTTCACCCTTAAAACGGCAGTTGGCATGTGGTTCATAGCCAGGCTATGATATATGCACTTGCTGAAAATCCTCAATTAGTCGCCTTTTGCGACATAAGGAGCAGTGGATCTATTATCCACCTCCCATCTCCAACTGGGCTCAAGAACCTACATGGGTAGTTAAAATCAATTTAACCTTTGAATAAATCCCTTTGAGTCAACTCTATATCTCCTTCTACCCTTTATCCTCCACATGAAACAAACGCCCTCAACCAACTCACACTACTCATCAGGTTCTTTGCCAGCCAGTGCATGCAGCTCACCCCCCCCCCCCCCCCCACCCCCTCCCATGTCTTTGCCATATTCACCTCAATCTCCTCTTCGATTTAAAAAAAAAATTGTTTTTATTTTGGTTGTATGCCTTTACTGAAATTATGCGTGTGTGTATAGGCTGCAGTATTTGAATCAAAAATATTTGCTGAAAAAGAGGGTGTGGCTTTTATTTTAGATATTAGGCCTATTTTTTACTTGTACAAAATTTATTAATAAACAATACATCAATTTGAAATGTACATTATGAAAACAATACCGGTAACTGATGCCATCGTTGTCCACTTCCGAATCACGATGTCATTTCATGCCATAAAGCACCTAGCCCAGCCATAAATGGCTTTAAATTCACTCTGAGGAATTTTTATGATGTATGATAACTAATGCGCTTCAAACTGTAACATTTCCACAGACAGAGAAAACCCATCTGCCTGTACTTTTCTGACATACTCCAGCAAACTGGTTTCTTTTTCAAGTATTTCACCTTCTTGCCACAAAAAGATTGTTGACTTCGAAATGTTTTTTCAAGAGCATTTTTCTTTAACTCTTGTTGTATACTGAAAACTGGCAGCATACGATCATGTGGTCAAGTGACTGACTATGATATGATCTTCGCTTGAACGCTGCAACCTGCACATAGGATAACTCAGTCGATGGCGTGCCACCATATATACACATTTATTTCACAAGAACGTTTGAGTACACACACCCGCACAGATAATAATGAACGTGAAGCATCATTCACATGTCTTAACTGGCTAAACATGAAATGAATGTCACAAACTCCGCTCACTCAAAACCGTTTAGCGGCGCTCTATCGGACAGCCTACACTAGCTGTCACTACAAACTCTTTAGCTCACCGCTTCAGTGCCTAGGTCCATGGCTACTCTCACATCAGGGCTAGCAGTAAGAATAAATAGGCTCCATCTAGCTTACTCATCTTGACCTCCGTTGCTATACTCGTAGCAGACACTTCACATTGATTGGAAACTTCACAATGCTTAAGCTTCATAATGTGTGCACAGCTCCTTAGCCTGGTCAAGGAAATCTATGATGACCGGCAAAACTCCCAGCTCTGAGTCCTCTCAAAACACAGCTGTTGCCGACATTATGAGGGTCTTCCTCGTATGTAGAACTGCTGTCTTGTTTCAATAGGGATCAGGACCGCCACATGCGTCGTCACCCAAGACAAGCTTTCATCACAGAGAACGCCCAGCTCTCCTTGGCTCAACTTTGCCAATTGGACTTCTCTTTTCTCGACTGCACTCTTGACTGGTCCCTTGACTGGCCTCTCGAGTGTTCTTGACCGTTCTCTAGTCTGTCCTCTGCTCAATAGAACTCAACCCCAGTATATACACATGCCTGCCCTGTGAGCACTCCATGCAACTCAAGATGCTCAGTACATGCACGATTCTCCCTTTCTTTCCTGCATACCTCTCGTGCCCAGTCTCACTCAATTCGAAGTAGGTATGACAATTTACCCATTGGTTACTCCAGCCCTAAGTCAACCCAGAATCACTATACTGACTTGAGCCACGCTACAATCTCCTGTCTTAAGTCAACACAGAGTCATCAGACACCCAGTGAACTCGAGAATCAACGGGCTTGCACTACCTTCGCGTGATCAATGTTAAAAAACCTGAATCGACACGCAACAACCCTGTGGGTTCCAGTGCGATACAATTCTAATTATAATGTAATCAGCTTGTTAATGTTATCCTATCCAACACCAGTGTCTTTTAACGTCTTGCTTTTTCCTCTTCTTTACTTCCTCTGGTATAAGAGGTTCTCCATCTTGCTCTTCTGGCCACCTCCACTACAGACACATGATGGTGTTGTAGATTCTCTAATGTTTTCTTTCCATCCTGTTCTGGGTCTACTCATGCTCACTGTCTGCCTCTTTTAGTGTATGCCTTGTATGGTGTCATAAGGCATTCTCTCTACGCACATTTGGATTCTTCTTCTCAAAGTACATGCCATGTGGCGTTGGTAGTCATTTCTAGCCACAACCTTCTGTCTTGTGTACTCAGACATGACTTTTTTTTTGCAAAATATTCACAGTAGGTAGCAATGTCTTTCTGTGAGAGCAGTGACCCTACTGGGCCGGATGTTCTAGGCATTGTGCCTTTACAGGCATCTTTTGTCTAGCACAGTTAAAGTGACCAGTACTGAAAACTTCTCAGCTGCTCCATTTTTATCCATCACCTGCCTGCCGTGACCAAGGGGTTAAGAGGGTACTCTACCCCTACCCATGAGATATCCCGCAGGCAAGCGGAAGGAAGGAGGTGCCTTACATCTCCTTTATTCACAGGAATACAATGCACATTTTTAATATGTATCTATATATAGAAACCTAGTTTTGTTCTGTTTTTATGTGAAACAAATATTAATAAACTGTACTCACGACTCTCGCATCTTTTGCCTGTAAGGCCAGGTGGACACTCACACTGTCCGTTGACATGGTAACAGGATTGGCCAGGAGGGCAAGTGCACTTCTGCTTACAGTTACCACCAAACAGTCCATAGGGGCATGCTGACAACAGAAAAAAGCAAGAATTGATTATACCACTGGCAAAAATCTGCATAAATCATTGCATGCAACTAGTGCTTTTCCTCATCATCATCATATGTTGTATCACTGTACATCACATAAAGTTTGCAGTCTAATCTTCCATACTGTTTAACTTAGGGTTTCTTTTGAATGTTTTTGTTTCCTTAATCTGTTTGTTTCCTTTTTCAGTGCCTGCTTGGTGAGGCACTGTCCGTTTTTCCTGAACAATAAACCTCAATCAGCAAATTGATCATATATCCTTCAACATAAGAAAACATCATAACCCAGTAAGCTAATCCTTCAACAGGAGAAACATCCAATCTTAGTCAGCTCATTCATCAATATAGGAAAACATCACATATCAGTCAGCAAATCCTTTAACATGAGAAAACATCATACCCGGGTTAGCCAATCCTCATATATTATTTAACCCAACAATACATCCCTCTGTCAGCTTACACACACAATATCCTACCTTCATCACACAGTTTGCCTGTCCAACCATGTTGGCAAGTACACTTCCCAGTGCTGGGGTCACAGGCAGCATTATTTTTGCACTGGCAAATTTCTTTACAGTCTTTGCCAAAGAAGCCCTTGGAGCAAGCTAGATTACCATGAGAGAAAAAAAAATGAAATGCAAATACTGTACCAGACAGACAAAAAAAACTTCATACAGCTTATAATAAATGTGCAGGTTTTGATTGGTAATCACAAAAGTGAAAGAAATAAGCAGACATTAGATGTCACACTTGAAAATATAAAATACATGTTACTGTTAAGACTGAATGAATGCATGAATGTCTTTCTTTCTGATGACCTCAAGATGTGTGCATGATTCCTAACAGTTTAATTCGGATTAATGACCTCCTTCTAATATACATTTGATATTCATAGAATAAGGATACCTGGATAGGTTTCAACTGATCATGCCCTGTAATAGATATTCAAAATAAACTATCAATATATAAGAAATAGCTGTATATAAAGCTCTAAAGACATGACAAATTTGTTGTACTGTGTGAGTCTTGGGAATGTAACCTCAGGAATCAAAAAAAATGTTCTCATTGTGTGTTCCAGGTCACAATTGGGGGCCGGGTGAGAGACCAGCTGGCTCTTAGCAAGCATGTTGTACAAGGCAACTGATTGACATTTTGCTGCAATCGGATGTGGTGGGCCAAAAGGCACAGATATCACAGCCTATCTGTAAACCACAGCACAATGTGCCAAATGCCTTTTTTCTAAGAGCAAATGAAAAAAGAAAAAGAGAAATCAGAAGAAGAAGCAGTAGAAGAAGATGAAGAAAAAGAAAAAGAATAAAAAGAAGAAGAAGAAAGATATAGGGACATGTTTCATTTGATCATACCTTCTTATACCCTTGTGTCAATACATATGAGACAGTGGTATATGGAGCTTTCAAAACATGACAAATTTGTTTTAATGAGTCTAGAGAATGTAATCTCAGGAAAAAACATAAATTTTTCTATGCTGTTGGTCTGGGATTAAGAACAGAACAGTCACGGCTGCTACAAAGACAATAAGTTACTGTAACAAACACACTGTACCTGTCTGGGTTTCAAGGTTACTAAACAGGCATGTTTATCAAAAAGCTGAGACTAATAAGCTGTTTGCTAAAATTGGATGTGTTGGGCCGAAAGGTGAACACATATCACAGCATAGTGGTAAACCACAACACAAAGCACCAATTGCCCTTTTAAAGGTGAGCAGAGAAGAAAAAAGGAGGAGACATTGTCAGCACCCTGATAACCACTGTCTTACCTTTGTCACAGCGTTTTCCCCTGTAACCAATCTGGCATGTGCAATCTCCGTTGAACCGGTCACATGACTTGCTGTTGACACAGTCACATCTTGACTCACAGTTAGGGCCAAAGTATCCCTCATCACATGCTGCAAGAGCACAAATAGGTTTTATATATATACACACACACACACACACATATATATATACATACATACACACATCACAGAGGTTTCACTAACAGCAGCACATATGTGGTTTTACAGAGACCACAGATGTGGTTTTATTAACAGCACATATGTGGTTTTACAGACAGCACAGATGTAGTTTCATAAACAGCATAAATGTGGTTTTACAGACAGCACAGATATGGTTTTACAGACAGCATAGATGTGGTTTTACAGACAGCACAGATATGGTTTTACAGACAGCACAGATGTGGATTTACATACAGCACAGAAATATGTTTTATAGAAGCATCAGATATGGTTTTACAGACAGCAAAGATGTGGTTTTACAGACTGCATATATGGGGTTTTACAGACAGCACAAATATGGTTTTACAGACAGCACATATTTGGTTTTACAGACAAGACAGATGTAGTTTTAGAGTCAGCACAGAAGTAGTTTCAAAGACAAAAGGTGAGGACACTATAGAGACAGAAAGAGTAATGAATATTCCTTGAGAGAAATTAACACTATTAATAAAAAGAGAACTGATCAGATGCATAAGAAGCAGATTGTTTACATCCTATGGGCAGAAAACTAGGGAAAGTCATAGCAGTAGAAATGTTGGAGGGAAAGAGAGACAGGAGGGAAACCAAGAGAAAAGAAAATGGAAAGTTTGGCATCACAGCGTGGAAGAACATCTGCTTCAGAAATGACAGACAATTCTATGACAGAAGGCTGTGGAATTACCAACATAGTATGGCAAGACAGAGTTCAGAAAGCAAATGCTGCCACCTGTCAGTTAGCCACACTGGTTAGATAACCAAAATGTCTCCCTTGCAGCAAAACAGCAAATGATTAGTAGCATCTTTATTCCTACTTTATGTTATCAGTGCCAAACATGGGCAATGAATAGGGCATTAGAATAGAAAATAGCTACATGTGAAATGCGCTGTCTCCGCAAGGTCACTAACAACACTAGATGAGACAGGGCTACGAATACCAGCATTAGAGAGAAAGTCTCAATAAGACCATGTCTGGATTATGTAGAAAGACAAAGAATGAAATAGTTCAGCCATCTAGTGAGAATACAGCCAGACCAAACTGCATATGATACTTTTTACAGCAGAACATCTGGGAGGAAGGCGAGAGGAAGACCAAGAAAGAGAAGGATAAATGGTGTAGCAGAAACCTGCAAAAAAATGAACAAATCTATCACCTAAGCCACCTGAGAAGCGCAAGACAAACACAGAAAACCACGACACTGGGTTATAACCTGGTATCAGTGAGACGATAAAATAAAAAAGAAGAACCCCACAAGGTTTAGAAGAAACCAATTCTGAAAAAGAAGAAATACAATTGCAGTATGAAAGATGAAGGTCTGAAAGGGCCAAACGTAAGACGGGCCCGTATGCCCAATTTGTGATCCTTTGAAAATAAAGTTTGAAATCCAAGTGAAATACTCACCCTTTTTCACACACAGCACCATGCCAACCTGTAGAGCAGTTGCAGCTGCCATCAATAGGATGACACGTGCCTCGCTGCATGCAGAAACATCGATACATGCAGTTCTGTCCATAAGTCCTTGGTGGGCAAGCTGAAACAGATACATGGTGATTAATGACGACCATTATCACAGCAATAATGAGTGGAGTTGAGTTGAGCTGAGTCAAGAATTGATATCACAGCACTCATGGCATTCTCGAGTATGCTCTGTAAAGTGATACTGATAGTTCCATAGGGGTTCTGATCTCCTCAATATCTCAACAAGTGTAAAACAACTGGTAACGCCTGCACTGTGTTGATTAATCAAATTCCTTGTGCATTCAGTGAAATAATAATGTCTGGCTGCTCAAGGTTGCACCCCTATAGACACCCACCTGGTTAGGAATACAGAGTCATGTCTTACAGAAAGATGTAGCACAGCTGTCTTTTTTGTGTTTGTTGATGTCACATCCAGTTTCGCCTTTTGTCTGCTACAGAATGGGTCAGACGAATGAGAAGGAGATGGTCGTGTTGATAGTAGTGACGATGATGGCCGCTCATGTTTGCTACATGCTTCTAACATCACTGATGCTTGAATAATAAAATGTCTAGAAACAAAAAAAAAAAACTGTTCTTTTCTATAGTGTTCTTATTGTGATACTTCAGTAATGTCACAAACAACATCAATGATATTCTGAATGACCACTGTTTTAGCTCTATGGTTACATACTCTTGAGGTCATGTTGTGTTCTTCATCTCTAAGTACTTTGTTAACTGGTTCCAGTGTCTGTAACTACTGCCTGGTGTCTAGTGTTGTCTGGTACAAACGGTTTGACCATCGTCTCTTAACATCTGAATAATGTTCCTACCTAATTTGTCTCTGTTAACCATGGATCTATGTATCTTGTCTGTTGTCTCTGTAGTTCGATGTCTCATTCAGGTCTCCTCTCTTGTTACTGTCTTCGAGGCTCCATGTCACTGGTTCCTCTGCTTCTAAGTCTCAACGACTTAAAGTTCTCTCTGAGGGTCAAGGTTACTAGTCCCTCCTCTTTTAAGTCTTGCTGACTGAAGGTTGATCAAGTGTTTGTTTACCCACTTATATTGAGATGTTGGAATTCGTGATATGTGTTTTTCTACTCACTACTTCTTCTGGAAGATTCTTGTATGCTAAAACTTGTTTAATATCTATGTTCTCACTGTGGGATTTCCTAATTACCTTTTGATTGCATCAGATGGTTCTGCGTCTAAATAAACTCATTTGTTTGGCAACTGACCTCCTGGAAATTTCCGGAAAGTGAATACTATTGCATTCTTTTTAAAAGGACATGTTAAAAAATATTACCTCAGATACAATTTACAAATTATTTATTTGTAAAATATCTCTGCCAATTAACAAGACCTGTTGATTCTCAGTCCCTCCTAATCTTACGCAATATCCTATCTCCTGTCAAACATGTGATGGTTTCAATTTTTCAATATATTTACATGCTTATTTGTCAATAAAAGAGGCAGCATCATGCTATACACAGACGACAAAGCTATCAGTGAACTTTTAATAAAACAATCACTTACGTTCTTCACATCGGGCTGATCTCCAACCAGGCTGACACAGACAGGAACCTGTCACAGGATCACAGGTGGCTCCATTCAAACACTCACAGGCATGTTCACAATCCATGCCATAGAAGCCCACTGGACAGCTGTGGTTGCAGGACTTCCCCATACTGCCAGGCCGCACAGTGGCACTGACCAGATATGTGGTCACAGCTGAAAGATACAATGAAATGATTAAATCTTCTTCTTCTCTGCACAAGAGTCAATCCTTCCTACCCCATGGTGTAGAGATTTTCCAGACAGATCGACATGCTTCTCTATCAGCAATTTTTTTGGCATTGTTCCATTCAAATTCTCTGTCAGTCGTGGACTACTGGATGTTGTCTCCCAGCAGACCCTGGGTCATCCAAGAGGTCTGGTTTCTAGTTCTTGGTCTCCGATGCCTGCATGGGGGCCATTCTATCCCATTCTGCATACAGGTTCAAACCATCTTAGTTGTTGACTGATCCACTCAAGTCTGTAAGGTCTGGGCTCTGGGTTTCAAGATCATTCTTCATGTTCACCAGCTGTAAACTTCAGTGAAAATTCCTAGCTGTTCATCTACTTCTGGATTTTAGTCTTGTTCCAGGAGTTGAGTTTTGCATGCACATCTGATTTACAGACCTGGTTTATTTGTGTGCACTGATGGTTCCTTGAATTTTACCAGTGTGAACCCTGGTCATGGCACCTCCACGTATGGTTCAGCACATCTGCATCCCAAGGCTGTTGTGAAATGTTTAAACATCATCCGAGTTCCCAACCCAAGGATTGCGACCCCAAATGAGGTTGCAAAGAGTTTCTGTGGAGTTGACAAGCAGTGGTGAACTAATAAAACTTTAAAAAAAAAAAAGCTAACAACCATCTCATCCCTTCCTGCACAGAGATATCTGTTTACAGAATGCAAAAAAAAAAATTTTCTCCTTTTGTTTTTATTTACTGTATTAAAAAGCCTTTATTTAATTTAAGAGGTTTGGGTCACCTTAATTTTGGGACCTGTAAGTAATACTGTCTAGAAAGTCATTTAGTAACAATTTACTCCCATTGTTTAAGATGCACACTGTTTTTTATTTTGGGACCCCTATTTTTTTGGAAAAAAAAATGAAAATGTACGAGCCATCTTTGCTTGGAAACAGGAGAACTAACAATGATGATGATAGTAATAATAATAATAATAAGAAGAAGAAGAAGAAAGGGTAAGAAGATGGTCAGAAGATAAGGAAAATGACAATAAAAAAGGAAGCGAGTCAGAAGAAGACGAGAAGCTGCAGTTACGGAATAACAGTAATAACAAAAGTACAAGGAAGAGGAAGAAGAAAAAGAAGAACCAAAAAAAAAAACTCACCTAGCTCCTCCTTCACAGTTACACATGCTCTGACACTCCATGCCATAGAAGCCATCAGGGCAAGCCTTCTCACAATGTCTGCCTCTCCAGCCTGCGGTACACATGCAAGCCCCACTGACATGATCACACGCTGCACCATGCTGGCACCTGCAGGGCTGGCTGCACCCAGCACCATAGAAACCAGCAGGACATTCTGTGAATGTAGAAAGCTGCAAGTCACAGATAACAGGGCATCTGACAAAAGTATCATTTCACATCACTGCCAATATGAGGCATGTAGTCTTGGCCTTGGATGGTGAAAAGAAAAAATGTCAAATTGAGCCAGCAGCCCTGAAGGGGCAGCTTAAGGTTATAATTGTGACTAGGTTTATGTGTGCCACATAAAATGGCTTAGCACTGCTCGCCACCAAGTAGCCCTGAAAAGGACTCTTGCAGTGTTGATGCAATTAAAAGAGACAGACCCAAATACTGTTCCGACCAACGACAATGTTGTCTACCGGCCAGCCAATGGGTGACCCAGTTGCCGATGATGAGGCATGTAGTGTTAGACCTATATTGTTTTTAGACTAACTGACACTCAATAGGTATTGTAGTCGTCAACACAGTGTTAGGAAATGAACAGGTAGACAGACTTGCCAGTTCTGCACTAATGGATGATGAGTCTATTCATGACAAGCTAGATTTGGTCAAGGCCCTTTGGGAGCAAGTGAACAATGCATAGGCTCAAAGTGATCATTATGGTCTAGAGAGAATGGTACAGTTGGCAGAAATTGGTACAGCTTGCGGTGACCAGGGGATCCAGTCGACGCTCTACATTCTGAGAAAAAGCAAGACGGACATATAATCAAACTGTGACAGGCATCATCGGAATCAGAACTCTTCCTGGCCACTGAAGATGAGGACGGAGCTCTTATGGGAATGTCTGAAGTGCTGTGATGCCAGTTTTTAGTTCAACACCCCCCCCCCCCCCCCCCCCCCCCCCCCCCCCCCCCCCCCCCCCCCCCCCCCCCCCTCCCCCCCCCCACCCCCCACCACAGTTGCTTCCCATGGTATTTTTCATGGTACACATTTTAAGCTGGGTAAACCTAGGACACCTAAATCAATTATAAAAAAACTGTTTCTTCTCTAATGCATATAGAAGAGGTAACATGGAGTGTGTGGTGACAACAGGACAGTCTGAGGTGCAAAGAGAAGAGGGGAAAAGAAGAGACAAGATGTTGTGCAGTTTGACAAAGGAGGAAGACCTTTATATAAAATTACTGGATTTACATAAAACAGAGAGCTGTAACCCAACACTCCGACCACTGCCACACAACATGGACTATGAGAGGAAGCAGTAACATGAATTCAGACTTTACAGCCAGTTCCATAAAGTCAAACTTTACAGCCAGTTCCATAAAGTCATTTACACATTCAGTTTCATAAAGTCAAATTTCACAGTTTTTTAAAGTTTTGTACACAGTTCTTGAAAGTCAAACTTTACAGCTATTTATACTTGTCATGTCGATCCTGAGGCCCAAGTGGGAGTAGGGAGATTATATTCACTACATCTTAACATGCATGGCATTACAGACTACAAATTTAGTAATATGCTGACACTAAATGTTGGTGAGTAAAAAGGAAAAAAGTGTAGCTGTAAACAACAAAAGAAAGTATCAATCTCCCATTTAAGGACAAGCACAGAAAAAAAAATCATTTCTTTAAATCTGAATATTGCAATGAACAAACTGCTGAAAGCCAAATTTTACAGTTAGTTCCCAACAGCCACTTACTTTGGTCACAAGCAGATCCCCTCCATCCTGGAGTGCAAAGACATTCCCCAGAAACTGGATCACATTCTGCACTGTTCCGACAGTCACATCTTTGCCTGCAGTCTTGTCCAAATGTACCAGGTGGGCACCCTGGAATAAGGCAGGAGACAATATCAAGCAATATCAAAGACAGAATATCAGAATTCCCTGTGTGGATTCTGAGAGCCCGTGGTAGAAAGAAAAAAAAAGGGGGAGGTGGGTGATTCACTGCCACTTGACTCTTTCAGTCCAAGGGGGTTTGGCATTAGAGGTCCAATGGGTAGAAAAGAGAGACGTAAAATCAGCACATCTTTCAGTCCTAGGGGCTAGAGCCCCAGAGATTCAATGGGTAGAAAAAAGAGACGTAAAATAAGTGCACCTTGCATTCAATACGTTTCCATGTAGGAACCCATAAACATATGATGTGTTTCTTGGGACTGAAAGAGTAAAATGAAAAAAAACAACAATTGTGTATCCTTTACAGGACACTATACCAAACCCAGCAATTGTTGGCTGTTTTGGTTTTACTCTGTACTTTTTACGGTCAGTATGCTATTGCCTCTGAACAGTCGGCTCTCTACACAGCTGTTTAAATCAACGCAGAGTGGTCTGCTGCCAAATCATTCACAGCTGAAAGGTGCACTGGAATTACAATGTGTATTTACAATGCCTAAGCTACAGTTGTTGACAAACAAAAGCATGTTGTCAAAAGCTACTAATTATGGAAATCAGACGTGCTGGGCCTGAAATGTGCAGATATCACAGCCTGGCTGTAAACCACAACAATGTGTCTACTGCTTTTTTTAAGGGAAAAAAAAAGGAAAAAAATAAAGAAAGAGCAAACAGATCATCACAGTCTGAACGGTGAACAGGGAGTGTGGACCACACTCGACAGGAAAGGCAGGACAGATGACATATAATCAGACAGCTACAGGTGCCATTAAGACTGAAACTGCAGTGGCTGCTAAAGATGGGGGATGGAACATTTAAAGGAATGCCCCAAGTGATATCGATTCTGAACCCTGTCAACCCAAGATGCCAATAACCCAGTATCGCCGTTAAACTTGTATTGCTGCATAATCCTGTTCCCTACAAATTTAGTTAATGGAATTGGTTCTGTTTGCACCTGCCCAGTGTTTAGGAGGTCTGATATGATTATATATGCTAAGAGTATCAATTAGAAAAAAAACAAAGAAGGAAGGGGAGGGGGATGTTGGGATTACCATCTTTAAAAAAAAAAGGCTATATATTAAGTCTATTTGACGTTAGAATTTGCCTTTAGCTACTTCAGAGCGACAAGCTGAATGGGTTAATGTATTAGTCACCATATACATTAGCTTCATCATTTAATTCTCAGCTCTGTTTGTGTTTATTAATGTATTTAAATAAATTCTGGACTCTCCTACTTGAAATAACGGTTCTAAATTAACTACGCAGAAAGTTAACCCAAACAGAGCCTCGCAACGCAGACAGTTAACCCAAACAGAGCCTCACACATATGTAAAAGTCGCATTTATTTTGCGGAGATTCAACCGTGTCAAAAGAAGTATTAATTGCGCACGACAGTTTCGCGGAACGCAACGGATTTTTTACGACGATTAGATTGCGGCAAAACAAGGATTAGCTGCCGACGAAACAAAATTACCGACACGCGAGAATACTCCCGATACGGCAGGGCCCGAGTTATATGTAAGTAGCGGGCCGTTTTTTTGTTGACTATAGTGCCACCTCCGAGAGTATTCCCCGCGCCGCTACGCGCGGCGCAGAAGGGGCTAAACTAGATGGCTAGGACTACCGCTACCGCATCTCCTGCAGCTTCCTTCAATGTATTTGCTCGTGGGTCCTAGCCATCTAGTTTAGTCCCTTCCTCGCCGCGCATAGTGGCGCGGGGATACTCTCGGAGGTGGCAAAATAATCGCCAGAAAAAAAAGACAACAATTTACAGGAGCTACTTCGCCTGTCGGAACTACCAGCGCCATCGTGGCGGCTGCTGGTTTGACGTTGTCCGAGGCGACATACGCACACATTAAACCGCGCATTAGAGCTGATCACGTCTCGCTCGGAACGAGAATCGCGGACAGGCTGTGCGACATGCGCGTACATTAAACCGCGCATCAGAGCTGATCACATCTGGTTCGGAACAAGATTCGCGGACAGGCCGTGCTGAGTTGCGATAGCGGACAGCGAGAAACAACTGATATTTCGCGCACTATTTGCAACTACTGTCGCACAATTTCCACATATCACGGATTTACTTTTCTGTAAGTAGTAGACTTTGCCCTTTTCCTGATACTTTCCGCTCCTTATATTTCCCGAGTTACAGCTTTTAAATGTTTGTAGGGCAGGACGTAATGAGGCTCTGTTTGGGATTAACTTTCTGTGTAGTTAATTTAGAACCGTTATTCCAAGTAGAGCCAAATTCTGATACTTTACACATTTTTTTAAACCTGGAATTATTATCCCCCTCCCTCCCCTCCCCCCCCTCAATCTTTTTCCAGCTTTTGAAGGTAGAAAGTTTAACTCAGCTTAATTGAAAAACCCATAAATATATATATATACAAAATTACCAGTTACCTCTATCACAAATCTGGCCTGTCCATCCCGGTGAGCAAGAACAGGTCCCGTCAACAGGATTGCAAGCTGCACCATTTTCACACATACATTTCATCATGCACAGACCACCAAATCTGTCCTTTGGACACGCTGAAAGGCACAAGACCACAGTGGCTCAATTCTTAAATGAAACCAAGACGTCATGCTCTTTTTCTAACAAACTTTGTTATTTGACATTGATCAACATGTTTTTTTCAAAGAATTCTGTCAAGAGTTTTGCGATAATGTCATTTTCTTCTTCTGGTCCCGTAAAACAGGCCTGCATGCCCAAATTGGGACTCTTTAGAAATAAAGTTCGTTTGTTTGTTCTTCTTTGTGTCTACTGGTTGTACACTCTGGCTAAAAGTCCTGGTGGTTCGTCGTCTTCTTGACTCTTTAATCTTCTTCGAGGACTTTAGTGCCATATGATAATTGTCCTAACATCAGAATTAGCATCCTATTAGTAGTTCACCCCTGTGCCCATGTGGGCTGTGCCCTGCAAGACTGTCTCTCGTACAGTTCATTAAGAAGGGAATACTGGCTAAAAGAGTCAAAACCTTATTCAAAGAAGTTTCACTCAAAGAAGAAGAAGGAGGAGAAAAAGAAGCAGAAAAAAGACAAAGAAGCATCTTATAAACTCATTTAATCGTTCTTTTTTGCCTTCAATGTTTTTGGTACCTTTTTGACTTTCCAGACGACAGTGTTATATTGTGCTATGAGGAGGCACGGGACTCACAGTGTGTCTAGCAAGACCGGAATGTGTTAAGACACCTCGCAATAAGCACAAAGCCAGGGAAGTTTTGTAGAGACCATGTGTCACCCAATGATCATGATCCATCACTCGGTCTGCCTTGTTTTCTTAAAATGAAAGGTAACACAAGTACCTTGGAACAAACTTTTCCAAACCTTTTTTGTCTTTCATAATATTTTACATAAAATAAACTGTTCTTGTAGAAAGCTATTCTACACATTCTCATCTTCATCTTAAGCCTTTATCTCTAAGTGGAGCATAGGCTACCAACACCATATTCTTTGTAGTCTTAATGATGTTAACTGAATTTGATCAACATTTGGGTTCCGGCTTCTTTAAATATTACTTCCAGCTCCTGTTATCAGGGTACCCAAGTATTTGAATGTATTAACTTGCTTGAGGATTGTCCCCTAACTTTGATGCTGCATCTTGGAAGGTCCATTTTCTTTGTAATTCCATTACTTCCGTTTTTCTACTGTTCAAACTAAGACTTTTATTTTAACCTTTTTTCACAGTTTGTTGCAGCTGTGTTTCTTTTTCAGCGATTCAGCAATCACAATTTATTGTCAACATACCAGAGGTTGTTGTCAAAATTCCCGCCAACCAATATTCCTGGCCTATGATGCAATTATTATTTCACTGTACAAATTAAATAAATTGAGTGACAGTAAATATCCCTGTCTAAACACCTGGTTTGTTTTGAAAAGTTCCAAACTGGTTATCCGTTATTATTTGTTTCTTGTTGCCAGTAAACGTTTTTTTTATTGTTATTACTATCCTAAATCCTTAATATCGGTGTTTAAGCTTTCAAAAATTCTAATAATTTCTTATGTTTCACTTTATCAAATGCTCTAGTGTGAGATTTTACTCGTGTAATTTACCATCTGTTAAGGCATATAAATTGCTCTATCGGACCAATTTGTCCGGGCTGCTGCCTCAAACTTTACCATAGCATCCGAGGTTTAAAAAAAAAAAATCTTAGTCAGGATGGCAGACCAACAAGGTAGATCCCAGATTCCCCGTTCAACCTCTAAAGATGTTTTAAATTAGGGCACCCATAATGGCTGCACCAGCCGGTTGTAACCTGCAGTCATCTAGGGGTAAAGACCAGGAACATAATGATTCTAAGTATAAGTATACCATCCACCTCTTTGACTAGTTCAAAACCCCCCCCCCCCCCCCCCCCCCCCCCCCACTGTTTATAACTGTGCAGGTACCCAAAATATGACTACGGTATACGGTTGAACATGGCTTAGGCATTGTGAGTCCAACTCGTAATTCTAATGAAACGCGATTGAAACCCACTGCTGGCTGCGTGGATTTTTATCATGGTATGGGGTGTCGCAGGTCAACCCAGCCTAAGATGGGTACCAGGATGGCTGTCCTGCTTAAGTAATGACGGTCGGCGCAATATTGACCACATTAACCACCTAGTGCCGATTGTCTGTAAAAATATGGGCTCTCTTCCCATATACCCCATATGCCTAAAGGCGTGAAAAGGGATCTTTACTTTTTTTTTTCTTTCCTTTTTTTTTACTATACGGTTGAACGCAGTTTCTGAGGTTTGGTCCTGTTTAATTCTCATCCCTGAGGTGTTAATGATACGGACAGCATTCCTGGAGTGGGACAACGACCACCCAACCTACCTTCTTGACAGTGTTCTCCATACCAGCCATCCAGACAGAGACATTCTCCAGTGATCTTGTCACAGGCAGCTCCGTTCTCACAAATGCACTTGTTCTTGCAACTGATGCCCCAACTGCCTTCAGGGCATGCTGTAACAATATGATATCTTTCAGCAAATGTAACTGGATCAGGTCATTATCATCATTAAAATGGCTAACATCATACAAACAGTGCAGACAAAGATGAAATACAACTTGAATATGGATGTTTCAAGGGTGTCTGAAACTGTCTTGACCATTTGCAGTAGCATATTTTAAAGTGGCGTAGACCAGTGGGGGGAGGTGGGGGGGGGGGGGGGGGGGGGGGGAGGGGGTACCTTGATCCTTGAATTTGAGGGCAGTCACCATGAACTGTTCAGATGACAATGTTTATTTCTGCCCCAAAAAGATTTTTTTTTTTAAGTTGATCACCTTACTAATGATTCAAACCCAGGTTCCCAGCATTCTCACCATTCAACAAGGGGAAATAACATTTACTGCAAAGGGTTTTATCCTAAATGGCTCAGTATCTCTTCACAGAGTGACAGTTTACTCGCCAAAAGCACCACACAGAGCAAAAAGTTTCACAGCTCCAATGATGATCTTTAGGAATATTTGAAATTCCTACAACTGTGAAAAGAAGGATGAGGTACAAAACTGGAGTGAATAATTTAGCAACATGGCCACGGATGCATTATTTTATGTTTGCTCATCAATAATTATGGTTCCCCACGTGAGATCCAGGGTACATTTTGAGGAACGAACAGAACTTAGTTTCAAAGGCTAACAAATTAGGCACGCAGGCCGTCTCACATTCATCCCTTTCTAACACTCATCATTCACACTCCCAGTGTAGTTTTATAGCGAGGAGTTATTCTGAAACTGGATGTGTTGGACCAAAAGGCATAGCTATTGCAGCCTGGCTGTTAACTAAAGCACAATGTGCCAATCACACTGGTGTAGATTCTTAATCAGTTCTCATTAAGACACAAATAGTGCACTGTTAAGTTCCTTACTGGAATCACTAAAAAAAAATATATATATATTTAATAGTAATGGTGGTTACAAAGAAAAAAAAAAAAACAATTGCTATAGTGGGTTTACACATACTAAATTGTTGCATCAGTTAGGCCAATCAATTATCTTAAGGGAAACTTACTACCACTATCTATCTATGCCTTATCCCTCTGCCTGTGCAAGCTTAAGATTTTGCTAGGACTGACAAGTTTTTTCAAGTTTTCAAATGGAATAGTGAAGGACATTTTTTGTGATTTCCACTGGTACAAAAACGGAGCAGTTATGGGCATATCTGTTTGTTGTGATAATGGAACATTGACCAATGACTAACATAACTAATGAACAGTCTCTTTCTCATAGTTGCAAACAGTAAAGTATTTTATTTTAATTTGCTTTTCTTAAATATAATGGAAGCAACAAGAAACATTTACAAGAATTGTTGTTTCAATAAACAGAATAAGCAGCATGAAGAAACATCAAAAAATTATACAAACAAGAAAACAACAGTGCACAAAACATTAAACAATTAATGTGATATAAATACTTAAAGCTGGGGCACAACAATTCCTAAAGTAAAATTCAAACTCATAGGGATTAAAATACAAACCATGTAAGACAATAATAAAATGAACAAATGATAGATGGAGACAATAAAATGAAGAACAGAAAGGGAGGCAATTCAAATATACAATAATAAGATTACAACTAATGAAAACAATGCAAACCGATTTTTTGAAACTTCTTTTCAGCATGATAAATGAAAGACACATTCAAGACACCACTGACAGATACAGCGGGTTGAGAAGAAAAGGTCGGTGAAGGCAATATGATTTAAGCCTTTGGCCACAAAAAACCAATACTGTAACTTTGCATCCATTACAAATCCTCGTATGGCAGAAATCTTCTTCTTCGCATTCACCAGTTACCTATTCTTTACGTCCTTCTTAGGACGTAATTTTTTGTTATTTGAAGCCCCACTCTGGCTTTTGCCAGGGGCCGCAATATAGGCAGGCCATCAATATGGCCAATTGTCTGAACGCAGTTTCTGGGACCTCTCCACGGTGATCCTCATCCGCATGGTGGCACTTTGTGTCATCGGGTGTTTATCGCTTGTGTGATGTCCTGGTGGGGTAAAAAGTCAGTCAGTCATTCACCAGCTGTAAACTCTGGCGGAAGGTTCTGGTTGCTCGTCCACTACTGAACTGCAGTCCTGCTCCAGAACATGAGTGTTGCGTGTGCATCAGTTTTACAGATCTCATTCTCTTGAATACAGACTGTTGGTTCCTTGCCTCTCCGGCAGAGGCACTCCGACTTCAAAGGAAGCTCCCCAATTAGTCGACTCTTACGACATGCTTTTGGGGAGGCAGTGGGTCTATTCTTGTTTTCCCCACAATGGGGCCCCGGAACCCACATGGGGGAATGGCAGAAATGTTGTGGTTTTACATCTTTGGTTCTTGTCAGGATATAATTTTTTGTTATTTGAAGCCCCACTCTGGCTTTTGCCAGGGGCCGCAATATAGGCAGGCCATCAATATGGCCAATTGTCTGAACGCGGTTTCTGGGACCTCTCCACGTCGATCCTCATCCACATGGTGGCACTTTGTGTCATCGGGTGTTTATCGCTTGTGTGATGTCCTAGTGGGGTAGAAAGTCAGTCAGTCAGTCACATCTTTGGCCAATCCCCTTTAAGCCTGGTTAATGGTACTGGTTCTGTCTGTGCCTTCGCAGTGTTAAAGAGAGCTAGATGTGATTATATTTACTAAAAATAGTACCAAAGATGCAGTATTTTTTTAGGGGGGGAAAAACTGCATTTTTTAATTTTTTATTTTATTTCAACCTCTCTGTCATTTGATATTCAATACATTAAAGCAATTTCAGTCTATTAAATCTTATGATACTAGTGATCAATGGTGATTTAAACAGATTATGAATTTCATTGTTGCTTCTCACTCTCCATTCCCTGCTGTTGGCATTTTTGATGGCTCCAAAAATTTGTCGTAATACTCTGTTTTCTAAAATGTCATCTCTTCTAGTTGTGCTCCAAGTTTCAAGATCCATCTAAAACGACTGGTCTTTTCAACGTTTTATATATTTTGATCTTGTGTAGTGAGATAGAGACTAACTTTAGCAGTGTTGAAGGGCAGAGTATACTTTATTTCCAGATTGTATTTCTTCTCTCAGCATGTTGGAGCAGTTTAAGTACCTAAATAATTTTCAGTTGTTTGATTTTCACAAACATTGACAGCTAATTTTAAAAGTTTTCAAAAAAAAAATTCATATTTTTTGGCTGTTGAGAATTTGTGAATTCTGTCTTTTCCTAAGGGGCTTCTCAGATTAAAGGATTAACCATTTTTGTAGATAAATTAATCTTCTTGACTTATGTCATTGATTTACATGCATTAGCGTTCAAGTATTCAAATGAACATTTAACAATTTATATTAAATTTGTATCAAACGATATTGCTTTGAATATACAAATTGAATGCTATTTGATTGTTATTTCTCCTGACCTAGTTTTAATGTCCCATGTCTACAGGGACTGTGTTGCAGAACTCACCTTCCCCATACCAAGCTCAGAAACCAGCAGAGTGGGCAAAACCAATAATGGATCCTTATATTTCAGAAGAGAGATATTAGAATTAAACAAGGTGATAATTCAGCAGTGCAATTGGATGCTATAATTAGGTACAGATTGGCAATATTTAGTGTTGGCATATATTACAGCTGCCTTATGTATTTTTACACTGTGTATGCAAGCTTCAAGATTTGGATGTGACTGACAAGTTTTCCTCTAGTTTTTAAATGGGAAAGTGAAGGACATTTTGTGCGATTTCCACTAGCACAGGAATGGAGCAGTTTTGAAGAGACCCATCTGCAGTGAAGTTGGAGCCTCGCCAAGACAACGACAGTAATATTTAGGCGATTTTGTTGTATTCTGTCATATATTCTAAACAAATGCCCAGATGGATACTCTACACTGAAGATATCTCAATAGTTATACAGTGTATGTGAAAGCCCTGGTGAAATTAACACAAACAAAAAAAGAAAGTCTGGACAGCTATCATGTTTGTACATGTTTGCTTGTAAACTTCTGCAAATGTGAAATGTGAAAAACTACCAAATGAATGTCTGAAAATACGTTTATGGTAAAGTGAGACACTAAGACTACACCAGCCTCTGTTCCGAATAACCTGATAGAGACATTATTTATTAAAAGAATCAGTCGGTAGGTCAGCTGCTGAAAGAAGACTCACACTTTTTACACTTTCTTCCATGATATCCAGCAGCACAAATACATTTGCCAGTCTCCGGGTCACAGTGATTCCCTTCACAATCACAATCCTCCATGCAGTATTTCCCATGCTTCCCTGGGCCACATGCTGGACAAGCATGCACACCATAGGCATCAAAGAAGTACGGGGCGGCAGGATGGCAAATCATGGTGCAACAGAAATGAAACAAAACTTGTGACGCAAATAAAAAGCAGGCATAGTTATATTATTAAGGTGCACATCAATAAATATATTAGAAAAAAGTAGGAAACAAAGTTATATACAGAAAAAGACAGACATAATTCTGTGGCTGTGTTATGAGAAGAAACTGGAAAGTGTTCTAAAAACTGAAAGATTTACGGAAAGAAAGTTTGAGGAAGACGATGCAAGAAGATTCACAACAGCCTTTTGCCATGGCATGGAAGAGTGTCAGTTACAAGGACTGATTTGTTTCTGTAGGAGACTGCAAGTTGTGGATATTCAGTCACCCGTGCTAGCCAGCAAAGCATCTGACAATGTTGACAGAGCTAATCCTGATGTATGGAGGTCAATCATGGATAGTCAGCTGATTTGTGGAAAAAATATGTGGAAACCGCAGACATGTAGTTTTCTTCTTCTTCATTCACCAGATATGTAAACTCCAGAGGAAAAGTCCTGGTTGTGCATCTACTTTTGAATTTACTCTTTTCCAGAAGACTAAAGGTTACTTGCTTCTCAGACAAACTCTGACTTCAAATAAAACACTCCTAATTAGTCAACATTTACGGCATACTTGTTACGGGACAGTGGTTATAATTTCCCTCATGTTGGGGTCTAGGAACCCACACAGAGAAGTTGTGGTTTTAAATCAGGATATGGTTTTAATGAAGATGTCTGGAGAGAAACTGCCTCATGAAGAGAAATGAATACCTACATCAAAAGAGGATAATCCTTTTTCTCTGGAAAGGTCACAAGAAGGGGAAAACTTGAATATATTGTGTCAGCAGGAAAGTTAGAAGGAAAAAAAAGCAGCAGGTGAGAAACTGGACTCTCTTACACCATAGACAGTTAAGAGGACAAGAGGTTGTGGGTAGATATGTATTACAAGCATAAATAAAATCACACATTGGTTAGGATAAATAAACTAAGTACAACAGGGGATGTGCACACATGTACACAATCAAGTCTGGGCACAATAATTGAACATCAACAAAAAGAAAGTATAGTGACCCTTTTGCTCTGTGAAGGGTTTGAAAAAATGGCTCAAAAAATTCCTTTTTAAAAATTAAATATTTTACACATACAACTAATCAACTGTTTAAAAGGTTTTTATCCAATTTTTACATTTTATGTTTTGAAATATATAAAGGAAGTGATCAGTAAACAAAACTAGAGGCATCAGGTGGAATGCTTTTCCAGGGGCCTAAGACAATATGTATCAGGTGACTCATGCCGTGACCCCATCGCCTTTATCACTGAGGCACTGAAATTTTAAGTCAACCTGACTTTAGAATTGGTATTGGATCCACAAGGAACCTCTCTCAATGTTATATTTAGTTAATATATTCACATCAGGGTCTCCTAAGCACGATGTAGTCACATACAGAACTGAAGGCACTTCACTATGCTTTCTGAGAAAAGACCACTGCAGAAATGGCAGTATACTGGCATTTACTGAGCTGTATCAGAACCAGGAGTTACTATATTTAGCCTTCTCAAAGCAAAAGGGTTTAACATAAAAGGATTAACATAAGCAACAACAACAAAAAGTTATAAACATATTTTAAAAAAATAAAGCAATCTTTTTTTTTAAATGCCACTGGTGTACTGGTCAGATGATGCACAAATAATTATATACCAATCAGCACTCAATCCGCAATGTAGTCAGCATAACACCAACGACCTTTACTTTCCAGGATATCTGGTACCCATTTGAAAAAGAAGAAGAAAAAGAGGAGAAGGAGGAGGAAGAAGCAGAAGAAGAGGAGGAGGACGAGGAGAAGAAGCAACATTCAAAGGTTAGTTAGTGTAAACTGTGAGTGATCTGTGACTTTTTCCACAGAAAACAATAAAAGTAGTAACTGAGAGTGCAACAGTTTCAAAAACGCACAGAATGGTAAAAGGTAAAGGTAAAGTTGGGAGATGTGAACCAGCGTCCTTGCACACGGTTATAAACCACAAGTGCTCTGCCACCAGTACGGACAGCTGATAAGAATTGTCCGCCTGTGTTGCCATTCGCATGTAACTCTGTTGCTACAGCGACGTTCCTCCATTTACCCCAGAGTGTCAACTCTGGTACTCATTTCCTAGAGGCTGGGTGAACCCCAGGAGCCGCCCGGTTTAGAAAACTGACCGCTGGCTGTGAGTTGCAGCTGGATTTGAAAGCAAGCTTCTTATCGACTGCGCTAATGCCGCCCACGGCCCAACAGAATGGGCCATGTATTATTCATACACTGATAGACTAGTTCAGTGAGGGGTGAGCAGGGGATCTGGAAGATTTTCAACACTGCAGGAAAAAACATAGGTGGACTTTTAATCAGATATAACAGAAACAATTAGCACATCAACTCTTAGTCGGCTACTGAAGAAGAGACGAAGCACATGAGAGGTTTAACTTCTGATTCATTCCTTCATTCATTCATTCATTCAAGAGTATAAATGAATGCAGAACATACAATACAGTGATGAGCTTTTGAGTTCTTATATTGGAATTTTTAAAAACATGTGCCTCCATTATGGAGGATGGCAGCAGTAAATATGTGCATCAGTCACTGTCGTTGAGAACGTTAGGTTGTGAGATCCCAATCTCTTCTACTGTGCAACTCTGGTAACAGCATCTGAATGCTAACAGAATAGTCTTTAATCATTTATTCTTCTGAGAGAGAAAAAAATTACAAATTCAACCCTGCTGAGGATAGCTTCATTTATAATTGTGGTCTGATTTTATCTGCACCAAGTTCAATGGCTTGATTGGTTTGTAGTGCCAGTAGCTGTGGCTTATTGTCCCTATCTGTGTATGGTATTGTCTTTCTGAACATGTCTGGGTCTTCTCTTTTGGTTCCGATCAGGCTTTTATTTTGTGTGACCCTCTTCCTCTGTTTAGGGTGTGACTTAAATATAATTGTATAGTTCTCCTTATATATTATTTGGTGGTTTCTATTTCTGAGGTACTGAGTCCTATTATCTGACCCTGAGATCTATGTCCTTATCTATGTCCTTGTCGAGGTGTCCTGATATGGGCCAGTCCTATTATGGTTCCATTATGTTCTCTGAGTGTTCCGCATAAGTTCTAAGGCTGCCACCAATACTACTATGCACTATACTGTCTTTTTTCTTCCAAACTGCCCGTTGTTACAATCTAAGCTTGCTATGTTAAGGACTGCAAGATGTGTTAATTAACCTATAAGCCACACACATCTGAATATATCAGGCATACATCGACTAAAACATCTTCTTCTAACAATAAATACAGTACTCACTTTCGTCGCACCTGGGACCTGCCCAGCCAGCCGGACACTCCCTCAAGCAATGACCAGTGATGTGGTTGCACTTTGTGCCATCAGTACACTCACATTTCTTCTCACAGTTCTTGCCGAAGAAGCCAGGCTGACACTGGTGTTCACAGCGATCTCCTTCATACCCAGGCTTACAGACACATGTCCCTGTCTAGTAGTTGAGAAAATATACAAACTTGTTTTAGTAACCTTAGATACTGCTTTTCTTCTCTTCTAATCCTGTTTCACCTTTCAGAATCAGGTTTTGAAGACAGGGTGCAAGCCTTGGTATTTGTTTCGTAGTTATTGCCATTTACGGAATTGGATATTTCATCTATCCATTGCTTGTGTGGTTGACCTCTAGGTCTGTAGTGCACCATTGTTCTCTCCCAATGTGTTTCCTTATACCGTCACTTCTGATTTTGCCTCTTCTAGTTACATTGAGGATTTATCATGGATATTTTCTTTCTGCTGCTTCAATTTTTTTCTTTCGTTGCTAATGTCCAAGTCTGGCACTCGTAACACAATGCTGGTAAATATACTGTATAGAAGAGTGCTCTTTTGGTGTCAATTGTTACATGTTTCTTCTGCTTTCTTCTTCTTCTTTCTACTCACCAGCTGTAAACATTACAGGAAATTTCTAGTTATTTATCCAATCTGGACTTTTAATCGTATTTCAGAAAATATATGGCTTATCTGTGTGTATACTGTTGGTTTTGTGCCTCAGGCAGATGTACTCCAAATTCAAAGCAAAAACCATAATTATTCAACTTTTATGACACACTTGTTAGTAACCAGTGGATCTATTCCCCCCTCCCATCCCCATCTTCCAAAATGGGATCTAGGAACACTTACAGTTGAGCTTGTTCTGCAATATTGGTGACATCTGTCCAATGATTTGATTTTCCTAATTGATAAACTGCCATACATTTCTAAGATCTTACTAGCAGGCATATTTTTTTCATCTCCATTTCTGTGGACAGCTGTGACTTATGAGTTAAAAACTGATATCATAGCACTCTGGACATTCCCATAAGTGCCCGTCCCAGCCTTTAGCAACAAAGTGCAGAGTTCCATTTCCAGTGGTACTAGTAACAGTCTAATTGTATGTCCATACTGCACTGAGTGCTGAGCGTCAGGCAGATGAGATGGTCACTTTACCATTTCCCATTCTCCTCAGATCATGGTGATCTATTCAAGCCTCCGTACTGTTTCCTAGCATTGAAAGTACATGAGACAGAAGGCTGTAGATAGAGAGGACTATCAACACCACACGGTATTGAAGATCATGTGTCAGAACTGACTGAAAGTACATGAGAATGAGACAGAAGATTGTGGATAGACATGACTACCAACCCCAAAAGGCATTGACTATAAGAAGGCATCAATTGCAGGATGGCTTGTGTGCTTTAAATGATTCACAGAGCCATGCCGTTAGAGAACTTGTGCCCCCGGCAGGTTTAATTTTGTCGGACAGTAACCATGGAAATGAGATGCTGTGAGGACAGGCTCTTGACTTCAGAACAAGTCTTTCCTTAACCTAATTTTTTTTCTATGTATTTTAAAGTATGCACGAAAACATGATCCTGGGCTGTAACTTTAATCTAGGTCAATCAGAACAAAGCTTTTTAATTTAACAGGCCTGCAGTAGATATCAAAACACTCAGAATCTTGCCCAGAGGTAAGGTGTCAAGCATACAGATAACACTGACCAGTTAGTCATAGTGGCACCAGTGAACTGAAAGTACAGACCCCCTAACCAGAGGTGTCATGTAATTATCTTGAAGCCAGACCCTTAGGGGCAGACAACTGGTCATAAAGACAATTATCTCCCCCTGGGATTATCTTTCTTGAACTGCAGGCCAGGGCTAGGGTTGACACCTTCTAGAATGAGGTGCTAGCAGACAACATTGGACCAGGTTTTAAAGTATTTGGCAGACTGGAGGGGAAAGAAAGGTGTGACTCTTTTTATGAATATGTAAAGCCAGGTCTAGTAGACAGACCTTAGGAATGCTAACAAGTGTTGAGCCTTCTGGACTGACATGCAAACTGGAGGAGCTTTTGACATCCCTTGAACAAGACAGGTTCAAGAGGAGAAATAGGAGGAGCTAACTCTGCTAGAGGAAAGTTTAATACAGAGAGCAGTCTAAGAATTCACTTCAGACTGCTGCCAGCATGCTGACTGAAAGCTGCACTAGAAAGTTTTGCTGGCTGTGTGAGTCTTTTTAGCAAATTGCTAGTATTTTCCCAGTTCCTGTCAGGACAAGGACCAGTCAGCGCGTATCAGTAGCAGATGGTCCAAGTGTACGACTGTGCGAAGCAGAAGATTGGCAGCAATGCAGATCACTTGTCAATGCCTTTTGTGTCAGCAGGGACATGAAAATGATACAGAAATAGAGACATCAATCAGTTAACAATCAGTAAACAGACTCCACAATATATATTCAAATGGACAGATTTACCCCAGTGTCACACTGATTTACAGAGATACGAATTAGACAGATTTATCAGTTTGACAACTTCCTTCTTGAACGTTCACCCTGAAAAGGGAGTCTGACATGTTGTGCTGTGGTTTAGAACTAGGCAGTGATATCTGCATGTTTTGGTCTAAGACAGTGGTTCTCAACCTGTAAGTCACGACTGTTTTTGTGTGTGGGTCGAATGACACTTTCACAGGGGTCGCCAAAGACCATAGGAAAACACATATTTTATTGAGTTATGAAGTAGCAACAAAATTAATTTTATGGCTGGGGGTCACCACAACAGGAGGAACAGTATTAAAGGGTCGCGACATTAGGAAGGTTGAAAGCCACTGGTCTGAGACATCCAATTTCAGCAAGTCAACTTTTACAACTTGCTTGTTAGGGGACAGCAGGTCAATGCTGACACAATGCAAATTATATCACTCTGGCAAACAATGAAAAAGAAAAATTACAGGTAAGACAGACTTACCTCAGGGTCACAGCCCTGGGAGTTCTCTCTGTTACAACTACATGGTTGCATGCAGTTATAGCCGTAAGCAAATGGAGGACAAGGCTGGTTACAGGATAAGCCGAAGCGTCCGGGCCGGCAGTTGCATACACCATGTTTTCTATTGCAGTAGCCACTTGCACACTTATACGGGCACACCTGTTTAGAGATGACAAATTACTTGTTAGTTGTTGTCTGCACTGACATTCTAGCATATCAGGCTGGCACATTCACGCTCCATTCTTTCAATGCAGCAGACAACTCAGTGTTTCCATGCACACTGTACCCACTAGAAACTGACTGACATTATCCTCTTTCTTTGCTCCGCAACTCATTTCTACATGCTTGTCCTCGTTTAAAACCCATTTCCAGCAGGTGGCTCAAAGTCTCTGACTCCTTTGTCTCAATATCTGTGGAACACAGCACATTCAGTGTGTCTGCTCTGCCCATACTTTTCCCTCCACAAACCAATGCAAACATGGTCAGTCTGTCAGCTCTTATATTCCCTTTTCCTGCTGCGTATTCTCAAGTGTTCAGTCAAGATAATTTCTTGAGCAGTACTTCTGGATGATGTCAACCCTTTCTAGTCAGAGTTTGCCTGTTGTGGATATTCTTAAGCATGCGCTCTGGGAACATCACTATCAATGCCTGAGTTATTTTCTGCTCCGCCAGCCATGCAAGTGCCCCTGTGACAGCTGCTATTTCCCTCATCATGTTAGAAGTAGTTGAACTGAATGCCTGACTTTCTTCTTTTACTGTTTTCCCATTCACTTTCAATGCACTGCATGAATCACTAAGCCAAAAGTCAGTTGATGACATCACATGTGCGATAATATGATTAGAGATAGCAAATGCTAAAGGCAATATTCCAGACAATGTCTTGGGTTAAAAGCAGCACCATAACAGTTATTGCGTTTCTCTGCAGCTCAGAGGTAAGTGAAAGTATTTAATAATTTAATGATATTTGAGAAATAAGGTTTGATTTTTCCCTGAGGATGGTTTATTTGAAAAGGGCAAAAGGCCTTTTTGTTGTTTGGATCTTCTTCTTCTTCTCTTCCACCTTGTACCTCATCGAAGTGTCGGGGGGAGATGTAATGTTTGTTGATGGGCTCTGTCCAGAGCACTATTAAGACTGATGTTCATTTCTGTAAGGCTGTTCTTAATGCCATCACTCCATCTTTTCTGAGATCTTCCACTCGCTCTATACCCGTTGTAACGTTTTAGTGTGGCTTGCTGTGGCGGATAGTACCAGGGCATTCTTGTTAGGTGTCCAAACCACTTCATTTGTTGTTCTTTGATGACCTGTTTGGATGACAGTATGATATTCACACTGAGTAGATTCTGGAAGATATTCAACACTGAGGGAAAACACAGGCTGACTTTTAATCCGGTCAGAACTGGTACTATTAGCATGTCAATTGCTCGCTGGTTACTGAAGAAGGGAATGGAGCATGTGGGAGAATGTTCTGAATGCAATGATGTCAGTTCTTGATTCATTCATTCACACCATGGAAGAGATTAGGGAACCTAGTCAAATAACTGCCATTCCAACTTCATAGGTCACCCCATAGTTGTTTTGTTACCTTACCTAAGAAAACCCCACAGAATGTCCATTGGGGGAAAGGGGGGGGGGGGGGGGATGTCCTTTTAGCCAAACAGATTTTCAAAAGCCAAGTTAACGTTCAATATTCCTGTAAGCCTCAGTGATAAAGGTCATGGAATCTGGGCATGAGTAATCCAATACATATATTTCTCTGAATTCAAATAGGGTCATAAACCATTTTATTTTAGTGGGGCGAGAGGGTTAGAGGTGAAGGCCTGAAGACAACTTATTACAAACAACAGAAGGGAAAGTTATCATTTTTTTTGCTATTTAAGGAGAAGAATGAAACTGGAAAATTGAGTGACCACAGGAAAGATTTGTTGAAAGAGAGATAGAGGAAGACAGCGCAAGAAGATTCTTGACAGCCATTTGCCAAGGCAGGGCTAGGTGTCAACAGATGAACTGATACATGCTGTTGAAGATCACACATTGTGGAGAGGCATGATCGCCATTGCCAGTTGGCAAGGCACTTGATGGTGATGATAATTACTGCAACTGTAGTGTGGACTGTCAGGCCTTCACACATTCTAGGGCATGACATACAAGTTGGCAGAGTCTCTTTCTTCACTGCCACTTTTCCCCATAAATTTTCCTGAAAATGGTCTAGTACCTATTTTAATGAGGTTGAGTGGGTGAAGTCAAGAGCTGCGATGGTTGAAAAACAATAATCATTTCTCTGTCCAAACTAATCCTTTCAACCCGGGAATTTTATTTTTAAAAATGCAAATGAACATGTGGCAATCCCATCCCCAATCTCCCCTTTCCCCCCAATCAACAAAAACAAAAGCCTTCAAACAAAAATGACCAAATAATAATGATCATAATAAATTGTTGACAAACTTATTTATCTACATTTAAAAACTGTTTTTTCAAATATACAAAGATGTCTATAAAGATAAATAAAAAAAGAACATTTCAATCAATAAACACAGAGTGAAGCATTGAACAGAATATATTTCTCAGGGCTTAAAAAAAATCAACATATGAACTGGGTGTCTTGAAGATATGACCTCTATCACACAAGCTTACAGGACAAATTCTGACATCAATTTGGCTTTAAAAAGTCATTGGGGTCTTAGTTAATATATTCATATCCTGGTCTACTGTACACTGTGTAGGCACACACAGAACCAAAGGAATTTAACCACGCTTTCTGAGAACAGGTCACTGCAGTCAGGCCAATATATTAGCATTCACAAGACTATGCCCCAACCAGAAGGGGCTAGATTTAGTCTTCTTAGAGCGACAAGGTTAAAAACGAAAGCAGAAAAAACTAACTACATGATCAAACCATGAGTGTGACAATAAAGTGGGCTCCAGAACTATGAATATTCTCACCTGATCACAATTGTCTCCATAGAAACCTGGTGGACAACCATCCTCACAGAACTCGCCCTCAATACCAGCAGGACACTTGCAGGTCCCAGTCACATGGTCACATTTTCCTCCGTTCTTGCAGCGGCACGGACTGTTGCAATCATTGCCATATGTGCCCTGAAGTGATATTGATAATTAACATGGACAGCTGCAATTGCTGTATGGGTAGAGTAGGGAGTTTCAAAACGACTGTAATCGACACTGGGGTCACTACTATGTGTGCCTGACCCAGTTGTGAACAGTCTGTCACAGAAGTCCGGCTTTTATTATGACATCACCATGTTTGTTTGCACTGTGACAGCGGATGCTTAACATTCTTGTCCCTTTTTTTTTGGGTGCCATGCCCCTCCTAAATCTAAATTTGTGCGCCCCCTATGTAACTTAAACACTGGATGAGTCCATTTTCTAATTTACCCTCCCTCCCTTTAACAATCAAACTGTCCCCCTTAACACTCGAATTGCCCCACTGTGATGTGTGGGCTCCACATTAGGAAACACTGGTCTACATTAACCATCTACCCAAATGACACCTACATTCCATTTTATCCTGTGTAATGCTTTTTATTTCATGTATTACACCCAGCCCAGCACCTGCAGTCTCTCTCACCAATGTTTATCGTTGGGTTTCTTTTGGGAAGCCTTCATTTCTCAAACACTTTGTCTCCCATTTCAGTACCTGTTTTGTGATTCTTCACCTCAGAATATCATCATATACTTCCTCTGATAACTACTGCTATCAGGATTATACTTTTCCTACCTGTTATTTTGATTCTGAGATACAGATATGCCGAGCTGGACTATGCAGCACATCAACCTGGTTCACACAGGTCATGACCTATCTACAAATCTCGAGTCGAGCTGTCTGACAGGCGAAGAACCAATAGTCAGCACACAAATAAGCTATATCTCTAAAATGACTGTGCATGCATAGCTCAAGTCTAGAACAAAACAAAAGCTAAGAAGTGGATGAACAACCAGAACTTTCCACCAGAATTTACAGCCCGTGAATTAAAATCTTTTAGTCCTAAAGGATGGCATCACATGTTCAGAGGTTCCTGCCCAGAAACCCAATGAACCCAAGATGCCATGGTTTTACATTGTTTTTTACTACCCCTTAGGCATCTGAGGCTGAACCCCCTGGGAATGAAAAAGTTAAATAGGAAGATAATGATTTATTCCTGCACTATGCCCCTAACAAGATATAAAGAAATATGACAGGCAGTAAATTTTACAAAATATTGTTTGCGATTTCATTATCCAGATTTGTCCTATAGCAAAAAAGCTTTTAAAATAAAACCTCTCCTTGGTTAACTTCCATTTACAGTTACTGTATTACCTCAGGACACATCTCATTACATAAGATCCCCCTCCATCCAGGTTGACAGATACAGGCGTCCTGCTGCAGGTTACATCTGGCCCCATTCAGGCAGTTCTTGCAGGTGTACAGGCAGTCAGGCCCAAATGTGCCGGGAATGCACCCTAAAGTTAAAATCAAAAACACATTTTTGAAATCAAGGAGACATGACTGAAATAAAATTTAAAAAAATTTTCAAATGACACAGCACTTGGTCAATCTGGTCAAATTTGGTCAAAACATTATAGATTGCATAAAACTGTAATAGATAAATGACTAGTAAGCATTACTTGAAATCCTTGACAAAGTAGATGTCTTAAAACTGACCCTGTGTTGGTTCTGGGGCTGTGTTTTGTGAGAGAGGGGAAACAAGTGTGACATGATCAATCTCAGGTGTGATCACTCCAGTTTCTGATTTCTATGTTGTACAGTATCTCATCTTGATGCGACTCTGTTTTTATGCATTCTCCCTTAAAAGGGCAGTTGGTAAGTTGTCTTGTGGTGTACAGCTAGGCTGCAACATTGGTACCTTTCAGTCTAACACATTATTGTTCAGTAAATCTTCAATTAGCCTTTTATGACATGCATGTTAAGCAATGTGTATATTCTCAACTATCCCCTCCCCCCTCCCCCTCTTCCTCACCAGGGCGCTGTCATTTCTACAGGAAGGACCTTTCCAACTACTGCCTATCAGTACATAATTTATCATAGGTACATAAATACATACCTACATACACACACATCATATACCACACATACCTATATAGACACATAATTCAAACACACACATCATATATAATATATATCATAAATTATTGATTACCTTAAGTATGAAGAATTAACTCTTTTAGTTCTGAGGCTAATATTTCCCAGCATTTATATAATGGACAACTTCATCAAAATATTTTGCTTTGTGTTATTTACGAATTTGTAATCACAAATTAACTACCATTTGTAACATCCACATAATTTAAAAGCCCATTGACAATATACCCCAAATCTTTTTGTTGTTGCTGAATTTACTTTTTAAAAAGGCAGTTGGCACACTGTTGTGTGGTTTACAGCTAGACTCTGATATACACGCCTCTCTGCCCAAAACACCAAATTTCAACAAATTCTCAATTAGTCACTTTTTATGACTGCCTGTTAAGATGCACTGGGTATGGCTTTTTTTCCTTCTGGAGGTTTGCAACAGTACTCAGTACCATTTTCTAGGCATCATATTTTAGCACTATTGTATTGGACACTTTGTGGCGAGTATGTACTGGCACCATTTTTGAAACAATGTGGTCAGTACCTGCACTTTATTTTCCAATATAACACCTCTAGCAGTGGGTGTACTCTTTTTCCTCCCAGAACCCATACAGGGAATCCTCACGAATATATACTAAAATGTGAAAAACTGTGGACCTAACCTTTCCATCCTTTCAGATTTAATTTATTAATAAAAGTTCACATCAAATGGACAGAGAGAGGCTTAATTTGTTGTTAATGGTAAATGTATTTATACATTCACTAGCAAATCTCCAAAATACATAGAAAGATATAAAACCAAGCGAAAAGTAGCACCAATCAGCTCACAACATCACAAACGAAAAGTGAATGTTGTGGCTTTAGAGACTTCATCAGCACATATGTTAATATACACTACCACAAACACTTTGGTTCATACACAAAAATCACTTAACTGACGTAATTTCTGACAGAAATCACATCTCCTTCTAGCCAGTAGAATATCTTAAGCTAGTGACCTGTTGTGGCCACGAAAAATAAATACTAGTCAGAAAAGGCCGGAAGTGACATGGGTCATAACTCAAAGAAACTAGATAAAGACTGTCCTAGATGGTAAATCTCCTAGGTGATCTGGCAACCATGAGATAGATAAGACAGTTTTTAACAGACTTAAGGACTGTTCTTGGAGTGGCTAGATTTGACATTCAAAATACACAGCAATGATAACTAATGTGAATATTCCAAAATAAACACAGCAATGATAACTAATGTGAATTTCCAAATACACATTTAACACAGACAGTGGAAGAAAATAGACTGTGTGGTATTGTTAATATATATAAAACAGTTATAAGACCAACTGTCTTATGGGTTGTTAAAAACCTGGAGTAAAACTAAAAAAGATGAAGCATCATGAAGTTTTGAAAATCTCTGGACCTATCAGATGAAAATAGTGGAGAATGGAGAGAGAGAACAATAACAAAATTCATAATCTGTTGAAATCACCACTAATTACAAGGGCTGATGAACTGCAACAATTGAGGCATATAAAGAGAATGGTGGATAACAGAGAGACCGAAACTGCATATACAAAAGTGATGAATGGTAGTAGATCATGAGGCATAACAAGGAGATTGTGAAGAGTTAAATACAGTTTAAAAAAAAGAAACACTTGGAGTCACTGACTGGAAAAGAATACCACTCACAGAAAAGAACTGAGGCAGATGGCAGCTGCAGTAATGAACATCAACGGCTCGGAATGATGAAGAAAAAGTATTATTAACGTTTTAAAAAAAGCATGTGGAAGCTAATATGGATGACACAATCACAAACGTAGAGCTCTAAGAGACTAAAGTCTTTAACAACGGAATACTAAATACAGCACAAACTATGACTGGAAAAACTCGACAGACAAGACAAAGCATTTTTTTTTTTCAGTCAGCTTGACTAAAGTCACTCCCTATTTACGTCATCACTTTACATGCAAATGCATCTGTTTTAAGAGGCAGAAGAAGTGTCTAGAGATTCAGCACAAAATCAAGTCTAGAGATTCAGCACAAAATCAAATACACTGTATTTTGTGCAAACAGTCAGATGTATGCTGCGGCAATATCTAATTTGTGAACTACATAAAACAATGTCAGTCCAAATCAGAAGGAGAGTCATTCCAACATTAAATGTCACCGTCGCTTAGACAAAAACAATAATTGACTGTTTCACAACATCAGGATCACAAAAGACAATTCAACGCTGGCGCTAAAGAACCTCCATCATCATATAACACAAATAGAAAACCTAATATAAGAATGGAAGTGGAGGCAGTCACTGCAATTTTCTCCTGGCTGGCAGCGCACATGACGTGATCAAAACTCATTCATAAAGCATGCGGTGAAAGGAAAAGACAGGCATGCTGCATGCAGACTGGTATGCTGCTTCACAGGTCAAATTTAGTAAGTGCTCTGTGGATATTTTCTCCAGGGTATACTAGTGTGCTGGGAAATAAACAGACATATTGTCTGGCTTTACATCAATGGGTGGAGACTTGATGCATGACAAGGCAGATATGGTAAAGGCCTTTTGTAAGCACATGAAGAATACAGTACATCAAACTGTTCACAATGGTCCAGAAAGAATGATGCACATGGGAGTTACCAGAAGATCTTGTAGACAGTGCTTGGAGGAGGGCTATTCGGCTAGGTTTATTCAGGGGACACAATTTGGAAAATGAGGATCGGCATGGGCCAGAGGCCCGAGGCCCAGCATAGAAATATCACTAAAACAATAAATACAGTTGGCTATGATCAGCGGCCACTTGCTAGGTCTCTGCTTGCCAGACACGGCTCACAGGCTGCGAGTTGAATAACCCTGGCTTAGAGAAAAGGCAAAACGATCATATAATCAGCCCTCAGCTGATATATAATTGCTGCAATTAGTACTGGAAGTCTAGAATAGGTGCTGAACATGGGTAAGGACCCTTTATTGAAATGCCCTGAGCACCGTAATGTCAACTCTAAACTCTTAACAACCACATGCATTTGACAACAGAAGTTTCAATTCTTCACACAGCCACATGAGATGACATTAACACTGTTACCAAAGTTCATGACTGATAGACAACAACTAACCATTATATACATGTTTAGTTTTATAAGTTGCAATAAAAACATTCTTCATACAGTTGTTGGATGTTGGTAATCATGTTTGTTCACATCCTCCTGTCTCGTGTAAAGTAAAGTAATGAATCCTTCAGGTATTTTGGGAATACTGTGCTAGACCTACATTTTATATAGTCCAACTGGCACTCGGTGGGGTAATGTGGTCAACATCATACCAGCTGCCTTTATTTCCTGGAAACTCACTTGGTAGCCATTTAAGGTTAGGTCAAGCTGAGAGCCAAGATCATTTTGGGAAAAAAAAGTCTGGCTTCACACAGATTTGAGCCCATAACCTATGGATCTGCAGGCTAGCATCTAGCCACTGCACCATGGCAGAACCCATTGTCTCATGGGCTGTCAATTATTTCTGAAAGTTTTTTTCATGATGCCAAAGTGTCCATTTTCTACTGGTCTTTCTTTGATTCTCTTCACTTTCAACTTTCCCAGGGTCTTCCTGGCAAAGTTATCAAGCCATATGCCTCACACTGTAGGTCGTGGGTTCATTTCACAGCCGTGTCATTTGGTTCATGAGCATAAATTTTACAGGGATTCCTGGATTTAGTTTTGGGAGTTAGGGGGTACATTCTTTGTGCGGCGCTCTTGACAGTGGCTTGCCATTCTGCGGAGACAGACCGAGCCACCTTCAATAAAACCCCAGAGCAATTATATTGATTTTCTCCATTTTAACTTCAACTTTCAACTGTCCAGTTATGACGACATACTCGTTTTCTCCATTCTCATAAAGTGTCTAAAGAATATAGATCCTCACCTTGTGTTCCAAGTAATCAGCTTTCTTTATGAGTTAACTGGTTTCATATGTTTTCTAATTTTTTTATGTATTGGTAATGTTCTCATTATTATTGGCACCTTCAATCTTTTCAGATGATAATGTTATACTGTGAGAATCACATAACAGGGCGATGGTGAGTGTGACAGGCCTATTCATGTTAAGTCAAGTCTTCCATCATTAGTGCATCAGATTTTAGGACCACTGCTGCCATTGCTTTATACCGTGGGAATCACATCCCAAGGCAATGTTGAGTATGACAGGCCCATGAGTGCATCAGATTTTAGGACCACTGCTGTCATTGCATTATACCGTGGGAATCACATCCTATGGCGAAGGTGAGTATGACAGGCCCATAAGTGCATCAGATTTTAGGACCACTGCTGCCATTGCATTATACCGTGGGAATCACATCCCATGGTGATGGTGACTATGACAGGCCCATGAGTGCATCAGATTTTAGGACCACTGCTGCTATTGCATGTATTTAATGTCTCAGACATTCAGCTCTCAACATATCTGTGATCATGTTCTCCTTTAATCCTATTCTTTTTCCTGGTTTTTCAGCTTGCAAGCAACGCAGTCAAGGCATTTTCCCCATGAATATTTCAATACCTGTTTCATTCCTGTCCCACTTGCACTCATATTTATTTCATAGTAGAGGCTGATCTTGACATCTTGTCCCCATCTGTAATTAACCACAGGAACTCTACCATCCTCCATTCCTCTAAGTTTGACATACAGGAGCCTTCAAAGACTGAGCTCTGAGAAAATTGTTGTGATATCTGCTCTTTACAAAAATTCAGTGTTTGCAACCTTATCTTGCCACTTTATATCAAGTATGCATTATTACATCTTCATTATACTTGTATCTGTCCATGGTGTTCTCATCCTTATCCTTAAAACAACAAAAAATGTCCACCGCTTTTAAAAATAGAAAGAACACTACACAATAAAGATTCTCTCACATAAACATTTCAAACAACAGCCACAAACTTCACCAAAGGTGACAACATTCCTGTGATTAAAACACAAAAATACAATTAAAAGTGAAATAAACAACAAACCACAAACAAACTATTTTCAGACTGCCACAACAAAATGACTGCACATGGCACAAACTAGAAACAAACTCACTTGCACCAAAAATCATAAACCAGGAGTTGAGAATGCTAGCGGCTGTCAACAAGTATCAGGAGGTGAACAAATTATAGACAAAGGTGCAATATTCCAGAATTACATAAACTAATTATTAAAGTATGTCACAGTAAATCTGAATTGTGTAGAATTCCATTAACGCTACTGTAAAAAATGCCTCAAGTGACATGACACAAAAAGCAACTGTTAATATACCATGAAATTAGGTAGTTAATATATACTGCCACCCATATAGAAGGCCATATTCAGGATGTATGACATCCCTATGCAGTCATTTATTCTACACCCCCATCTTCTGTCATCTAAACAACAGCACGGCTATTGCCATACTGTTTTATTGCCTGACCACTTACCTAATGGGAAGTTTCATAATGATAACAGCAATTAAAAATATAAATATTTTATTAGCTAGTTATATTCTGCCACCATCAAAACGCTGCATATGTCTAAACATGGCCCTGTCCACATATTACCAGGACTGATAACAGATACAAAGAACAGAAACACCATAACCCTTCATGCATGTCTCAAGAAGTGATTAAAGAGGCTTGTTATGCTGCTGGCTATTTACTATCACAAACAACGTTAGCTATGAAATCAAAACAATTTTAAAAAGTCTTCATAGTCGGTCTATGTTCCACTGGGGGTTGGGAGGAGGAAAAGGGGAGAAGGAGGAGGAGAAAGAGAATAAGAATGTGTACTGGTTAGTGTTTATTGTATTAAGACCAAATCTGAACAGCCTGTCTCCTTCAGCAGATACAGAGGTGGATGGGTGCTGGTTAACCCCACCATTATGGGTGGACACAAATCTTATACACAAACAACTGATCTTCTTCTTTCTTCTATTGTTCTACTGCTTATGCCGTAAAGCATCACAGAGAGGAGTTAGATGCAGTTCCTGTGTTTTGTTCTACTGCTTATGTCATTATGCATCACAGAGAGGAGTTAGATGCAGTTCCTGTGTTTTGTCGTACTGCTTATGTCGTTGTTAAGCATCACACAGAGAGGAGTTAGATGCAGTTCCTGTGTTTTGTCCTACTGCTTATGTCATTAAGCATTGCAGAAAAGCTCCAGATGCAGTTCCTGTGTTTTGTCCTACTGCTTATGTCATAAAACATTGCAGAGAGGCATTAAGATACAATTTCCTGTGTTTTGTTTTACTGCATATGTCTTGAAGCATCACAAGAGAAGAGTTACTAGGGTGGTTTAAAAACATTTCGACATAACATTCTGGCGCATACATCAATATAGTCCTCACTCGGCACATTGAGATTTTTTCCCATTGCCAAAGCTCAAGGAACATATCAAGGGAAACAGATATGCTTCTGACGAGGATGTGGCAGCTGATATTGTTCCTGGTTTCATAAAAAACATATGTTCTTTTTTTTTTTAAACAAGTTTTTGAAAACCTGTTTCATGCTTGTGTGTGCGCGCGCGCATGTGTGCGTATATAGTGGGGATGACTACTTAGGAAAAAAATGTCATTTTTATATCATCTTACTTAAGGGACATCCCAAGCTTTCTGCAAAAAAATATAT
The DNA here is from genome assembly GCA_905116865.2 of Candidula unifasciata. Lineage (NCBI taxonomy): Eukaryota > Metazoa > Mollusca > Gastropoda > Stylommatophora > Geomitridae > Candidula > Candidula unifasciata. The sequence goes on along the minus strand of CAJHNH020005879.1, from coordinate 56,913 downwards.
TTTGTGTGTAAATTGTGTGAAATAAACAAAGCTATCTCCTCTGAGGCATTACTTTTCAAACCGTCCATGTAGATGCAGTTTAATGTCTTTTGTTCTACTGCCTATGGCATAAACACCCCATAGAGGAGTTAGATGTAGTTTCCTGTCTTTTGTTCTACTGCTTACACTATGAAGCATCCAAGAGAGGAGTTAAATGCAGTTTTCTGTCTGTTGATCTACTGCTTACACTATGAAGCATCCCAGAGAGGAGTTAGATGCAGTTTTCTGTCTGTTGATCTACTGCTTACACTATGAAGCATCCCAGAGAGGAGTTAGATGTAGTTTCCTGTCATTTGTTCTATTGCTTACACTATGAAGCATCCCAGACAGGAGTTAGATGTAGCTTCTCATCTTTTGTTCTACTGTTTACACTATGAAGCAACCCAGACAGGAGATAGAAGTAGCTTCCTGCCTTTTGTTCTACTGCTTACACTATGAAGCATCCCAGAGAGGAGTTAGATGTAGTTTCCTGTCTATTTTTCTACTGCTTACACTATGAAGTGTTGCAGAAAGGAGTTAGATGTAGTTTCCTGTCTTTTGTTCTACTGCTTACACTATGAAGTGTTGCAGAAAGAAGTTAGATGTAGTTTCTTGTATTTTGCTAATTGTGTAGCTTGTTTTGATGTCATATTGCATTTCTGCAGTGTGTTTATTACACCACACATCTCTTTCTTAGTAAAAAACTTGCCCTGTAGCCTGCTGTTCTCGGGTAATACACTCTAGCTGCTGATTATTATGTTTCATTCGGACCAGGTGACCAAACTATTTGATTCTTTGATGTTCAATTAAATCATTTGCCGGTAGTGTGCCTGCTGTTGTTTTAAGTTCCTCCCTCTCTCTCTCCTCTGTGTGTGTGTGTGTGTGTGTGTGGTGTGTGGGTGTGTGCATGTGTGTGTGCGCGCACACACATGCTTGTTGATATTTTGACACCTCAAACAATGGGGCTATTTGATTTGTTTATTGTTGGCTTTCTGTATTCTGTTTTCTATTTCTCTGCCCACACCTCCATCATGTGTTTCAATTCAAAATGCAGTCAATATGTAGCATTAATTCTAATTTCTTTTTAAAATTCCTGAAACAGATGGATCGATTGATGAAAGACCGGATGGATAAATAGTAAACCAGAGAAAAAAAATTAATATTCTGGTAAAGGCTATCAAAATATCTCTTCGGCAGTGTTCTAGGAAAAAGCTGTTGTCAAATATGACATAAAATCAAATTTGAACTAGTAGAAACAGACAATGTAATTGTTAGTTAAAAATTTTTTTTTAAACCTTCCCACATGCATACTCCAAGCTGGAACCAACATCCAATGATAAAACTACAGAGCAAACTTGACTAATTCATGTTTATCCTAAGTTAACAATCCTCCCATTCTCTAATATTGAAAAAAAAAAAAAAAAAAGATTAAATTCATGTTATTTTTCAATCTCTAATCATATAAATATAACAAATTCTTCCTAATTTGTAAGGATAGTCAACCTAGTTATGTAATCTACTTCTTCTTCTCACCTCTCAGCAGCTGTAACTATGGTAGAATGTTCTGTTTGTTCAACAACTTCTGCACTTTGGTTTTATTCCAGAACCTGAGTTTTACATGCACAACTTTTTTTACAGATCTGGCTTATTTGTGTGCAGACTGTTATTTCCTTGCCTGCCTCTCAGGCAGATGCACTCTGACTTTGAAGGAAACAGCCTTAATTAATTGGCTTATACAAGGAAGGGCAGCCGACCTATTCTATCCCCCCCCCCCCCCCCGAATGTTGGCCTGAACTCGGAAGGGGTTGCAATCTAGTGAATTATAATTTTGATATTCTCAAAAATGTTTAGATCATGTATCTTCTCTGTAGCAACATAAGGATATGAGTCATAGACTCTCACAGTTATTAAGGAAGAAAACAGGCACTTTTGAGCTGAAACGCTACAAAAGGATTCGCAGAATACCACAGACCAAGAAGAAAACAAATAATGACATCGGAAAAGATCTGAACATCAAAGAAAATTGGCTAATAAACAGCATCTTGTCTCAGAAACAAAATTATTTTGGCTATATCAAGCAACACAGTGGATTGGAAAGAATAGTAGCAGAAAGACAGTACCAGGAAAAAAAGACACGTGTCAACCAGTAGGAAGATGGGCACAGGATATAAGTGAAACCTTCGGTTGGAAAGTGCATGAGGCAGGAAAGCTGGTGAAAGACAGATATTCTTTCAGGCAGACGGTGAGGACAGCAACATTCTGCAAAGGACCTGCTATTTGATGATAATGATGATGATAAAGTAAAAAAAAGTAAGTAAATACCCTTTCCACGCTATAAGGCATATAGGGCTAGACCTATATTTTTATAGACTAATCGGCACAAGATGGGTGATGTGGTCAGCATCATGCCGGCCGCCTTTACTTCCCGGGACTGCACCCAGTACCCACTCAAGGCTGGGTTGACCTGGGAGCCAAGGTCATTTTTGAAAAAGTCCGGCTCCGCCAAGGAGCGAACTCGCGACCTTCCAATCCGCGGCAAGCGTGATGATGATGATAATGATCTCAATCTCTACTGATATATAATAAAAGATAATTGTGATGTGAGAGCTGTAATAGTATCGTAAACAAAACCATTTCTGAAGCCCCTTAATGTTTTTTTATAGTAATTTTAAACAGATGCAAGTTAAATTATTAGGTGGTTCATGGTGGCCAACAAAAAAATATATTACATACTGTCTTAAAATGTTGACAAATATTGTTTGTCTCACCTGATCGGTTTCCTTTTGAAGCAGAGAAATTTCAAAGTTGCAAGATGTTAGATATCAGTGCAGACAGTTATGATTTAACTACATTTTTAACAAACATGGTTACGAAAACTCATATCAAAGCCAGTGGTTAAATAAATAACAGGAAAATGGGAGACACTCCATGCAGGAACTGACTATAAACATAAACACACATTCATAAAACACTGAACTTTTGGCCCTGAGATGTTTTTTAAATGTTTTTTTCAAACTTACTGGAATGTAAACCTTTTAATTTTACACTCCGTTCATGTTTACTGATTACTCTTGTTCACATATTAAAATTTTTAAAATCTATCTACATAAACAAGTATTAAACAAATTTTTATTTATCAATCTGATTATGTATAATTTGTATGTTTAATAAAAAAAATATTTATCAAGTTTTTTAGTGAACTATGTAAAATGTTTTTTTTTTTTTTTTAGGGAGTGACTTTTCCTTCCTTCAAGATTTCTGGGGCGAAAAGTTTACGAATAACGAATATTCAGGATAACAGGAAATGTTTTGGGAAATAAAGATGACTGGCACGACGCTCACCGCATCCCTCTCTGAATGTCAGTCTATCTAAATATAGGGTTAGCAACTTATGCCCAGTGTACGACACAGAGAAAGATCATTTACTAATTTTTACTGCTGAGCCATCGTAGACTTTTGCTCCCATGACAGATAAACAGGCACTTTTTGTTTCTGAGACAAGATGCTGTTTATTAGCCAATTTTCTGTTTATCTGTTAATATTTCATATTATTACTTTATTCTATTTCTTATCAGTATCATTTATGTATCATTAACATTTGTATTTTTTTATTCCCAGTATTATATTATATATTAACAATACTACTGTTTATTATTTTTTTTGTGTGACTATATTTTTTAGCTGTCATTTATTTTATTTCATTAATTCCACATCACATTTTTTTAAAAACGTTGCTCACGTCACCCCTTAGAGATCTACATACTATGCTCTACTCATTGTTACGTTTGTGTAGTTCACTTATGTTTGAAAAAGGCTACCCGGCCGAAACGTTACGTTGTGTTGTTTTGTGCACGTTTTTCTGCTTCCCCATTTTGTTGAGCTTTTTATTCAAATTTCTCTGGAATAGCTCTCATGACAGCATGTTAGAAAGCCACACTTAAACTACCTGTCAACTTTCCCAGCTAATATGACTTATACTCCTGCTCAATATTTGTATGGTACTTCTAGTAATCTGTGTGTTGACAGGCGGGACAGGTGTTTAGTTATAAATCAGTGTGAATAACTGAGCTTAAAACTACTATTATCAATTATGTGCTCATGTTCGCTCGCTAAAAAAAACAGCCTGACTGACTGGTTTTCCTCTAGATACTGAAGGCTTGATAATCAGAGACCCTTTTGTTAATCCAACAGGATCAAATCCCAACCTATACCCCCTTCAATCTTATCATTAACAATTTCTTCATCATCATCATCAAGTGACTTGTCGAGTGGTGTTGGTGATCATGTCTCTCTGCAATCCATAATCTTCAAAAGCATGAATCAGTTCATGTGCTGCACACCCTTCCATGCCATGACAAAAGGATGTCAAGAATCTTCTCATGATCTTTCCAGTGGTCACAACATGTTTCAGTTTCCTCCTCCTCATAATACGACCCCCAAAAAAATGATGACTTGTCTCTTTCTGATGTTTGTAAAAAGTTGTCATCGAGCTCCCAGCTCTTTATTCATAATGATGATGAGCCTATGCACATTCCCAGCACTATCTTGATGTATGTACCCTGGTGATTAAGGTAGATGGGTTTTATATATACATATATATATATATAGGTGTGTGTATATGAGCTGAATGACTGAATCTTTCTCCTTCTGGGTTATTACACAAAGGTTTGACCACCACAGAGCCCCTCAGAAACGCACCCTGGGTGACAATTTAACAAAGCAAATCTCATATACCCTGTTCAACCCCTTTAGATATTATAATTAGGATACTTGCAACAGCTACAACAGGCACAAACATGGTGTATCTTGCTAAGATGGGTAAGGATTAAATCAATTTTAGCTTGTAAAAAAGCATTATCTCAAAAGTTATTATCTGACTGTGAGCACTAAGGGTAAACAAACAACTAGAATTCTATGAATAAATAGGAAATAAAACACTAACTAAAAATGTTCTGCATGTCAGCAAGTTCCTGCGGGAGAAAGTTCTCATCAAACTCCGAATCAGCAGCAACGAACAGGCCTGGGAGAGCCTTGGTATCTAATCTTTGGCAGGTCTCCTCGCTGTGGGCCTCGGTCATCTATCAAGGACTCTGACGCTAAAAGAAAGGGGTGACAACAATAAAGTACAACATAAACACGCTAAATGGATAAATGAGATAAAGCTGGAGTTGAACAACATCAATTAGGGGGGAAAGCCAACGATGGGTAGGAAACATTTGATGTGCCACGTGGCCAGGTAACAAAAGATCCAAAAAATACAGCTAAACAGAAGGGAAGCACGTATCATTATATTTTGGCTAAATAACATAAATAGCAGGAGTGAAAAGTACAAGATATATATTTCTTAAAAAAAAGAAAAAAATTACAGGAATATGTGTCAACCTTAGGATTATTTCTTTGTCTTCCAATGTCATATGGCATTAGTTCCTAATTAGCTAAGACAGAAGGATCCCACCTACTATAAAATGTCTGCCACACACTCCACACTTTATAACGGTCACATTAGAGAAAGTAATTGTACATTAAATGGCCCTTTCCCACACCTTCAGGCTATTCAGCAAACAGTGCTAGACCTGTATTTTATAGGCCAATAGGCTTTCTGTGGGTGATGCGGTCAACATCACAACAGCTGCCTTTACTTCCCTGGACTGTACCTAGTACCCATCTAAAGCTGGGTCAACCTAGAAGGCAAGGTCATTTTTTAAAAAAAAAGCCCGGTTCCATTTAGGTCTGAATCTACGATCTTCAGATCCACCTAGCTGTCACACCACGGTGGACCTCCAATTTTTTTTTATTAAAGCTGGAGAAAAAGGATTGCATTCTGAAGTTGGTGTTTTTTCCTCAAATATCATAGACCCCTTAAATTTTATTTCACAGGACCCCCCCCCCCCCCCCCTTTTTCCTTCCCAAGGTTGTCACAGACCACCGATGGCATTCAACATTTTATACGTTTAATGCCTCTTGTTTAAGCACTACCAATAATTTTTCTATCTACACATATTTACAATCTGCATATATACTGACTGTTTGTTTTCAAAACAAATATTTATGTTTGTCATTTTTCTTCTATTTATTTTTTTCTCATCCTCCAATTACCTCATGGAAGTGTTAGCGTGATGTAAGGATCTTGTCTGTGTTCTACTCTTTCTTGTGTGTTGTATAAACTGATATTTCTTTTTTTACAGCTATTTTTTTTAAATTAACTGTTACATCTTTTGCATTTTTTTTTCATAGGTCTGTGCTGATCTTTTCCCCTCCAACTTTTTTATCATCACAATGGACTCCAGTTTTCACCTTCTCATGACATGAGCAGAGAATGTAGGTTGTTTTCATCTGATGTGGGCAATCAGTTCTATTTTTGAGTCAGCTTATTACATGGCATAGGCAAATTAATGTTTCATTTTAACCTAATTCATCAAGTGAATATGTTCCTATTGTAAGAATACAACAAAGGAAACACTGCTCTACTTACACCTATTACAACAGCAAAGTAAAAAGTTTTAAAAAAAAAGATTTACTTAAACCAAGATAAATAAAATAGTTTTTCTTCAATATAATGAAGTAATGGGGCAGTTACATTTACAAATCAAAAATGAGACAATGGAAAAGTTGAAACACAAAAAGGAGGTTAAAGTAATGTTTTCTGCTGCAGAAAGAGAATGTCTTCCCTTCCCTTTCATGTCTCATCGTGTAGCAGGGCCTCTCCTATGTTTGGGGGGGTGTTATGATATGGCATGGTTCAGCATTCGCCCGGCGTAAAAAAATGTATGCAGTAGGTTATGTTGTCATGAGTCTCTTTAAGGCGCCGCAGGTACCTGTGTACAAGTAAGAAGTACTGCAGGAGGAAGCGCCGCAGGTGTGGTGATTCATTGAGCATCAAAACTGGGATGTTTTTCTATTATTACGTTCGTTGGCGGTGGCTTCCCCCCGAGATAGAGAAGGCACTGACAAGGAACGTAGGAACAGAAAAACATTGCAGTTTCCATACTCCCGAATTGTCGCGCATGTAGGAAAACGTGAAAATAATCATGCTAGAAGATAAGAAACCAGAGAGTGGTTAAAGCGCTGACAATAAGAAATACACAGCACCCCGCAACATAGAAGAGGCCCTGCGAAGTGATGAAGCATGAATTGGAAGGGAAGTCACTCTATCTTGTTGGCGGAAAACGTTACTTGCACTAAAAAGCCAAAGCATTAGGGGAAAATTTAAAAATACAGAATTAAACCAATTTATCACAGTTCTGTCATTTTCTTCCTTCTTCTAACTCCAGTTACCTCAACAAAGTGTTAGCAGGTGATGTAAGGATCTTTTGCATGAACTTTACATGTGTTGTATAGGCTGACCACTTTTTCTTTATGGTTTCTGATGTCATCGTTCTCTTTTGCATGGACCTCCTTGCTATGTATTCTGATTTCTTCTTTTTTAAAAAATCTCTTCTTGTTATATAGGCAGCTCTTCCAAGAGATCTCTTCTTAGTGTTGACCACCTGTAAACTCTGATAGAAAGTTCTGGTTGTTCGTCCACTTCCCGACTTTAGCCTTGTTCCAGAACTTGCATTTTGCGTGCATATCCTTTTTTACAGATCTGGTGTATTCTTAGACAGACTGTTGGTTAATTGCCCCCATTAGGCAGATGCACTCCAACTTTAAAGGAAACACCCCTAATCAGTAAATTTGTATGCTTGTTTTTTTGGGTGATCATGTCTCTCTACAGTCTATGATCTTCAACATCATGAATCAGTTTATGTGCTGACACCCTTCCACGTCATGACAAAAGGCTCTCAAGAATCCTCTCATGTCTTCCTCATCTCTCTTTCCACAGATCTTTGCAGTGGTCACAACATGTTTCAGTTCTCACTTTTCATTTAACTCCCAGAATATAATCACATAGTTAAATCAATTGAAATGAGTTTTTTTTTTCTTCCTTGTTTATTGTTGACCTATAAAAAAGCTTGAAATTAATCCCCACCCCCTTCTTTTTCCCCCACTTTTTGCGAATATTGGATCTTTGCGCAAAATTCTCTATCATTAGATCTGAATTAACTGCTGTGTTACCATCATACCATGACTCACAGTATCAAGAAAACAAATCATATCATCACTTAATGCCAGCACCAGAATTTATGGGGCATACTTAATAACCATGTCCAAAACCTGCCAAACCCACCCCAAAATCTGTTACAGCTTGAAAATTAGCTCATTATTGACAAGCAATAATCTGAAATTTAATCCACTCAATGAGACATTGCAGTGGAGCTGCGATTAATAACAAGAGGGAACATTCGTTATTTAGCAGTGTGACTTTTAATTCAAGTCCCCTACCACTGGGAGTATTGCCTTTCTTATGTTTAGAAAGCAAATTTCTTCAAAACTCAAATCACTACCAAGACACTAATAAATGCAGAGTGTCAGAAAAATTATTTTGCAATTAGACAAAAATTATGTGAATTATTACAGAAAATATAAAATGTCAACCTTCTTTTACAATGTATATATAAATAACTGAATTTCAAGATTTAAAAATAACAACCTGTACAATAACATGTACTGTGAAAGCCAACTTACGGATACATTTCTTTCCATTAGCCATATAACCAGGGTTGCAAGTGCAGCTGTATGATCCCACAGAGTTGACACAGATCTGATCACATTCTCCATTAGCATTAAGGCACTCATCAATATCTGAGGGCAACAAAATTAGGTGATAGTGTATATGCTTTCCAGGACTTCACAAGTGGTTTTGCTGGGCAAGTTTATATTCAGCAGTGAAATACAGGTCAAAGCAGCCTTTCAAACCTACTGGAACACTTCTCGGCTCTTTCCCAACAATTCACCACAGATGACATCATGGGACAGTCCAATAATTTGGAGGGTGGTAAGAGCGGAGGTTCCCTTGTGTGTCTTCCAAGGTGTTGCCAAGGTTTTGGCATGTTTCTTCTTCTGGCTGCATCCTTCCAGTGACTTGTGTTTGTGACGTCTCTCCGGCGACTTGTGTGTTCAGTCTTTATCGCCATGAATTTCCTGGAATTAGCAGCATCGGTGTCTGACAAGGAAAGCAGTGTTGCTTTCCTGCAACATCATGGCATTTTGCATAGCACCAGACAATGTGGCAATAATCATGCTATGGTGTTACTACAAAAATAATTTGTAATCTCTGCTGCTGCCTCAACAGCAGGCCTCAACAGCAGGTGTCGCATTCTGACCTCTCTCCAGATCTTTTATTGTTCTGACTGTCAAGTCGTGCGTGAACCCAGGAGTATACATCTAGAATGATTGGCCCTTTTCACACAAACAAATCCCAAAACAGCATCCTCCTCCTCAGAAGAAAAAAAAGGTCAGCTGTTGCAGATATTGAATGTCTTATATTCCACGATATGAGCACTTTTAACGACCCCAAAACATCTACACAACTGGCCTTAACCCCAACCCACCTATGCCCCATGAGAGAGTGCAGCCTAGGTCCCACAACTGCATGCAACCTAGGTCCCACGACTGTAGACAGCCTAGGTCCCACGACTGTAGACAGCCTAGGTCCCATGATTGTAGACAGTCTAGGTCCCATCACTGTATACAGCCTGTCATACGACTGTATGCAGCCTAGGTCCCACCACTGTATGCAGCCTAGGTCCCACCACTGTATGCAGCCTAGATCCCAGCACTGTATGCAGCCTAGGTCCCACAACTGTATGCAGCCTAGGTCCCACCGCTGTATGCAGCCTAGGTCCCACGACTGTATGCAGCCTAGGTCCCACAACTGTATGCAGCCTAGGTCCCACCACTGTATGCAGCCTAGGTCCCACCACTGTATGCAGCCTAGGTCCCAGCACTGTATGCAGCCTAGGTCCCAGCACTGTATGCAGCCTAGGTCCCACAACTGTTTGCAGCCTAAGTCCAACCACTGTATGCAGCCTAGATCCCATCACTGTATGCAGCCTAGGTCCCACCACTGTATGCAGCCTAGATCCCACCACTGTATGCAGCCTAGGTCCCACCACTGTATGCAGCCTAGGTCCCACCACTGTATGCAGCCTAGGTCCCACAACTGTATGCAGCCTAGGTCCCATCACTGTAGGCAGCCTAGGTCCCATCACTGTATGCAGCCTAGGTCCCATCACTGTATGTAGCCTAGGTCCCATCACTGTATGCAGCCTAGGTCCCACCACTGTATGCAGCCTAGGTCCCATCACTGTATGCAGCCTAGATCCCATCACTGTATGCAGCCTAGGTCCCACCACTGTATGCAGCCTAGGTCCCACTACTGTATGCAGCCTAGGTCCCACCACTGTATGCATCCTAGGTCCCACCACTGTATGCAGCCTAGGTCCCACCACTGTAGGCAGCCTAGGTCCCACAACTGTAGGCAGCCTAGGTCCCACCACTGTATGCAGCCTAGGTCCCACCACTGTATGCATCCTAGGTCCCACTACTGTATGCAGCCTAGGTCCCACCACTGTATGCAGCCTAGGTCCCACCACTGTATGCAGCCTAGGTCTCACCACTGTATGCAGCCTAGGTCTCACCACTGTATGCAGCCTAGGTCCTTCTCCCCAGCAAAAAAAAAAAGCAAATGAAAAGCTAAGTTACTACACTATACAACACCCTGTGAAATATTAAGACTGTCCCGTGACCTGTGGATTTCCCGTATTTGTGGTGAATTATTTGCAATGTACCCACTTCTCATCCAGGACACAGTCCTGAAGACCCAATCAACCTTTTCACATCAAAGAAACAGACAATTATATTTAGACTGTGTACTGGACAAAACAGACTCTGCAGCCGTAAGTACAAGAAATTCAGGACTGAGGATTCAGAATTTTGCCTGTGTGGGCAATCATCCCTGTACCGAACATGTGCTACAGACATGCTCTCTACATGCAGTAGAGATTCCAGGTCTTTTTGGTTGGCATTCCAATGGAAACCAAGCTGTATGGACAAGTGGAAGCGGTACCAAAGGCTTCATAGAGGTCTGTGGTTTTGTCATCTTAAAACCACTGGCATGAAAAACAAAAAGAAGACATTTATTAGTTTCTCAACTGGTTTGGAGAGAACAGCAGTGAAGACTATGTTTCTTAGATGACAGGGAAGGGGCCGACCAGCATGATGAAAGACACTAGATACTAAGGACACTATGGGCAAGAAAGTCTGAGGCGGGGGTTTTGGCAGGGTAGCGCAATGAACAGAGTTGTTGTCCATCACAGGCGACGATAACAAGTCCCTTTATCCACTGGTACATACTAGAAACTAACAAAAAAGCCATGAGAAAACAAGGTGTGATGAAGAAATTGGCAAGCACCACTTGAGGAGCAGACAGTTGTATCTTGAAGCAGGTATACACCGGCACAGTCAGACCAACTCTCGAATACGCATCATCGTCATGGATAACAGCAGCCCATTCCAATAAACAGATACTAGACAAAATGCAAAATAGAAGCCTGCTTACAATTCTGGGAGCCATAAAATCTACACCTATTGTAGAAATGGAAAAGGCAGCCAACATCATCCCCTTAGAAGAAAGAAGAAGGACAAAAGCAATTCTACATGCTGAAAAAATGAAGAGAATGCTAAACCACCCATTACACGAAAAATTGGCAGCCAGGACAAAAAACAGAATAAAGCGCACAAGCCTAAACCATCTAACGAAGAAATTTGGAAAGTCATTCTCTTCACTACTTAACCAACAATGTACACCTGAAGAGCTATCTTTCGATCTCTGGGACTCCGAATTATTGACACTCAATGTGTCAACATCCATCCCGAACCTGGAAAACAAAGATGCTGAGCCCGCTTTAGTGAAGAAAGCACTCACAATGGAACACCTCAACAACATGTTCCCACAAGACAGCTGGACAAGAATCTACACGGATGGATCAGCAAAAGAGGCAACTACGAATGGTGGGGCAGGTGTTTACATAAAACACCCAGATGCCACTACTGTGTCCCTAGCAGCCCCCACCGGACGAACTTGCTCTAACTACAAGGCAGAACTCTCAGCTCTATTGATGGCAGCACAGTATATGAACAATCTGCAAATCACCGCAGGCAGGATAGTTTTTGTCACTGACTCACTGTCAGCTGTACAGGCCCTTGAGTCCAAACCTACCGACAGCACACTACAAAGTCTAACACAGGAACTTGCTGTGTTGTCAAATAAGGCAGAAATTCACTTGCAGTGGATTCCGTCTCACTGCGGCATCAAAGGCAATGAAAGCGCAGATGCTTTAGCCAAGGAAGGCAGTAACAAACTACAGACCTACCAGCCACTATCTTTTCCAGAAGTCAAAACTCTCATTAAGAGAAAATCAGAAACAGATTGGAAAAACAACACTGGTTATGACTACGGAAAAGATTTTCTGAGGCACTTGAACAGAACAGACCAAGTCACAGTTTTTCGCTTACGCACTGGACACTGCAGACTCAATAAACACTCATATAAATTAGGTATGAGCCAGTGTCTTCGTGCTGAACAGACTCCAGAACATGTCCTGCAAGACTGTCCTCTCCTGGCGGAGCTGCGGAGCGACATATGGCAACACCCAGTAGAACTGACAACTAAGCTTTGGGGAAACCTAAGAGACCTTGAAAAGACATCCCAGTTTATGACCCACAGTGGATTATGCGCATGACCAGAGATCGCTGAAGAAGAAGAAGATCCACTGGTGACATGAAGAGAGTGATATTCATCAAAGGACCCACTATATAATGATGATGATATGTTTGCCATTGCTTTCTAAATGCTACAACATTTGCACCTCTGTCGACCTCAATGCAGAATTTTAACTACAAAATCATATGCAGTTAACTTTAAACCTTTCTATATTGGAACTGTGTTTACCATCCCTAAGCCACAAATACTTTGCTAATGAAAAAAAAAACAACCTCAAATTAGCTAGTATTCTCCATCTGGTCAAATTATTCTATACACTTTGTTGGTCAAAGTGTTAAACATTATCAAATGTCACCTTCACATTTAAGAATGGCTACAGGGAACAAGGTAGCAAGGAGTTAGGTAGCTTAGAGAGTTATAATTAGCTAAGAACTGTGGATGCTATGCTTTTTTATAATCATACTGAAGAACTAATTATCTTCTTTTTTTGTTTACCTTTGGAAGAACAGCCGGCCCCCTGTGTTATGGTTTATAATTAGGCTGTTATATCTGCACCTTTTGGCCCAGCACATCTGACTTCAGCAAATCCTTGAAATGTTGCGTACTAAAAAACAATAGTTGTGTATCCTTTACAGGACGTTGCAGAACCAACCCCAGCATTTTTTTCGGCTGTGGGTTTTGTTGGCAAATTTTACAGTTTTTTAAACGGTCAGCTGTTGTTACGACTGTGAAAACCAACGAAAGACAAATCATCCGCAGCTGGTATCGAACCCGCCATCCCGGCATTACCAAACGCATTCACAACACCTAAGCCACAAATACCGACATTGCCTATTAGGACATGCTTCTTAAGGAGAAGCTGGTCTTTTCTTTCTTTTCTCTCTCCAAAAACGAGACCCTAGAACCCACAAGCGGAGCTATTCAAAGTAAGACCTCTGATCAAAGTTAGAAAAACATATAACTGTTCTCACTCACCATCACAGGTACATCCATCCATGTTGAGGATAAACCCAGGCTGACAGCCACAGGTGTACCCACCAGGGTTATTGTTGCACAGATCCGTACAGCATTTCTCGGAGCCCCTACACTCATCAACATCTGCAAGGAAAGCAGGCACCAAACAACGTATTCAGTATCTTTTGTTGAAAAGATTATAACACAGTTCAGATAATGTATTATCTGTTTATGCTTCTATGTAAATTTGAAACTTGTTCGTGCATTGATGTGACTCTCAGTATGTTTGCTCTTTCATGTGATTGCTTATTTATTTGTGCTTTCATGGGATTTCTTGTTTGTGCTTTTATGAGATTTGCTGTCTGTTTATGCCTTTATGAGTCCTGACCTATGGGTGTGAGTCATGGGGAATGACAACAGCTCACAGAAGCCAGCTTCAGGCCTCAGAAATGAGATATCTGAGAAAGGTGGTCCAAGTGACAAGTAGGGACAAGTAGGAACAAAGTCGGCAATCAGACTATACGTCAAGATCTTGATACCCAGTCCTTACAAACCCCGAGTGGATCAGCCACAGTTACTATGGTTTGGACATGTATGCAGAATGGGAGAAAATCGGCCACCACGGCAGGCATTAGATGCTAAGAAACAGGGAACCAGACCTCCAGGGTGACCTAGGGTGCGCTGGGAAGACAACATCAGACAGTCCCTAGCTGACAAAGTACAGGAATGAAACAGAGCCAGTAAGAAAACTGCTGACAGAGACGTCAGGCGATCTCTCTTGTAAACCTCTAAATCCCAAGGTAGAAGAGAAGCGACTAAGTAAAGTAAAGTAAAGTTATGCCTTTATGAAATGCATTACCTGTTTGTGCTTTAACATGACTGGTTATCTTTTGTGCTTTAAAAAACAAAAATGTCTATATCTTTGTATAATGTAAGTTGTAATACTTACACTACTACACAACCCCATAAAATATTATACTAAAAATACCAACTATACTAAACAATAATATCGTTAGTCGAGGTTCGAACATCACTGCAGATGGGTCACCTAATAACTGCTCCATTCCTGTGCCAGTAAAAATCACACAAAAATATCCTTCACTGATCAATTTCAAAACTAGTGAAAAATATTTCAGTCCCAGCAAAATCTTGAAGCTTGCACAAGTAAAGTAAAAATGCATAAGGCAGTTTCAAATACATCAACAATATCGGTGCCACACCAGAATTGCAGTGGGAAGAAAATAATATCCTATACTATGCTATAAAACTACAGAATAATACTACACCCTAAAATACAGAACATCATATTACAACATACTACTATGCATGACACAGCACCAGAGAATACCAACTGTAACAGTGTACAATACAATTCATTATAGACTATACTGGTAACAAAGTGACTAGGTACTCTCCTGTCCACCCAAAAAATGTATTTTACCTGTATTTACTTTAATTTTAGACTACTACTTCTTTTTCTGCCTTTCTAGCCCCCAATGGAGCATAGGCCCCCAACCAACTCATGCTAAGTCTTTCTATCCTTTGCCATCACAGGCAGCTCTCCCTATGCCCCCCCCCCCCATCTTTTTTTAACTTCAATCTCTAGATCCCTTCTCCATGTGTTTTTTTTTTTTTTGGGGGGAGGGGGAGGGGGGGGGGGGGGGTCTTCATTTATTTATATGCCCCTTTGAGTTCCAATGCAGTTTTATTGTTCTTATGTTTCCTCAGCATGTGTCCTATCCAACGCCAGTGTCTTTTCTTCACCTCATGATACACTGAAATTATAAAATAAGCACTACCACAAAGGAAAAAGACACCCAACCTTCACAGGACTTGCCATCCGCCTGCAGCTTGTAGCCTTTTCTACAGGAGCAGATGGGACCCTCATCGCTGTGCTTGCATTTGTGGGAGCAGCCTCCGTTACCAATGGCACAGAAGTTGACCACTTCCATCTCAATGCCTTCAGTTGTCATTGCACATGTGGGAGAAGAAACAGAAAAATAATCCATGACATTTCAATACTAACGAAGCTTTATACACTGGTACTGTATATGCAGTGGCTAGTTTTAAGCAACAGTATGCTAAATATGGCTAACCTTATCATTACCATCATCATTTGCCACATGGTAAGCACAGGCTCTTACGTTTTGCCATCTCACACGATCACCAGAATCATAGATCAGGTCAATGTTTTTACTGCGCCCCATACATGTGGTCAAGCCATCCAGGTATTTTCTCTTTTCCTCACCTTGCTCTCTTTTGATCAATCTTGCCATAACATGTTCAAAAACACAGACTTTCTACGTCTAATTGTAAATAGGTTTACAGCACTCATGAGGACCGCTTCATTCGTATATCATTCCAGAATATTCTTTGCTCACTCCGTGATATTTGCTGCTTTCTTCTCAACAACCACATCTCTGCTGGAAATAAATATTTTTTAACTTTGCTTATTGTACCCGCCTCACATGCTTTATGCACTGGTTATAAAAAGTGGCTAGTTGTATTAAAAACCCCGATGATCTGCACTTCATGAACCAAAAGTGCAGTCTTGAAACGAATCCCTAAACCTTCAGAGCAAGAGTCAAAAGCTTGACAGCTTCCCCACGCAAGATTTGAAATTAAATTTCTCTTCTTCTGTCTTATCGCCCAAAGTATCATAGGTCCTCAACCAACCCACATCATGTTCTTTATTGGTTAGTTCTGCAAACAATCTTATGACGATTTGCTCTAATTAAAAACATGCTGTTTTGTTATACTGAAAAAGAAGACATTTTCCTCCACCGAACAACACGCAGTTTTGCTATATTTAAAGGCTTGCTGTTGTGCTACACTGAAAAACAAAACATTTTGCTCCACTGAAGAACATGCTGTTGCACTACGCTGAAAAACAAGCTGTTTTGCTATATTTAAAAAAGCATGCTGTTTTGCTACATTTAAAAACATGCTGGTTTTATACATTGAAAAACATTAGGGAATTTTGTTCTATTTCAAAGCAGTTTTCAGTTTTGGTGCAGAGAAAAGCATCAATAAGTTTTGCTGAGATCTGCTGTGGTGTCATGGTTAGACTCTTGTCTGCAAATCAGAAGTTTGTGTGTGGGTTCAAATCCAAACGGTGCCTGACTTTTTTCCAGGTCAAGCCAGCAATAGATCGGTACCAGGTAAAGTCCTGGGAAGTAAAGAGTCTGGGGTGATGCTGTCCACATCCTCCACTGAAGGCTGGTTGATCTAGAAAATACAGGCTTAGCTCCATATTCCTATTCAACAAAATTAAATTCCTCTGCGTCTTCTTCTTCTTTGTGTCTACAAGCTGTAACATATGACAGAAAGTCTTAGTGATTCATTTGCATCTGCATTAAGTCTTGTTCCAGGAACTGAGTGTTATGGACATACCAGGTTTACAAATCTGGCTTATCTGTGTGCAGACTGTTAGTTTCTCACCTCTCAGGCAGATGCACTCCTACTTCAAATGACATGACAATCCTATCTACCTTAGCCAAGCCCCCGGTAGGGAACCTGAGGAGAAGTGTAAATAGGTCTTAACTCTTTCAGTCCCAAGAAACACATCATACATTTATAGGTTCCTACCTAGAAGCCCAACGAACGCAAGATGTGCCAATATTATGTCTCTTTTGACTACCCCTTGGGCCTCTGATGCTAAATCCTTGGGACCCAAAGAGTTAAACAGTACAAGCCTTGGTCCTGGATACCTCCTTCTGCCTCTACATCTGACAGCCAATAATAATAATAACAACGAAAACACCCAGCTTCTTTCAGAAAATATGCATGCCTTATTATTGATTTACTTGAAGTTTTAGTAGTATGATAGAATATGTTGTTAAATTCCAAAGGCTGATAAAGAACAACTGTTCCAAAAAATAAATACTTGTACCGAAATGCAAAAAAAAAAAAAAAAAAACAGTGCACACAACTGAAAGTGTATTTTTTATAAACAAGCATGACACAGAAAGATGACAACAAGCAAGTGTTAGTGATGTTACCAGATTTGTTATTAGGTAATCGCAGTCTTTCCAAAGCTGATTCTGACAGGGGGCATGAAGGAGAGAAAATGTTGTCAGACATCAATAGGATTTGTTAGTTATTATGTAATCCATGCATGTATACACACAGAGAATCACAGAGAGAGAGAGAGAGAGAGAGAGAGAGAGAGAGAGAGAGAGAGAGAGAGAGAGAGAGAGAGAGAGAGAGACAGTTCAGAAACAGTAAAAATGAGGGAGAGGGGTGAGGAAAGATAGAGACAGAGAAGAAGTGAGGGAAAGAGATAGGAGTATGAGAATGAGAGAAGGTAAGATGGAAAGAGGAGACCAGAAGGAGGGAAGGAAAGTGGGGAGGTAAGGCAAGAGAAATGGGAAAAAGAGAGAGGGAGGGATTATTTTTTTTAAATAGCCTATGCGAAGAAACAATTTAGAAAAATAGTTATCCATGATTAGAAATGAACAAAGTTTTTTTCTAGTAATGGTCACATAGATCCCACTCAATTCTAAACAAATTCATCAACATCATATGCCTTGCTGGATGATGCAGAAGTTTAGTCTCTATACACAAATGAGTCCTTTTAGTTTTAGCTCTCATAAATGAATGATCCTTTTCCAAACCACCATTCTAAACCATCCAGCTTCTAGTCAATATTGTGGATAGACTGGCTTACTGTGTGTATTTAGTGTTGTAAGTTTTTCTTCTGACAATATTCAGTACTTGCATTTCCTCCACACATTCTAAGCTGAGTGCAAGGTGTGACACTATGAGCTGCGGATTTCATTTTTTAATGCATTTTGACTGTGCACAACATGACTTGTGTTGTGAACTTCACATTCAGAAAATGGCTAGTGGCCTCTTGCCAGAGAACTGGAGGTGCCTAATATGATTAATTGCATGTGCAACTACTAATCTGTTGTATCTGTTGCTCCTATCAATGATTAAATGCATTTCTAGTGCCAAACTGTTTATGATGGCTGCCTTATGCATTTAATGCATATGTATGTCATTGACTTTGCTGAACGGAGTCCATGTCAATATTTTTAACATGGGACAGTGATGGACATTCTGTGTCGTTTTCAGAAACAGGAACAGAGCAACAATGGGATGACTCATTTGGTGTTAAATTGAAACTGTGATTACCAGCATCAATTATCTCTGTTTGGCTCTTGCACAGCTGATCTGGAGCAGCTGGAAAAACTGTTTGGAATGATGGGCACTCATGTAGGAAACCAGATTATAATCCTCAGTAAGGTTAAGGATTATTTACATTTAGGGGCAAAAATAAAATTATAACCTGTACAGTCCGTTTGATGTCAGCCATGCTTAGACTTTAAGATCCCCCCCCCCCCTTTTTGCCCCCCAACCTACACTGCAAAAGGGGCAAATACAGCAGTAATCAGCAGTAGGCACTTAACTGCTTATCTTTACAGTCATCAAAATGTCATCCAATATCTCTCACCTTCTACTCATATGCTCAAAGAACACTGTCTGCTTCTATCTTAAAGATGCACAAAATGTTGTACTCTCATTAACTTGTTTCCTTGCAATCAGTGTTAGTATGGCAGTCCATGGTATTTCCACTATTCTTTTTTTAAGAACCACACATCTCTGTTGCCTTTACACTCTTTCTAATCTGTGCATTCTTCCTGGCATTCACTGGCTGTGACCTGTAGCTGAAAGAACTAGCTGTTTATCCACTCCTGGACTTTTATTCTTTCCAGAACCAGTTTTGTGTGCACATCCCTTTTATAGATCTGGCTTATATATATGCATACTGTTGGTTCCTTCGCCTCTCAGGCAGAGGTACTCTGACTTTGAAAGTGTGGACAAACAACCAGAACTTTCTTTCAGAGTTTACATCCGGTGAAAGCAAAGAAGAAGATAAGATTGTAGAGGACTGGTGAATACCTTAGCTTTATTGCCCAACCAGTCTTCAATAAAGAAAAGTCTAAATAAATAAATAAAAAAAAAAAAAACAGGCAGAAATATCAACCATTTGAGCATTTTGAAACTTTGTGTCAAGCCTGATATATCCATACACGTACTGTGTAACTCAAACAGTGATGGCAACAACATAAAAGCGAATAAAGCCAGTAATTACCTTCAGCCCGCTCTCTACTTGCATTAGTATTGGCTAGAATGAGAAGGGAGAATATTGCAGGACAGGCAAAACAAGAAGGCATTAGATTGTCAGGCAAACATTCACTAATGCAGTAATTACAAGCAATCAACAACAGACTGTCAAATCTGGGACAGCATGAGCAGTGAATAATAAAAAAGATTGCTATAGACTCAGTAAGTCAACTAAATATAATGCATTAATATAAAGTCAGAAGACTAAATAAATGCATCATTATATAGATTATATAGTCAGGAGACTAAACACAATGCATTATTAAAGTTAACAGACTAAACATAATGCAACATTCTTAAAAGTTAATAGACCAAACACAATGCATTATTAAAGTTAACAGACTAAACATAATGAGACATTCTTAAAAGTTAATAGACTAAACACAATGCATTATTAAAAAGTTAATAGATTTAAAAAACTCTTGGAACTGAAGGAGTTAGCTGCCCATCCTATGCAAGACGTCACAAGCCAACACCAGAATTTGTAATTTTACAATGAGTAGATTTCCACTGATCCCGAACGGTTTGACACTCATACCACTGTCACAATAAATGCATAGTAATCTGCTGCCAAACTGCTAGCAGCTGAATCAAACCATGAATTCCCGAATTATGAAACTGCTAATAACCCTTAAGTCACATACACCAACAAAGGGGGTTATCAAGCCTTTTCACTATCCATGGAAGCAATAGTTAAATTAAAATGTGAGAAGTCAAGAAACAAAATGCACACAAATCAAAAGAAGAAAACTTTATGACAAACAAACAAACAATAATTGACTGCAATGTGCTGTCCAGAAAAACATACAAACATTTCAAAGCGAACTTAATAAAAGCTTATAAAAAAAGGCAGAATGTATCTAAACACTGTAATACATGCAATATTTACAGGTTAAGTAACATAATTTAATAAGTTCAACAGTTTCTTCTATTTTAATTAATTATGACATTTTATTTCCTTTCACATTTTCTCGCCAAAAATAACATTTCTAAGGATCTGAGCTAAACCACACAAAGCTAGAGAACTAAAGCTTTACTAACTGCAAAACAAAAGAAACGTTTCCTCCTAAACATCAGGTTCTGGAGCTGCGCTGATGCAGTATATAGCACACTTGCAAATGGGTCTAGCAGTTTTAGGTAGAAATTCCTATTGAGGCAGATTTTAATATTTACTTGGGTTTTAGGAACTGTTGTAGGAAGTTCTTCTTATGCTTCTCTAGTTCTGTTCTGCTTTAGTATTAGGTTTTGAGAAGGCATGGGGTGCGAGCCTTGGTAGGTGCTAGGGAGATGCTGGTATTAACGGCCTTGGATATTTCATCTATGCATCGCTTACATCATAGCTTTTAAACTGGCGGCCCTCTGGTCAAACCCAGCTCACAGAGGCTAAGTAAGTGGCCTGCGGATCACTGTCAGTTGTATTCTATTAAAGATCTTTCTATGCCTGGGGACGGGTCTCTGGCCCGTGGCTAAACCCACTTTTAAAAAATACAGGCCTCTGAGTAAACGTAGTGGAATAGTCCTGGCTTATGTGGTCTGCCTCTAGTTCTTCTTCCATTATGTCTTAAGTGACAGGGCTCTCTGTGGTGCGGTGCACTATCTGGTGGCAGTCTTGGCAAATGTCCTAACCATCTGATCTGTTGTCTCTTGATGTAGTTTAGTACTTGTTCTGTCCCAACGTCTTTCCTGATATCATCATGACTGTTCATTTCTTTTCTAGTTACACTTTGGATTTGTCCCAGACATTTCACTTCTGTTGTTTCTTTATTTGTAAATTTTTAGAAAGTTATGATAGATAATGTGATTATGAATGGGAAACTGAACATGGCACCAATCAAATTCCAAACGGTTTATGAAAAATATGGGATAAACACCATATGTCAATAATAATCCCAGACATTGACCTGGGTCCATCTCTACTTACTTTACTTAACTATTTAGAGGAGCAGCTAGTTAAATAGTTAGGAACACTGGGATCTCTCTTGGGAGACCAAGGTTCAAATCCCCGGTAATGTGGATTTTCTTCTGTTGGGGCAACAATAAAATCCTACCCTGCAGTTTGTGGTGACTGCCCTAGCAATGAGGGCCTAAATCCTGAGACTCAAAGACATGCCTGCTTACATCGCAAAAGTGATCAATACAAGCAGTAATAATTGGTAAAGGAAGAAAATACTTTTTTGTTTTTAAACTAAAATGCTATAGAAAGATTTTGTGAATCCCAAGTACCATTAAAACAAGAAATACATATATCTTAAAAGATTTGAACATTGAAGAGTCTGTTAATAAACAGCATCTTGTCTTAGAAACTGAAATATATCAGCCATATAAACCGGATCAGAAAGATTAATAGCCAAAGGCATAGTACCAGGAAAGAGGGATAGGGACTAGGGTAGGAAAGTGTAGGAGGCGGGAGGGCTGGTAAGAGATAAAATTTCTTTCAGGCAGACCAGGCAATGTTCTGTAAAAGACTTGCTCATGATGATGATGAATGACAGGTGACTGAACCGTTTAAAGCCAATGCTGTAAAGTATCTTTTATAATAATGCTGTCAGTTACAAGAAGCAGAATACTAAATGCTATAGTTTGGCTATGAAATCAAGCTATACAACATAACTGCTAGTAGGCAATTATTATCACGTGTTACTCTATAAGATGAAGGTACATGGATATGTCAGTTGTTAAAAAAAAAAAACATTTAAACTTCTTCTTCTTTATTGTTTGTCACAGTGGTGTAATTACACTGTGCCTGATTACAGCATAGCTGTGATATTTGAACATTTTGGTCGACATCCGACTTTATGAGCATTTGATGTTTGGGTTAACTTTAAACTGGTTTATCAGACAAATTAAATGCTAACTCATTTAACTATTTAAAGCAAAATTAAGTGCTATATGAAACATTATTACACAGATTTTTCACTTTAAACACTGCTTGTGAAATGCATTGTATTTTTTTTGTATTTTTTATATTAATGCTGGATATTTTACTGCTTTTATTAATGAACTGTAAATTGTCTTATCAAACAATAATATATTTCTGATCATTATAAAAACTATTAATTCCTTAATTAGACCTTAATAGAGCAAGTCTTCCTCATACACAGATTACATTAGTGTCTACAGACATTACATTAACTCCTACAGACAGCAAATCAACCTCTACAGACATTACATTAACCCCTAAAGATATTATATTAATTCCTACAGACATTACATTACCGTCTAAAATTTTTTACGTTAACCTACACAATGTATCAACCCATAATAAACACTGAAAAAATTCCGACAGGCATTACTTTAATCTCCTACAGACATTACTTAAACAAACTTAGGCATTACTTTAACTTCTCTAAACATTACAAATACAATAGCTTCTACAGACATTATATTAACTTCTACACACCTCTTATTAACTTCTTCAGACACTTAACCCTTAAAAAGACCCTATTTGGCAGGTCATATACTACTCACGATAGCATGACTTTCCATCCACTCCCAGCTGGTGGCCAGGCGTACAAGCACACACATACGATCCCGCTGTGTTGATACATGCTTGTAGACACTCAGCATTGTTGACTGCACACTCATCAATATCTATACAACATCAAAAATATGGCTGCTGTGTCACAGCTAACAAAAGATATGCATCTATGGCTGGTCAAATGAGAGTCAAAGGCAAATAAAAATTCCCACTGTAACCAAATACACAAACACAGATGCTAAAGATAGGTGCTACTACAGGACACATGTTTTCCCCTCATATGTTCTGAAAAGAGACCTACTGACACCCTCGCCCCTAACATTGGTCATTTTCAGCGATCATCTTCATCACACATCAGACATGAGGATAAGTGCTTCGATCTCCTACCTGAGTCAGTCTCCACATGTTTTTAGGCTAACAACTCTCATTCTGTTCTGGCTGATGTAATGACGGGTGGCTCCCGCATGGTTTTTACTGTCTCTCGGCTCAAATTGGTACACACAGCGTATGCAGTCTATTCCACAAAACTGAAAGCCTCAGCATTAAATCTCTCATATGGCACTGATGACGTCTCTCCTGTCCACAGAGGGCCCATTCCTGATAGTGGCACTACCAGCCACAGTGTCCGCTCTCTCATTGCCTTTTATTCTCCCCTAACAAGTATGTCATAAAACATGACATTAAGGGTTTGTTATGTTATCACAATCAATGTCTTTGCAAATGTGCGCATTCCCATGGGTGCTCAGTCCTCTGATGCAGCTGCCACTCCAAGGTACCTCGACTGATTGTTCCAATGAAAAGCTGGTTATAGTATCTCCTACCTTTACCTTGAAGACAGCATAGATGTGCTTCACTAAGCTCCACACCTCAGTCATGCACTTGTGTTAGCGACAGAGAATCAACATATTCCCCAACCTAGTCTGTACAGAGTTGATGATAACAGCTCTGTTCATGCTTCTTCCAGTTTACATTGGTGCATTACTTGCAAGCTGGTCACCTCTTTCATTACCACTCACTCCTGTATACCCAGGTGTGTAGATGCAGATGATGGAGGTTAACTGCAACTTCTGAATGCTTTCTACCCATTCTAAACATAAACTACCTTTAGTGATTTTCTGAAGCATGTTCATAGAAATGATTACCGCAAATGTGGCCGCTTGTTCTGGTACCCATGCGAGTGCTCTGGAAGCAGCAGTTATCTCCATCGACATGCTTGACCTAGTTGTCTGGTTAGCCACTATCCTCTTTTACTGTTTTCCCCCATTTGTTGTGCTTGTCATGACCTGTGCTTCACGGACCAGTTTGTGTAAATGACCTCGTCTTCTGAATGTGAATGCTGATTAATCAGTGCTCTAATCTGAGTATCTATGGTAGCAGGTATCTGACTCCTCAGTACCTCCAAAAGGTTATAACAACCTTAGACAGGTCATGCATGTCAGTTGGTGTATCCGTCTATTCTTTTCTGTGTCTGATCTCATCTAGGTAACATACATGCTGGATTAGATTTTCCACCTTGGCTATCCAGGAGAGCTGCATCCCTTTTATATCAGGGTTTGCGGAAATCAGATGTGTGGGGCTGAAAGATGCAGATATTGCAGCCTAGCTGTAAACCACAAAACATGTCAACTGCTATTTTAAGGGTGAACATAGAAGAACAAGAGGAAGAAAAAGAGAAGAATAAAAAGAGAAGGAGGGAGAGTAAAAGAAAAATTTGCAAAAAAAGAAAACAAAAAGAAGAAGCAGAAGGATAAAAAAGAGAGAGAAGAAGAATCAACAGCAAACAGAAGAGAAAGAAGATCTGTTGGACCCCAGTAATGCATTAAACTGTGTTTTGATACCAAGTAAATTATGACAAAAAAGCTACAAAAATAAAGCTACGGCTAAATATTTATTTCCACACACACAAAATTAACAAAACAACAGCAAAAGCAAAAATAAAAGTTACAAAAGTAACCTTTTACAAGCAAGACCGTAAAAGAAAACATAGAACAGCAAGTCACAGCAATAATCATGAAATATAAACAATTATGATAATCCTGTACTCTGTGATGTGACCTGAACAAAGATTTCAACTTACTGAGAAAACAACCAAAAAAAAAACTTAAAAAATTTTGGTTCAATACATTAAATCATTAAATTCCTTCAGAAACAAAGACTTAAATGGTTCGGCCATCTAGTGAGAATGAATGCAAAGATGTCAGCAGTGACAGCATACAACATGAAAATAGAAAAACCAAGAGGCAGAGGAGAATCTAGGATATAGAACAGGGGAGTCACTGACAGCCTTAGATTTCACAATATCACAGAACAACAATAATATAATATGTTTTGGACCAAATCTGAAGAAGGGAAAAACTAAAGGAAAACTTGTGTGACAACTGGAAAGATTTATGGAAGGAGAGCTGGAGGAAGACAATGAGAAATAATTTGTGACAGCCATTTGTCAGGGCTTGGAAAGAACATACAATTAAATACTGCAATACATTACTAACTCAGTATGTCAAATAACTATTTTATCAGATCACGTCACAACACAACATACAGAGACTTCACTAGAGGTTATGTCATCAAGTGTGGTAGCAATGTGACATTTTTATTCAGGAGCGAAACAGATTTAAGGTTATGGGGTCCAACTATAACTGAGGCAGAATTGTTTGAATTTATACCTCACCACCCACCCACCCCACCCCCTACCACACACACAAAAATCAAATGCAAAGTACAAAAGTGCAAGTACAAAAAAAAGGAACCTTAATAAGCACTTATAGGAGGACAAGTGATGGTTTATACATCCCTAGCTCTTTGGTAAAAGATCAGATGTCTAGCTTTTTTTAGACAAGGGGGACAATCTTGGTGGGCAGTGCTCACATTACAAATTAATTTGTGGCTGAAACAAAACAAAAAAGCAGGCCGGGAAAGAAACAGCCAAAAAGGAAATAGGATGACCAGGCAGGGAGGAGAATAATAATAATTTCAGGATAAGTAATTAGTATTTAATAAGAGAGACAGAACATTTCCTGCCATGTCTAAAGTGTATTAGGTATTTTAAAAGATTAAGAATTCTAATTTAAATACCATCTCTTCTGAGTCCATCATTTAATCCCCTTCTCATCTTTATTAGCAATTGCCTTGTTGCCTGGCATGGGCAATCCAAACTCTCTACAATCTGCAACTGCATGTATCAATTCATGTCTTGACAACCCTCCATTCCACGACGAAAAGCTGTAAAAAATATTCTCACATTGCTTCCTGTCTTTCTTTCCAATGGTTACATGTTCTAGTTTCCCACTTCTCATAACACCACCAAAAAATGATGACTGTCTCCTTCTGATGTTTGTGATACGTTGTCTTTGAGCTCTCGCCTCTTTCAAAACATCTGCGTTGCTTTATTTTCTACTGTCCTAGGATTTCTAAGGATTCTTCTGTAAAACCATATATGAGGCCTCAAGAAATTGTTTGGCTTGTTTATTTACTGTCCAGGCTTCAAAGCCATGTGTTAAAACTGGCTCTGTATAGCATGCGAGAATTCTTTTCCTAACCTCCATTGACGTAGATTTATTGCAAAAAATGTTTATTTTATAAAATAGTTTTTGCCTGGCCTATCTTTTAGCCTCCCTATCTACTTCCCTAGTGAAGTTGCTGATAATAAACACATAAATATGCACATTTACTACATTAAAAAAACATATATATGCTGAAACACATCAGATATTTGAAAAACATACAACATCAACAAAAGACAAAGAAGCAGCAGATTTAGAATATTTTACCTTCACACGACCGCCCATCACGAGAAAGCGAGTAGCCAGTGTAACATCGGCAAACTGGTCGTCCATTATCAGCGACACATTTATGTTGACAGCCGCCATTGTTCTCCTGACATGGATTCACCTCTGGGAACATGACATATGTAACTTTGAATTATTCCCCTTCATAACATGACATTAGTCAAATTGATTTGCCTATGAAAACAGGACATTAGTGTAACTGAATTATTCAGCTCTGAAAACAGGACATCAGTAAAAGTGAATTACTCACTTCTGGAAACAAGTAAGTAAAGATCCCTTTTCATGCCTTAGGCACATCGGGCATATGGGAAGAGCGCCCTCATTTTTACAGACCAATCGACACTAGGTGGGTAATGTGGTCAGCATTACGCTGGTCATCTTTACTTCCCCAGGACATACATCCTGGTACCCATTTTAGGCTGGGTCGACCCGCAAAGCCCCATAACATGATAAAAATCCCCGCTGCCAGCAGTGGGTTTTGATCCCGGTACATTGGAATAACAAGTCGGAC
This sequence comes from Candidula unifasciata, assembly GCA_905116865.2. Classification (NCBI taxonomy): domain Eukaryota; kingdom Metazoa; phylum Mollusca; class Gastropoda; order Stylommatophora; family Geomitridae; genus Candidula; species Candidula unifasciata. Next base: position 29,428 of record CAJHNH020005879.1, on the reverse strand, counting down.
TCGCACACCCCAAGCCACGGACGCCGCATCTGCAAACAACACACTACTGAAGTTGAATTATTCAACTCTGGAAACAGGACATAAGTAAAACTGAACAATCAGGCTAAAGATGAAAGTTAGTTGCATGTTCTTTTCAAGATACTACAAACCCACACCAGGACTTCTGGTGCTGTGTTACTAAGCAATTCTTCTTTTTCTCCTGCATTTGCACCTAAAGGGGAAGGTGACATGTTGTAATGTGGTTTACAGCTAGGCTGTGATTTCTCAGCCTTTCAGCCCAACACATCCAATTTGAGCACATTTTTAATTAGTCACTTTTTACAACATGCTTGTTAACTCTTTTAGTCCCAAGGAATGCAGGATACATTCATAGGATCCTACCTAGGAGCCCAATGAAAGCTAGATGTGCTGATTTTATGTCTCCCTTTACTATCCCTAGAATGTCTTTGCACTGGAACCCACAGGGGTACAGAAATAAAGGAAGACCAAAATACACATGGAGAAGGGAGCTAGAGAATAAAGTTAAAAAGATGGAGGGTGGGGGGGGGGGCATGGGGAGATCTGCATGCAATAGTGAAGGAGGTTAGAAAGGCAGAAAAAGAAGAACTAGTCACATCATGAGAGCTAACAAACAGCAACTGCTGGGAAAGAGAGAAAGAATGGAAGATAACAGATACACACACACACAAACTACGTACACAGAAGAATTGAATGGGATTAGACCACTATGCAGAACAAGAAAATGGCAGGGAAATAATATAGTTAGACCTACAAACATTTGGAGTCACCAACTGCAGTCACAGAGGAAGTAAATGATATGTGCAGGGCTTGGATTCTGAAAAGAAAAAGAGGAGGAGGAGGAGGAAGATAAGAATGTGAAGGAAAAGGAAGAGGAGAAGAAGCAGACAAAGCAGGAGGAGAATAATAACCATAAGTTTTACATGCCCACACAAGAAAACTGACAAGTGGTAGCACAAGTCCCTGATTCATCTCGTTTACCTTCACAGAGCTGCCCATCATCTGCCAGCCGATATCCCTCCCGACACTTGCACTGGTAATGTCCACCATAGCGGGTGATACAAAGATGCTGGCAGCCCCCGTTGTTGACATTACAGCCAGAAGACGCTACAAGAGGATAAAAAAAGTAACCTCTGTAAACGGCTTTCCACTGAAGAAGCTCAAATATGTGACATCAAACTAGGGATTCCTTTTTTTAACACACAAAAAACAATTTTAGTATTCACCACAAAGTACCTAAATAAAAAGGTACAGGTAATGAACACAAGTGTCTATTACAAAAGCACTAAAAAAAATGTATGCCTGAAAATGGTGACGGTACTGCATACCAATGCATACTGCCAGAAGAAGAAAGAACAACAACAAACAATCTGACAGCTCTATACTCCAACATATAGTTTTCTGAGTTAAAAAAACCTCAGAGAAATAATTTTCTAAGTTTTCAGCTAAAATCTTCAAATGCTGACCTGTTATATTGAAAAATCACTTGTACATGTTCGATTCTCAAATTGGCATATGGTTTGAAGAACACAGATCTTAACTTTCTTTTTACTTTATCTAACAGTCAAGTTATATAAAACCAGTGTAAAACACGGACCCTTATTATACAAAATGAACACAAAAATCACAACAACAGAAATTTAATGTCTCAAAAGAGCTGCTGGAGTAATAAAAAGATAAGATTAAAATTAGGAAACTAGAAGACTAGGACTGGAACCAGTTAATTCATTAAAGAGCAACAGATGAGATGGTTTGGCCATCTAATGAGAATGTCCTGGTAACAACTGCCAGAGAGCGTGATGAAGAAACATAGTGAACACAGGGCAGGCAAAGAACATGTAAAACATAGAATGACATTGTCAAGAACATCCTTAAAAAAATTAAGATTAACTTATACAACACATCAGAAAGAGCGAACTGAAGATCCTTACATCTCTCCCCAACACTGTGTTGAAACTGGAGGAGAAGGAGAAGAAGAAGGGTAACATCAAGGAAAATGTCAAGACTGTTAAAAAAAAAAATGGTCTTACAGTCCTGCCAACTTCTGTTATGTGCTAATAAGGTGTATGTGAGATATTTAAATGGAAAAGGATGAGAAAATATCTGGTAACATCTTTAAACTGATTTTACAGTGAAATAACTGCAATATATGGAGGAGAAGAGGGTAAGTCGGCAACCTTGACAAGATTACAAGAACTACATATTAAAAAAAAAAGTTGTCAGACATGAACACTATACAAGTAGCCAAAGATAAATAGTAAACCAACAGACAACATGTGTCAACAGTCGCTACACACTGAGGTAGATACTGAAGATGGGATCAGACCAATTATGGACTTGTCCAATGTGTAATGAGGATGATCGGCCAATTAACTAATTCCAATATGTGGCATGAAAAAATATGTCAGTTATGTAACATTAACATAATGAGAAAACAATATCTTTAAACTAGTCCTCCTGTGAAGTTAGTGAGGGCAAATGCAACAGTTAGAATCCTTCCAAGATGAAAATATATATGAATTTTTCTCATCCTCTTTCTTCTTCTGTTGTTTCGCTTAAGTCCATGTGAAGCACCTACCCCACAAGTAACTCAAGCCATGCTCTATGTAGACTTGTTCATAATTTGTTGGAGTTTTCAGACAATTTTCTACAAAATCAGGCAGTCTTATGCCAAATCCCCTTAATTACCTCTTATCTTCTTCTTCTTCTTTGCCTTCACCTGCTGTAAACTCTGGGGTAAAGTTTTGGTTGTTCACCCACTTTTGGAATGCAGTCCGGTTCTAGAACCTGAATGTTGCGTGTGCATCCGTTTTGGAGATCTGACTCATTTGTATGCAGACTTCTGGTTCCTTGCACTCAGGCAGATGCACTCCAACTTTGAAGGAAGCTCCCAATTAGTCGACTCTTACAACATGCTTTTGGGTAGGCAGTGGGTCTATTCTTGTTTTCCCTATAATAGGTGCCCGGAACCCACACATGGAAATTGCCTCTTATGACATGCACGGTAGGCTACAGTGATAATATTCTTTGCTTCCCATTGAAATTCTGGTAACATCCAGACAAGGGAAAGTAAAGGACTCTATTCACACCTTGGGGTTATGAGGTATATGATGCTAGACCTACATTTGTATAGACTAATTGACCCTCCATGGGTGATGTGGACAACATCACACCAGCAACATTTACTTCACAAGATGTTATCTAGTACCCATTTTGGGCTGAGTCAACCTGGGAGCCAATGTCATTTTTTCCCAAATCCTTCCAGTATGGATCTGAACCCAAAACCTTCAGGCAAGCATACAACTGATATACTACCACACCCAGGTGAGCATGCAAAAGCATAGATTGAACACCTACCTACTCTGCTGTGGGTTCCAGTGTCCTATATTGGGGGAGGCGGGGTGTAGGGGGATAGACCCACTGCCACCCTAACAAGCATGTCATATAAGTTGACTAATAAGGTCAGTTTCTTTCAAAGTCAGAGTGCATCTGCCTGAGAAGTGAGGAACCAACAGTCTGCATACAAATAAACCACATCTACAACACAGATGTGCAGGCAAAATGCAATTTCTGGAAAAAAAAAGACTTAAGTCTAAAGTGGACAATCAGAGCTTTCCACTGGAGTAAACACCAAGAAGAAGAACAAATACAAATCCATAAGCATAAAAACAATACAAAACTGTTAAAATGGTAATCAAAATGCCAGCAATGAAAAGCAAATCAAAAACAAAAATTACAAGAAATATTACCAAATTTATGTTTATACAAACAAAATAAAAATGCAGTTTAAGAACTGGTAGAAAATACAATAACTGAAATATAACAAAAATCACAGGAGCTGCACAAAATCTCATCTAATAACACAAGGAGCAATATCATATTAAAATGAGCAAAATGACAATGTAAGGACATAAACTGCACAACACCCATCATGCAACAAAGAAATATACAACTATAAATGGCAAACAATAATCAATTGCAATGGGGGGGGGGGATGATCCCTGTTGGCATTGCCATCGATTAAATTAACGGCACAATAGCCATTAACGTGGCAAAGACAATGTATAGAGGATAGACTCAGCTAAAAATTTAAATGATTACAACTAAAATATTTACAACAACAAAAACTCAACAGAATGTTACATGGTAAAGGAATATGGTATTCTGTTTTTTATTCAGTATTCAATTTACCAAATTCATTTTCAGTTACTTGTTTGGTTACACATAGGAGATACATGGGTAATAGATAGCAAATGACAGCCTACAATAGTACTAATTCCAGCCTTCGCCAATTGCTTTTTAGCACAGCAAAATAATGGGTGGAAGTATGGTTTGGATTATTATGGTAGTATGATCTGAACATGTTCAATAAGAATTGAAAACTATCCTTTGATACTGACTTACTACTGACAATACTAGTAAAGCTACTAAAGCTTTAAATTTGTATATTATCAATCACTTTATCTCTCTCTCTCTCACACACATAAATACACAAATAGGCACACCCAGATACACACTGTGAATAATACAAAATTGTGTCTTTGCATTTTCTGCTTCTTGTAGTGCCATAGTTTTATTACCTATAATATATTAGATACCTATCTTTAATGGATGTTGCAGAACCAACCCCAGCATTTGTTGACTGTATGCAGTTTTACAACACCACCATGCAGCAAATTCATTGAGAAACAGAAAATAAAATGGTTTGGTTATTTAGTAAAAATGCAGCCAGAACAACTACCAATGCATGCATTACACATCAAGAGATCTGAAGTAAAAGCAAGAGGTTGCCCTAGGAGAATATGGATTGATGACATTAAAGAGCTTCTATATCAACACAAATTGAGAATAGCCATTGCTGCCCATCAAGCAATGGATCGCAAACTGTTCCTCCCCACAATGCTTAATGGCAGTAGTGGAAATTGATGATGATGATGCAGTTTTACCAGAAAATTTTACTTTGAGTAGTTTGCTACTGTTTATTGATCTATAATATATTAAGCAAAAAAATTCAAATTTATTCTGCAAAATATGAACTGTTATTTAGGTGCAACAGACCCCTCATCACAAACATCTATAATATTTACATAATGAATGTTTACAGGTAAAATTCTCTGTAAGGAACTGCATGGGCTGGTGATTCTAGGGACAGGTAGTATCGCTTCCGTAACGGTTTTCTTGTAAGCCCACTACCTTTATCTCCAGATGGTGCTGTTAAATACATCATCTTTAAGGAATTTCTAACATCTTTATTTGTAAAAATTTCTACAGCTTTGAATTTGGAAGCTATTAAAGTGAATGTCAAACAACATGCCAGCAGATACAGTCCTTCAATCAACTCTACATCTGCTAAAATTAGTAACAATACGAGCAGTAGCTTGGATGTAAACATAATGAAATGTCAGTGTTAATCTGTTTCAGATGCTGATGCAGGCTTTGGTCGTCTTGCTATAATTGTGTCACTGCAACTACTGAAGTTATAGACACGCTTTTAGTAAGTAACTGTTGTTGTCAACCGCTACCGACTGAGAGATATACTGCGAAGGGGATCCAAGCACTTATGGGCTGAATGTGACCCAAAGTGTAGTGAGTATATGCTGCCTAACTTCACTCAATGGTATGCTACAATGCGGGTTCCAAATATTCAAACGTGTTTTCCAGTAAGATAGTAGATAGAAGACAAAATTCAATTTTTACAATGCAATATCGTGTCTTATCTCTAATATATTAACAAAATGGGAGCTGGATAAGTTTCGTCTTTCAATTCCCATGTAAAGTTTGTTTATTATTGTTCACGCAGCACAGTAAACGCCACACGAACGGTGAGGTAAAAAAGGGGGAGGCGGCGGAGGTGGAGTTATGCTACCTGAGAAGTGGAGTACTCAACTTATGAACACAGTTGATGTGCAAAACGTGTCTGTCGACTGCAACAGCAACACGTTTCAGAAATGTAATCAAGAAACTGTAAAGAATGTCACTGAACACCTGAACATTAATAACAGTATTTCATTCAGTTAAGATGCTATAGTTTAGTTCTTGGTGCCTGAAGTCAAGTTTAGGAATCTTTTAAAAAACTGGTCCCTCTCTCGTCTCTGATGACGACAGTCGACTGTTTGATATCATCCAGCCGTTGATCAGATGGAAGTTAGACAGGTCGAACAAGAGACAATCATGCTATGAAACATGAATGTTTTCTGTGTGTTAAATGCGAGTAAGGAGTGGAGAATCTCCATTTCTGGACTATTCTGCTACTCCATGGTGCAGACCTAACGCCTTCTTCTCCATTCAAGGCAAACGAGCGGAAGTTTCGGCGCCGGGTCGTCCAGGTTTTTAGCATTTCCAGTGTGATTTATTGCTAACGATTGCACTTTCGATTTGGCTTCATAGTTGTTTTAGATTGTGGTGTAGAGTGTGCATGTGTGTGTGTGGTGTGTCTGTGTGTGTATGATTGTCTTTGTGGTTCACCTATTTTAGTACTCTTTCAATATTAGCACATCTTCTGTTTTAGTACACCATCTATTTAGAAAACTTTCTATTTTAGTACACAAGTACATCTATTTTAGTGCGCACTAATACCTTGTTTACTACACAAGTAAACCTTCCATTCTGTACACAAGTATACCTTCTATTTGGTAAACAATTAGACTTTCTTTTTAGTGTACCTTTTATTTTAATACACCTATTTTAGTACGCCTTCTATTTTGGTGCACCTAATGAAAACATTTTATATTTAAGCACAACTTCTATTTAGTACACATTCGGTTTAGCACACACGTACATTTTTTATTTAGTATACAAGTAAACCTTCTAGTTAGTACATAAGCACATCTTCTGTTTACTAAACCTTATATTTTAATACACAACTATGTCTTATATTTTAGTACAGAAGAATACCTTCTATTTAGTAGGCGGGTACAGCATCTATTTAGTTCACCTTCTATTTTAATACAGAAGTATACCTTCTATTTTAGTACTGAAGTACACTTTCTATTTCGTGCACATGTACACCTTATACATAGTACACGGCTAAATCTTCTATTTAGTACACAAGTACTTCTTTTATTTAGTAAATCTTATAAGTTACAACTTACACCTATTTTAGTTCGCATTCTATTTAGCACACATTCTGTTTGGAATTGAGCATTTCCAAATTTTAAAATAAAAATAATCTGAGTGTGGCTTATGTTTTATAAACACGCTTCATAATTCCGAGATACCTGGTCATATTCCAACTGCTTGCAATTAACGCTACTTTCGACAATGCTATCGAGAGAGGACCATTCATTGGGCAACAGCGAACTGCTGAACGTGAAACTGCCAAAACCATACAGACAACCAATGCTGGGTTTGGTTCTACAAAGACCTGCAATTTGAAACGCAACTAACGTTAACTAAATAAAACTATGGAGTAACTCCGGGAGGCCAGGTGTGTTTACCGAATTAATACAGTTATTTCCCCTGTCATAGTAAAGTCAAAACTCAATTGTTGTAGAATCTGTATGTGTAATAAAGACGTACGTATGATTGCCACTTCTTCTTTTTCTTTTTCTTCTTCTCTTCTTCTTCTTCTTCTTCTTCTTCTTCTTCTTCTTCTTCTTCTTCTTCTTCTTTTATAGTCTCACTGATACCAGGTTGCTGCCAAGTGTCGTGATTTTCTGTATTTGTCTTGCGCCTCAGTGATAGATTTGTTCATCTTTTTACAGGTTGTTTCTTCATCATTTCCTTTTTCTGTCTTGGTCTTCCTCTCGCCTTCCTCCCAGATGTTCTACTGTAAAAAGTCTCAAATGCAGTCTGATCTGGCTGTATTCTCACTAGCTGACGAACCATTTCATTCTTTGTCGGTCAATATAATCTAGACATGGTTTTATTCCAACTTTGTCTCTAATGCTGGTATTCGTAACCCTGTCTCGTCTAGAGTTGTTAGTGACAGCTCATTTCACATCTGTCCTATATGTATTCAACATTTCTTGTGTAGTAGCAATAAAATACACCACTGCCGGCTTGCTATGCCCGTCGTGTGGCGGGGCAGGAAAAATCTGACCTGCGAGCCATTGCTCTCGTTAGCCTGAAACCTTGCGGCTTCAGTCTTCCGGTGCGTACCACGGGGAGGTAGGGTGAACCTGAGTGCTCTGCGGGTTGTTAGCGGGCTACTTAAATTTCACTTTTCCCCTCTCCAAAGAGAAGCTAGCCAAACTTACCACTGCTGGCTGACACTCATGGGAAGAAACGCAAAGACAGAAGATCACTAAGCAGGTCACGTGTCATGGTTACTTGTGTCTGCACTAGGGCCTGTTATCATTTAGAAATGACAGGTTCGATTCCTGCTTTAGTAACTGCAGATTTCAAATTGTATTTTGTCTAGTACATCATATTATCTGCCTATGTCTATGAGTGTCAATCAATATATGTCTATTTATTTACTAGATACTGTTTCTATGGTTACAGTGGTTACCTGCATGTTTATTTCTGTAGAATCTGTATGCTGTTTTGGCAGTATGTCGAATTGAGAAAAATCTTTCCTTTACTTGCATAACAGCCAATCAATAAATGTAAATCTACTCACAAAGTGGGAATCGCCGTGGTGTAGTGGCTAGACGAACGCCTGCGGATCGGAATGTCGTGGGTTCGCGTCCTGATGGAGCAGGGCTTTTTTTTTAAAAACTACCCTGGCTTCCAAGTCGATCCAGCCTTGAATGGGTACCAGGTGCAATCCGAGAAGTAAAGGCGGCGGGCCTGATGCTGACGACATCACACGCCATGTGTTAACTGACCTATAAAATATAGGTCTAACCCTACAGGCCCAATGCGCTTAAAGGTGTTGAAAAGGGTCTTTAACTTTACTTACTTACAAAGCTGAACTCGAGGTTTAATGAAAGTTTAATGTATTCAACAACAATTGTCTCATGACACAGATAACATTGAAGTATAATGCTGTGATTTGATTTCGATAATGGTAAAGCGTCCACCTTTGATGTTTGTTTTTTTTTCGAAATTAGTACGAGAGGCCTGGTGTTGAAGAGTTTGAGACACCGCCGCTTAATATTCGCAGATGCAGCGGTGGACAGAGAGCCGCAATGATGTAGCAGCTATAGATTTGCGTGCGGATCCTAAGGTAGTGGGTTTAAACCTGAACGCAGCCGGGATTTGTTTACAAATCACCTTTGTTTGCAGGTCGACCCAGCCTAATTGGGTACTAGGTAAAGTACTGGGAAGTAAATACCCGTGAAGGGGTGGACAAGGCCTGTTTACTGTTTTTTTTTTTTTTATTTGTATTTATTGTTAACGGCAGTGGATACACGTTTCGCAAACTGCATTAGTCACTGCTCTACCATGGTCTTCTTCTTCGTCTTCTTCTTCTTCTTCTTCTTCTTCTTCTTCTTCTTCTTCTTCTTCTTCTTCTTCTTCTTCTTCTTCTTCTTCTTCTTCTTCTTCTTCTTCTTCTTCTATAGTCCTGTTATACATCCTGTTTTGAAGAGGCATCGGATGCTAGTTTTGGTATAAGCCACGTAGATGCTGGTATTTACAGCCTCGGATATACTCGGCTATCAATATCATTGTTGAAAGTAGCGTGAAGCGGTCTGCTAGCAAATTGCCTGCCATTGGAATCGACCGGATATCTCGGAATTACGAAGCGTGTTCACAACACATAAGCCAGTTGGCTGGTGGTAGTTTTTTTTTTTTTTTAACACATGTCCAAACCATTTAAACTTCTTTCCTAATGTCATTTGTGATCCCATCTTTTCTAGTTACAGTGAAGATTTGTACAGGCTTTTTTGGTGTCTACTGTTACATGTTTAGTCCGCAAAATTGATGACTCGATTTGATTTGCTTTAATGTGTCAATGACAGTCATTCCCAAACTTTGCGCCACGGCGCCCCGGCGAGCCGCGACTTCTTCACTGGGGCGCCGCGAAATATTCGAAGATACACAAGTTTTATCTCTTACATTCGAATAGTCATACTTTTACTTAGGTTAGGGTGCCGTATAAAAATTTTAATTGAAAAAAGGCGCCGCGACTAAGAAAATTTGGAAAACACTGATCTATCATCTCCCCTGCTGCCCTACCCTGGTGCCCATTTTAATTAAGTCTGCATTAAACCGTTTTTCCGCAGTAAGCTCCTGCCAGCCAAGAGCCAGAGTTACAATTAATGACGATGGCTTAGTTTTTCCAATTAGCGACAGATGGCTGTATTAGGAAAGTTTCAGCACAAATCGACATATCAGGAACTTTTTTTTTTTTTTATTCCCTTATATCTTTCAGTCCTAAACAATGCATTGTGTGTGCTGGGATTATTCTTGTGATTTATAGCAACGAGTAATGTATTTTTATTAGCTTTTACCTTTGGTCAAACCATACTCTGGAAATCTGGGTATAGAACTGGCCACTCTGCTGTGTTTAGTCTTTGTCTGGCATTTATAATTATTGTCTCACCCTGGAATTCGCTGCTAAATCTTTCTTGCACAGAAAGGATTTAAGTCCATGCCGTGTAGTGCTGGTAGTCGTGTCTTTCTGTCTCGTGTACTTTCAGTCAGTTCAGAAACAGGTGTTTTTTCATGCCATGATGTCAAACTTTCCAGCGTTTTCTCTTTCGGCCTCCCTCTGCTTGTTTTCCCCTCCAGCTTTGTCACCGACACGATGTACTCCAGTTTTCTCCTTCTCATGACATGGCCAAAAAATGTAGATGCCTTCTTCTCATGACATGACCAATGTAGATTGTCTCCTTCTCATGACATGACCAAAGTAGATTGTCTTCTTCTCATGACATGACCAAAGTAGATTGTCTTCTTCTCATGACATGACCAAAGAATGTTTGGTTGTCGGATTGACTTGATCTGTTCCTTCTCATGACATGACCAAAGAATGTAGACAAGATGTCTCCTTCTCATGACATGAAAGACATGAAATGTAATTGTTCTCCTTCTGATGACAGAAACTGTACATTGTCTCCTTCTTATGACATGTTACGAATGTAGATTGTCTTGGTAGATTGTCTCCTGGATTTGAGTTTAAGGAAAAATACAACGCATTTGTCGCAGCTATGTTGTCATTGTCAGCTCTGTGGCTATGTCGATGCGAACGCTTCGTAATGCCAGGATGCCGGGTTTGATCCCAGCTGCGGGCCATGCGCCATGAGTTGGTTTCGACAGTGGTATCAGGGGGCCGACCGTCCAGTGAGCAATGGCAAACTACTGGACGTAAATTTGCCTAAAGAAACCACACAACAGCCAGGGGCTGCTGGGGTTGGTTCTGCAACGTCCTGTAAAGGATACGCAACTAACCATGTTGTCATTGCCAATAGGTTTTGGGGCCGCATAGCTAGTCTTGGACTTAACTGATTTGTTTTATATATATATATATATATATATATATATATATATATATATATATATATATATATTAATGTCCGTGTTGCCATACGACGGTTGGAAACAATAGCATGCTGTGTGTCAATCAAACAGGAAAGATACATACATTTCTTCTTTTTGTTGTTGTTGAAACAGCAGCAATGAAAGCCAAGATCTGGTACTATTCTACCCATGTACATGGTGTCCCATAAATTTCCAAGTATAAGACAAAATAAACATATCATCAAAACCAGTACAAGTATAACTGCAGCTGTACTTATATGTGTTCTTCGGCAGTAGAAAACACGAATTGAAATGTATTAGCAAAACAGTTGTAGTCATGTAGAGCATATGCATAATACATACATAGACACATTCATATATATTAAATGGTTTTCATTAAAAAAATGTTTCTCTTGCCTGTGTATGGAAACCTATGGGACATCCTTACAGGATGGAAGGGACACAACGGTTAATTTGAGCAATCAAGAGTAAACAGAACTTACAGTAATAAGAAATGAAACAATGATATATTACAAAATGGCTATATATATATATATATATATATATATATATATATATATATATATATATATATATATATATATATATATATATATATAATAATAGTCTAAACAATACAGAAACAAATAAAACAACGAAAACGGATTGTAGCTGCAATGTAGAAACGCAGAAACATTTCTTCTACTTCCGTTCACCAGCTGTGAATTCCGGCCGAAGGTCCCGGTTAATCGTCCACTTGAAATTCTGGCTTTTACCTGGACCTGAGTTTTGCGTGTACAACCGTTTTACTGGCTTTTGCCATTTCCTGCTTCACGGGCAGATGTACTTCGAGGAAAGACGTCAGGTCTATTTCTAGGATGACTGTGGCCATTATTTTGTGTGGGTCGAGATGTTACCTTATTTGTGTGGTGTCCTCTCGTCCCCCTTTCTCCACAGGTGTTGCCCCCGGAGTACCCCCTTTGGGGCAGCCCTGTGTGGAACGGTTAGCCCTCAAGGGAAGGCAGGGGCAGATCAAGGGCATTCCCTGCCATCCAAGGAGGCTTCCATAAGTGCAGAGCCGACACATAACGCTCTGGTTCTGGGTTCACCCAAGGAATCATCACGTCCTGCTTAACCTCACAAACGTATTAGGCTTCCCGCTCGACACGGGCTGCGCCCTCCGGAGATCTGAGGGAGTAGCCCGTTGGTTCTAGACATTTTGTGACCACACGAATAGGTACAATCTTTTTCATCGGCGACTATCATCTTTAACGTGCTGTGCACGACAGAATGGAGAATCCTGCGTCAGGCATGTCTTAGATACATATCTAAGGCGTGCGAAAAAAAAATATAAGGACAATATGAAGCAATCTTCTCCCCTCATACTCCTATTCCTCCTCCTTCTTCTTTTTCTTCCTCTTCATCTTCTTCCTATATTTATTCCTTCCTTCCCTCTTTCCTTTCTTCTCCCCCTTTCCTTCTCCAGTTATCGTGGTGGGGTTTTTAAGGGGAAAGAGGGCGTGAGTAGGGCAATAGTCTGTGTGATTGTTCTCATTCACAATGTATATGTTGATATTTATTTTGTAAGGATGCTCTTCCTACTGCATTCCCCAATTTTATGCTGTCTTCTCCTTCCACTCCGTATCATTCATTATATTTCTTCAGCCTAGCTTTCTATAGCTTTTGGAGCCAGGACATTCTCTTTCAATTTCCAAACCATTTTAACTGCAGTTCTTTATGAATTGTCAGCTGTGTGGCTAAGTCGATGCGAACGTTAAGTAATGCCGGGATGTCGGGTTCGATCCCAGCTGCTGTTGATTTCGACAGTGGTATCAAGAAAGCCGACCGTCCAGAGGCAATGGCAAACTACTGCACGTAAATTTGCCTAGAAAAACCACACAACAGCCAGGGGCTGTTGTGGTTGGTTCTGCAACGTCTTGTATAGGATACGCAACTAACTTCTTTAACGAATTACATGACTAAATAAACATAAAAACAGTCTGGTCTAATCGGCATAACTATACGATAAAAGCATACTACACGTAACACAAATAAAAATGATAACACTATTGTATAAAGTACAGCAACACAAATAATTTGGCAGTACAAAGAAACCGGTGAATTATTATTAATGCGAAATCTTGTTACTTCTTGAAATTTTAACAATTCACTGGTTTTATACGCCTACTAAACATAAACCAGAATAGTTATATATTCTGAAGTCTAAATTTTCAGGTGTTGTTCTAAAAATGACATGAATACAGGTAGGTGTGAAAAATAGCAAACACCGTTGGTGTGGTTTCATACCCGTGACCTTTAGTTCAAGTATCGCTAGCTTACTGGTTCCGTTGCCGTCTGTAATACGAGCCACTGAGAAGTAAGGTTATCTTGGGTCATTGTATGTATGGGGCAGCATATGTATGGGAATTCTACTAACAAAGGATATAGAAGAAAAGGTACGAAAGTGACGTAGAATAAAAAAAGGAGGGGTGTGTCAAAGTGAAAGGTGGTTTTTGCTAAACCAAACTGGCAAGAATAAAGTCATAGTGAGCGTAGACTGACAGGTAGGTACATGCAATGGTAGGTCGTAAGACAGATTATGTAGGCTTCTAACAAAGTAGGCAATTAAATAGACGAGTAGATTAATTAGTAGATTCATAGGCAGTCATAAAAAGCATTTTTGCTCAGTAGATTTACAAAAATGTAATTTAGTGTAAGAGACCGGATACACACAGCATTTGCTTTCAGACAGAGAAACAGACAGACGGTCAGACAAGCAGACAGATAAGCAGACAGGCAGACAGACAGGTAGTCAGATAAAGTAGGTAAGCAGGTTGGGTAGACATCTGGGTACAAAAGAGATTATGCAGATAGACAGACATAGATAATAAGTCTGGTATGTTATTTAATAAGATTAGACATATTTGATATACAGAGACAGACACACCGAAGGCCTATTCCATATAAACATCCAGCTCAAAACTACAATATAGTGGAAGAAACCGATCATCAATAACTTTCTCTAAAAAAGGCCCGGGGTTTTCAGGCAATATTGAAGCAGAGTTTTACAATTGACTTAATTCATTTACACGGGTAGTTCAAATCCGACGGGGCCAGGCTTTTTTTCTTTTTTTTTCTTCTTCAAAAATGACTTTGGCTCCCATGTAGGTAGGTAAGCTGTACCCCATCAGGACATCACACAAGCGATAAACACCCGATGACATAAAGTGCCACCATGCGGATGAGGATCACTCGCGGAGAGGTCCCGGAAACCCCGTTCAGCAGTTAGGCTATATTTAAGGCCTGGCTATATATAGGACGCTGGGCAAAAGCCAGGGTGGGGCTTCAAAATAACTAAAAATTGCATTCCACATGGGTACGACGCTAATAATAATAATAATTTGACTTCCAGGTCAACCCAGCCTTTAAAGGTTGCCAGGTAAAGTCCTGTAAAAAAAAGGCGTCCGACGTGACGTTGACCATGTGACCCACAGCGGATACGACAATGTCGTGGAAAGGGTTCTTTATTATTGCTTTATTGGAGTATACATAACGTTATTACTGTTTCCCTGGGGGACACAGGAACGTTACTACCGCTTCACTGGGGGATACAGGGGCGTTACTACTGTTTAACTGGTGAGGGGGGAGGGGGATACAGGCACGTTACTACTGTTTAACTGGTTAGGGGGGGGGGGGCACAGGAACGTTACTACTACTTCACTGGGGGATACAGGGACGTTACTACTGCTTCACTGGGGGATACAGGAACGTTACTACCGCTTCACTGGTGGATACAGGGACGTTACTACCGCTTCACTGGGGGATACAGGAACGTTACTACCGCTTCACTGGTGGATACAGGGACGTTACTACCGCTTCACTGGGGGACACAGGAACGTTACCACTGCTTCACTGGAGGACACAGGAACGTTACTACCGCTTCACTGGGGGATACAGGAACGTTACTACCGCTTCACTGGGGGATACAGGGACTTTACTACTGCTTCACTGGGGGATACAGGGACGTTATTACTCTTTAACTGAGTGAGGGGGTGGGGGGGGGGGTGTGGTACAGGAACGTTACTACTGTTTAAACTGATGGATACAGGAACGTTACTACTGCTTCACTGTGTGGGGGGGGGGGGGGGGGGTACAGGAACGTTACTACTGTTTAACTGGTGGATACAGGAACGTTACTACCGCTTAACTGGGGGGGGGGGGGGGGGAAATACAGTAAACGTTACTACTGTTTAACTGGGGGATACAGGAACGTTACTACCGCTTCACTGGGGGATACAGGAACGTTACTACTGTTTAACTGGGGGATACAGGAACGTTACTACTGTTTAACTGGTGGATACAGGAACGTTACTACCGCTTCACTGGGGCATACAGGAACGTTACTACTGTTTAACTGGGGGATACAGGAACGTTACTACCGCTTTAACTGGGGGGGGGGGGGGGGATACAGTAGCGTTACTACTGTTTAACTGTGGGATACAGGAACGTTACTACTGCTTCACTGTGGGGGGTGGGGGGGAATACAGTAGCGTTACTACTGTTTAACTGATGGATACAGGAACCGCTACTGCTTCACTGTGGGGGGGGGGGGGAATACAGGAACGTTACTACTGTTTTAACTGGTGGATACAGGAACGTTACTACCGCTTAACTGGGGGGGGGGGAATACAGTAACGTTACTACTGTTTATACTGGGGGATACAGGAACGTTACTACCGCTTCACTGGGGGATACAGGAACGTTACTACTGTTTAACTGGGGGATACAGGAACGTTTACTACTTTTTAACTGTGGGATACAGGAACGTTACTACCGCTTCACTGGGGCATACAGGAACGTTACTACTGTTTAACTGGGGGATACAGGAACGTTACTACCGCTTCACTGGGGGGGGGGGGATACAGGAACGTTACTACCGCTTCACTGGGGGGGGGGGGGGTACAGGAATGTTACTACTGTTTACAGGTGGATACAGGAAACGTTACTACCGCTTCACTGGGGGGGGGGGGTACAGGAACGATACTACTGTTTAACTGAGGGGGGGGGGGGGGGGGTACAGGAACGTTACTACGGCTTTACTGGAAAATACAGGAACGTTATTACTGCTTTACTGAGGGATACAGGAATGCGACTACTGCTTCGCTGGAGGATACAGGAACGATACTACTGCTTCACTGGAGAATACTGGAACGTTACTACTGCTTCACTTTACAATAGGGGAATTTGACAACTGCTTCAGTGGGGGATACAGGAACGTTACTACTGCTTCACTGGTGATACAAGAACGTTACTACTGCTTTATTGGAGAATACAGGAACGTTATTACTGCTTCACAGGAAATACAGGAACGTTACTACTGCTTCACTGGAGAATACAGTAACGTTACCATTGCTTCACTGGGGGATACAGGAACATTATTACTGCTTCACTGAAGAATAACTAAACGCTACCACTGCTTTACTGCAGAATACCGGAACGTTACTACTGCTTCACTGGAAAATACAGGAACGTTACTACTGCTTCATTGGAGAATAAAGGAACGTTATTACTGCTTTACTGCAGAATACATTAACGTTACTACTGCTTCAGTGGGGGATACAGGAACGTGACTACTGCTTCACTGGAGAATACAAGAGCGTTACAATTGCTTCACTGGAGAATAAAGGAACGTTATTACTGCTTTACTGCAGAATACATTTACGTTACTACTGATCAGTGGGGGATACAGGAACGTTACTACTGCTTCACTGGATAATACAAGAGCGTTACAATTGCTTCATTGGAGAATAAAGGAACGTTATTACTGCTTTACTGCAGAATACATTAACGTTACTACTGCTTCAGTGGGGGATACAGGAACGTGACTACTGCTTCACTGGGGATACAGGAATGTTATTACTTTTTCATCGGAGGATGTAGAAGAAAGAAATCATCGAACTAATTGACTGGAAGTCAGCCTCTTCGTGCATTCAATAGGAGAAGGGAGCTCAATAAATCTTAAGCATTGTTCGAGATCGTAATAATAATAAATGGTTTAGTGAAATAGGATGTGTTGGGCATAAAGGCACACAAAATTGCAGCATAGCTGTGAACCGCAACACGATGAAGAAGCACAGAAAAAGCCAAAGCAACCTATACATACATTCCAGATTGGGGAACCATACAAGAAAAAAAAGACCTAGAGATTTATGGATTCGCTCTGAAAGAATTATCAAAAGAATGAGATCTATTGTTTAAGAGCTGACAAAACACATCTGTTAAAAGTTATCTAGTTACTACCATTTAACTCGACAACAAAATGGCGATATACCCGTTTTGTTTGTGGTCGTATTCCCTTGCTTGAATTTACCTCCCATCAAAGACGTAGATAGCGTTTGGGGCTGCTGTTCTTGTGCGTTATGTGAGCTAGAGCTATGTCCTTCTCGCTCCGCGGTTTCCGTATTGTAATTGTAGAAGGGAAAGATATGGTGTGGGTTATAGCTTTGGCTTGAAAATGCATTGTGTTCTGGCAAAACATGGTCTCTCTCCTGACCGGCAACAGTGTTTGAGTCTCGTGGGTGATCGCGAGAGCCATCTTTTTGGTGTGGTGATGAATAAATTGGAGTTGCGCTTTTAAATTCAAGAGTAGCTGAAAGAAATTTGCAGGTTAAATAAGCATAAAAACATACACACACACATACACAAACTGTGAAAAATACTATAAAAACCTGCTGCATGTTTTCAGGATTCATCATTATTATAAAGCAGTGTGTTTGCAGAACCTCGCTGTAATCGTAACCAATGGAATCAGATTGTCAGTTACCTGCCAATTTTCTCGTCATTTTTTTGTATGCAGGGGCGCCTGAATTCGCTGATTTAAGCACCTAGAACACCCCCCCCCCCCCACTTTTCCCAACACCATTTTTTTGGTTATTTCAATATTTAGCAGAGGAGCCAGGATACATTAATTTACAAGGGAGCTAAGTTGCATAGACGTTCTCTTTTAAGTTTGTGTTTGTACTCTACTAAAATTGCAAATATATTTTCTACAGTCAAATGCTTTTATGCATGGACGCCTGGACCCGAGGGCTTAGAAACTGTGATACCAACACCACCCGTTCCTCAGTTTTATAGGGGAGAGGTTGAGCTCCCTCTATAAAACCATTTTTAAGGGAGCTAGATTGTATAGAACTGTGCTAGATTTAGGTTTAGACGAGGGATCAACATCCTAGACGTACTTTGTATTTCCCGTCCTTTTTAGGATGAAAATTGTCGTTATTGTGAAGCCTTACTCTGGCTTTTGCAATATAGCCTGGCCATAAATATGGCCTAAAGACTGAACGCGGTTTCTGGGACCTCTCCACGGTGATCCTCACCCGCATGGTGGCACATTGTGTCATCGGGTATTTATCGCTTGTGTGATGTCCTGGTCGGGTAAAAAGTCAGTCAGTCAACATCATGGCGCAAGAATATTATGCCATAAGTGTTCTGTTCTACTTCTGAGTCTGAAGAATTTCAGCCTAGTGCACGAACTGCATAGCACCGGCGAGGATCCACAAATACTTTGGGTAGATTTTTAACTCCAAATCTTACCCGGGCAGCACCGTTAGGCTACTCTTTTTCGATCTCCAACTGCCAAGGCATATTTTACGTGCGCTACAGTACACACGGGCGTCTGATCTTACTACCCAGAGACCAGGGGAAATTACTAGAAGCCCACGCACGAAAAAAGATCCCAGCCATCACCGGGGCTTGAAGGACGCTATGTATTTAGACTACGCGGCTCCCGAACTGTGCTAATCGGTTATAAGGTTGAATGGGATTTTCGGGAGTTTGTAGCTGTTTTATTTTCATCCCTCAGATCCATACGGACTGAACATCTGGAGGGAGGAAACTGTATATTATATATATATATGTGCCCGGTTCGCTAGCGTAGTTGGTTAAACCTAACTTTGTGGGGACCGGGTGACGAACTCCTTGTGATCTGGGTTCACGCCCGGGGGTAGGTAGAAAAGCCACATTTCTCCCAGATTTACAGTATCTATCATGGAATCAAGGCTGGAGGGTTTCGATTTCCATAGTACCGAGCAAAGGGTTAACAACTCATGGTTTCTGGATATTATATATATATATATATATCTCTTTATATATATATATATATATATATATATATATATATATATATATATATATATATATATATATATATATATATATATATATATTTGCCATCTCGGACTTTAAGTAGGACATGAGTTTATTTTAGCTGTCATCGTTGGCGGGCAACGAGGAGGGTGCTTTTGCTTTCCTGGAGTAACACATCGTTTTTAGGGGCCACCGCAACATGTTAAGAAGTCTGAAACCACGGGGGTTAAGATGACTCTCTCGTGGGACGTAGGCTAAATCTTGGGTAGGGGGTTAGCGTGGAGGCCAGATGTCGACGTTATGGGGTCGCTGAAAGTGGCGGTAACATCATGTAGTACGGAACGCGGGATATCGCCCTTCGTGATAGTTTAGGAGACCATGCAACCTAACACCCCTGTGACAGAGAGTCGGGCATGTGAAAGGTTAAGACGCATGAATGAACGTCCATTCACGAACTGCCTGGGCCCGACTTCGTTAGTAGAACCAAATCATATTTAGATTCTAGTAGCGAACCCAACACACACAACCCCCTCCACCGCCTTTTTTTTATCTCGGTCTCTCTCTCTCTCTCTCTCTCTCTCTCTCTCTCTCTCTCTCTCTCTCTCTCTCTCTCTCTCTCTCTATCTATCTATCTATCTCTCTCTATCTCTCTCTCTTTTGTTCTCCCCACATCCATACTCCCTTCTTCTTCATTTATTTTCTCTCTCCCTTTACTCTCTTCTCTCTATCTCTCGCTCTCTAGCACACAAACACACACACACACGCAAAATAATACACGCATCCACAAGAAATACAAAAATACACGTGCGACAATATACACACATAAACATAAACGCAACCCTTAATACACTAATTCACTTAAACACACAAACGTAAACACACACATAAAAGCGCAACAACAAAGCGAATTAGTTGACGGCTAATAATCAACTAGGACAATGATTCCTAATCAGACTTGACCTACGAACCTCTCACATTTTGGAAGGGCTGCCAAGGATCCCATTGTTTTTAATAGTGATATTCAATAATAATTATATATATATATATATATATATATATATATATATATATATATATATATATATATATATATATATATATATATATATATATATATATATATATATATATATAAACAGAAATAAATCGGTTAAACATTTTTCGAAACAAAAGGTTTTTTTTAAATTAATATCTTACCCGAGATAACGTCAGAGGACAGTCCAAAATTTTAGAGGGTGGTACGACTGGGTTTCCCGGCTTCCTGGTGCTTTTAAAGTCCCCAAAACGTCCAGAACAGGCCCTAACCCAAACCCACCTAGGTCCCATGAGAGAGTACAGCCTAGGTCCCACGAATGCATGCAGCCTAGGTCCCACGACTGCATGCAGCTTATCTATCACCCCCTGAAATATTAAACTGTGGATTTGCCTTGTTTGGGGTAGGATATTAATATAGCACCAACACTTTTATTGTAAACCATCACGGATCAGCGCATCGCCGGGGATCTGCATATCAGCAATTGGGAATCACTGCCCCAGAAGATAAACGGAAGTATCACCAATACAATTGGTGGCCATGTTTATGAGGTCAGACTGACACCAGGAAAATAGTGCATGGACAAAAATAACGATGTCAGGAGTAGGGATTGAATCCGAGCCAGTTAACTGGCAGAGGGGTATTTTACCTGTATATCATTGATTAACTTTTTCCCCACTCGTTATTACCTACCCATATGCCAGCCAGACTTGGACCGCTTTCAACACCGCTGCTGCAAATACGACTACTACCTCTACTACTATTACTACTGCTATTACCACGACTACTTCCAATACTTCTCCATTCGCTGATGCTGTTGCTGCTCCTACAATAACAACAACAACAACAACAACAACACAACACAACTATTACTACACTAGCTAGCTACTACTGCTACTATGCTGTTTGCTGCTACTGCTACTTGCTACTGCTAAATGCTACTGCTACTACTACCTACTACTACTACTACTACTACTACTACTACTACTACTAATACTACTTCGACAACTTACTACAATTACTACTGCTTCTGCTGCTAGTACTACTACTACAACCACCATTATCATATTCGCCATTACTATAACAACATCTGCTAAAAATTATACTACTATCGCTACTATGATTATTACAAAACCAATAATTAATACTACCACCCTTACTGAATCTCTACTCAACCATTATATCGCAAACTACCACAATACTATATCTACCACAACTATATCCTACACTGCCCACATGAACTCCATAACAATTATATTCAACGATATAAAAATAAAGAGAACAATATCCGTAACACGAATAATATCAA
The DNA here is from genome assembly GCA_905116865.2 of Candidula unifasciata. Classification (NCBI taxonomy): domain Eukaryota; kingdom Metazoa; phylum Mollusca; class Gastropoda; order Stylommatophora; family Geomitridae; genus Candidula; species Candidula unifasciata. The sequence goes on along the minus strand of CAJHNH020005879.1, from coordinate 7,574 downwards.
TAAAATTAAATATTACTTCTAATCGATACTCATTAAGCCAGCGTGGTACGAAGCCTAATCAATGGAACCGAACATATTTTACGACTATGACAACCAGTTTTACCACGTTCGCAAATCTGGTTCTTAAATCTACAGCAGAAATTAACAAGCCGTGTCCAGACGCGGTATTTGCCAATATATCGATTACGTTTTTATTAATGGCTTGGCGTCGTTGATTCATCTTAATTGATAACGATAATTACATGGGAAATACCTGACGATTACGTGGGTGGGAAATGGGCAAAGCACAAAACTAGGGGTGGTATGTTGGGGGACATAATGCGAGCGTTTAACAAAATGTGGTAATTCTTTTTTTTTTTATTGCATCAGCAATCGTCGTAGTAGTAATAGTAGTAGTAGTAGTGGTGGTGATAGTTGTAGAGGTAGAAGCAATATTCGTATTTGCAGTTGTGGCAGTAGTCATAACAGTGGTAGTAGTAGTAACTGTAGTGGTAGTAGTAGTAATTGGAGTAGTAGTAGTAGTAGTAGTAGTAGTAGTAGTAGTAGTAGTAGTAGTAGTAGTAGTAGTAGTAGTAGTAGTAGTAGTAGTAGTAGTAGTAGTAGTAGTAGTAGTAGTAACTATAGCAGTAGTGGTAGTACCTGAAGTTCCTGTAGTAGTAGCAATAGTAGTAATAGTAGTAGTAGTAGAAGTAATAGTAGCTGTAGTAGTAGTAGTAACTGTAGTAGTAGTAGCAGCAGCAGTTATTGTTGTAGTATTCTTATTAGTAGTAGTAGCAGCAGTAGTAGTGGCAGCAGCAGGGGTAGCAGTACAATAACAACAAAGCCACATACTATTAACGCAATGACATAAGCGCGCAAAGACCCTTACTACCAACTCGCAGAGACGGATCGTTCAATCTCAACATCTGGGAACACCCTGATCCACAAGGACCAGATCTCCATCCATCAGGACACAAACTGTCAAGGTCCTATAACAAATAATGCTCGCTGTCAACAAACAAGTACGTGCACTCTCGTCCACTGACCTGCCATACCGACCCCCTACGTAAGGAAGATAGAAATGTTTCAAGCGTTAGGACACGCCTTCAACGAGAAAATTGTAGACAACTGCAGGAGCCCAATCTGGACAGATGACAAGACTGACCCTGTCATATTCAATCTTAGAAATGGGTGGGGATTTGTGGAGCTGAGTTAATATCCCATGGACAGTGCTCCTCCGGGCAAGAACCCATTGTAAATCAATCACTAGCTGTATAATGGGACCAAACGTCTGGAAAATAGTTTTTTTGCACCACACGGAGACAGGATAGATAGCTCCCAAAATGCGATATGTAGTGCGGTGGTTGGGGCTTTGTTGGGTGAGGATAGGGAATGTTGAATTGAGAATTGACATCATAGCACTCCGGACACTTCCATAAGCGCTCCGTCCCCATCTTTAGCAGCAAGCGAAGCGTTCCAATTCTGACGGTACCAGTAACCGTCTGACTGTAGCTATCTCACTGGGGTAAAGAAGAAATAGGGGGACAAAGTATTGAATTGTCTCTAATCATAGGTGTAACATACGGGAGGTGATGATCTGCTTTTGTCGCAAGCAGACTGGTCGGTCGCGTGGAGCCGACTTTTAGAACTCTGTGGGATAGGAATTACGAACGCACTTTGTAATTCCGTAATACATGGTTGGATTCAGCTGTCTGTAATTCCGTAATACTCGGTTGGATTTAACTAGAGGCAATTTGGCAGTAAACTGCCATGCGCTGATTTCGACACTCGTATGAGAGCCGACTGTTGACACAACAAGGGCAACCGACTAGACGTAAAATTGCCCAGTGAAGTCTCAAGATAGCTAACATATCCTGGATTGTTTGGCAACGTACTGTAAATTGAAATGCCCATATCTAACAAATTGTGGTGCTTTAAATGAAAACCCCAACAGTGTTATTATATACATTACAATCACCATGCTACAGTCTTGTAATCTGTCGATATTATTGTTAAGGATGTCAAGAGTGTTACACACCTAATATTCCTGTGCAGAGCACCGTGACGTCATGATGACAATTATATTTACAGGTATATTTACAGACAATTGCATAGTTACTGGAATTTCTATTACTTTTTGCAGTTCGTTTAAAGCCCCTCGTATGATTATGTAATATAAAAGAAAAAGTGTTAAGCATACACACACACATATATACATATATATATATATATACACACACACATATACAAGAAAAAGTGTTATGCATACACACACACACATATATGTATACATATACACACACATATGTGTGTGTGTATGCTTAACACTTTTTCTTTTATATTTCATAATCGGATACCTTTATCCTAGGACTAGCAAGGCAGACCGATTGAAGGATTATGATGCATCGACAACATGTGATCGCTAGAATACTTTCCGGGCTTTGCTAGGGAGATACGGTCCTGAAATTCTACGCTCTAATTGTGGATAACCTTTCTTAACAACATCCGTTCTTGCTCGTCACACTCGCCATGAGCTATGATTTCCATGCCTACCTATAGCACTGCATAAGAGTGTAACCTGGAAAAAAGAACAGT